>OU896715.1:47541969-48099715 GCA_918026855.4 Phaedon cochleariae
CTCTTTTCAAGAAATCTTCCCTGATATCATATTCACATTCTATGATCCAAGTAACTGTTTCCGCTTCCCTGTTGCCGAACTTAAATAATGCCTTTACTTCTTTTTGATGCCTAATAGGTATTTCTAAATCATCATTAATCTTATTCTCGGTTTTGTCAGCTGTCCACTCTTTCGGTACACCTATTACAGCTATTATTGGTTTATATTTAGTCAGTCTTTTGTTGATAAGCCCAACTTTATTTAACTCACCTTCATTAACATTTGCTTCTGCGGCAATAATTTTCACTCCATTATTACTAATTGGCAGGATTTTCTTAGCTTTGATTCCAACATTTTCTGCTTTTGTTCTTTTTATAGTATTCAAGGTCTCATATGCTGGATTTAATAACATTATTTCCTTCTTTTGGATAAATTAAAACTATATTATTAGATGATGGAGTAAATTTTTTCCCATTTCCCAAAGGTATGCCTATCGTCTTAGGGCAAAGTGCTGCAGCTTCTGCAAATGTAGGCTTCTTTATATTTTCAATCTTAGTGCTTATGACGTTTATTTTCTGATTTAGTAACTCTAGAGTGTCTGATACTCTCAATTCAGCTGCCTTCTGATTAGTATAAGTAAACATATTTATAAATGCACTGGTCATCATTTCTAAGGCTTCTATAGCTGCTTTTTTACGATTTGTACTCTCTTTAGAAGAGTTGAGCATATTTATTATAATTTCTTTAGCTGCAGAAAATTGAGCAAGACTTTCACTTGAAACTTTTGTAGCTTCATTTCCAATTGTTCTTTGACTAGCTTCTATATATTCATTATTCACTATTTTGCTTACTTTATTGTCAGTTCCTGCTGGTGTTTCTTCACCTGATATAATAACAGAATCTGTTACGCTCTGCCCATCAACATGCTCGCTAGGCAAGTCTGAATTTTCTTTATTTATACTTTGACTTTGTGTTTGTACTTGTGTTAATTTTATAATTACATCATCCATATCTGTTCCCACGAATTGCGAAGAAATGAATACAGTCTACACAGTGCTCGCTTATGTAGACCGGGCTAATTTCAATGGGAGTCGCCGTTTCCCAAGGTTCTTGCTCATGACAGCTTCACCCAACTGCCACTCATACCCTAAGCGCAAGCCACCTTAGTATTGGGGATTTTTTATCGAGGTTTACTCCTCTATTTGGTGAGCCGTCCTTAGCTTCACCGCTCCTCCTCGATCTTACCGGCAAGGGTGACCCTGCCAGGAGCTTAAGCTCCCGCCGGCATTGCTCTCGGAATCACTGCGGCTACTGGTTCCCCCCACCAACGAAAAGATCTCACGGCTCCTTGGGGGGATGTGTGTAGGGACAGATGTCTTGAAGTTTTACGTGCCTTTCCTGCCGTGAGGCTCTAAGACACGACCTCCCTAGAGATATAACGGGGTCCAGATACGCTGGTCCAACGCGCCCAACCGCAAGGGTTGAGCTACCGAACTGCCGCGACCATTTGCATTCCAGTCTTCGGCCTCTTCGGTATGAGCGAGCACCTATCCAAGCTCTACTAGTTCTGCAGACTAGCACCCGAGCTGTAACGCAGCTCACCCGTCGTATCACAAGTGATACTAGCCAGCATATGGCTCCAACCACTGCCCCCCAGAGTCCAACCCTTACGGTCGCACATGACACGAGGCAGAGAACTTTCACACTCACGCCTAAGTCATGGGGCTGTAGCGACCCCCTGGGTACCGAATACGTGCTAGGCCTCGGTTCGGCCTATTCACAAGTGCTTTCTGGGTTATTCTCAACCAGTCCAGTCCTTGCTACAATTTTAGGGAGAATGCATCCCAGACCTTGCTATAGTCAGCTCGGGTGCGTGGGCGCGCCAAGCCCAAAACGTCTACTAACCCACTATATGTGTTTTCCGCTATACTCTATAGGGTACTAATACTTATAGCAGGCATCTTCAACGTTCCCTGCGCCATGGCCCGACCTAAGTCGGGCCAATTCCTCCGCATCCTCCTATCCTCTCACTCGCTCTTAATAATTTACTAGCATTCTGCTGCTATGAATTTAGTTCAGTTGGAAGTACTACCTGCAGTGCTTTCGGGTACACTCTAGACTTATGTCTAGGACCGTCCTTACTACTACTACACTTTCCCACCAACATGCCCTAATTCTCACAGCCCTTTCATTCTTGTAAAAATATAACTCTCTTTGAAATATACTATTTCTACTATTTTCATTTCAACTTCATAATCCAAACAATAATACTAATTCCATTTTTATATCATCGCTTTCCTTCTTGTAAATAGTTCAACCGCAAATTTATTCATTTCTCTATATGAATGTTCATATCTACAAACGTCTTCATAATTCCACCTGTTTACACCTTCTTGTTGTATCTCCATTCTCTCTATATTTCTTATATCATTATATATCCTACAATCTGTTAATACGTGTTCCCACGTCTCTATTTCATCACCGCATGAACATCGATCATTATCTGCTAACCTTCTTTGGTATAAAAATGCCTTTAAACTTCCATGTCCTGTTAATATGAAATACATTTCCAAACTTGGGCCAAACCACTTCCAATTTCTTACTACTCTTACATCCGCAATAAACTTCTTTGTTACTATCCCCACCGCGTCTACCGTCCATTCTTCCTGCCATTTATCATCTAAATATAATTTTTTTGCCTTTATTCCTAATTCTACCCATTCTTGTCTTCTTTCAATTAATTCCTCTTCAATCCGCATATTTCCTTATTCTAGTCCTTTTTTCATTCTATACAATATCCCTCTTTTTACAGCCTCATGTCTCCATGGTAATATTCCCATTAATACCTCCATTGCATGAGTTGATACTGTTCTACATACTCTTAAGCTTGCATATAACCCTACTCTCTCCACTTTATCTAGTGCTTTTTTCATTTTTACCTTCTTCAATTCCTTATACCATATTGCCGCTCCATATAATGCGCATGAAGTCAGCAATCCTTTATATAACACTACTACTGCCTTCTTTCTCAAACCCCATTCTTTCCGCATTATTCTACTAATTTTTCCTACTACCGCACTTACTTTCTTATTCAATTCTTTCAAATGTACCGAAAAATCCATATTCTTTCCTATTTTTATTCCTAAATATTTTACTTCATCTACCATCTTTATATTCTCTTCATTAATTTTTACAATCGGATTTCTATTTAATTTACCTTTCATCATCATCATTACCGTTTTCGTTTTCGAAACTTCAACTCCTGCTGTACTTTTCCAATTCACAACTCTAGTCATCCATTGTACCGCTTTACGCTCAATCACATTTCTACTACTTCCTTTCACTAATATCAATAAATCATCTGCATACGCAATAATCGCACACCCCGCATCTTCTAACTCGTTCAATAAATCGTCCATCACCATATTCCACATAACGGGTCCACAAATAGATCCCTGTGGACATCCTCTATTAATAATTCTTTCCACTTTTTCCGTTTTACCTTCAAATAATACTACTCGATTATTAAAATAAGACTTCCACATCTTCATTTCGGTACAATTATTTCCTCTTAATTTTCGTTTCACTATATCCCATTCTAAATTGTCAAACGCACCTTTAAAATCCACAAATATTCTTAATATATATTTATCATTACCTTCTTTGTTTCTATTGTCTATTGTTTGTACTTTTTCCCACGCATCTTCTACTGATTTTTTCTTCCTAAACCCAAATTGAAAAACACTCCTTCTTTCTAATATTCCTTCCATGCGATTTACTAATAATTTTTCTAAACATTTTCCAAGACCACTCAGCAAATTGATTGCTCTATATGATCTTGGATCCATCTTATCCTTATCTATACCCTTTAACAATACCACCACATCTCCTATCTTCCATTTCTCCGGAAAAATTCCATTCCTCAAACAATTATCAAACAAATTCTTTACATACTCTGGTATTGCAACCCACATTCTCTTTATCATTTCGTTTTTAATTCCATCAATACCTGGCGCTTTTCCGCTATTTAGAGTTAATATCACATCTTTTATTTCCTCTCTTGTAAATTCATCAAATTCATTTCCTTCTTCTATTTCATCTTCTCCTTCTTGCCTTCCTGGCGGAAACCATTCTTCTAATAAGACATTTATTGTCTCTACTCAACTTTCTGTAACTCTATTTCCTACCTTCATCACACTTCCATCCATTATTATTCCTTTTCCCCATACATATTTTATATGCACTACTCCACGGATCCGCATTACCATCATTCTTAACATATTCCTCCCATCTTTTTCTTTTCGTATTTTTAATTTCAATTCTATATCCTCTACACTTCCTCCTATACTCTTCCTCTCTTTCATCATTGTTTAAACCTGTTCGCCTTCCTACTTGCACCTTCCTCCTACACTTCCTCGGTTCTCTGCGTAAATTATTTAATTCTTCATTCCACCACCCTTCTCTACTATTTACTTTAACCTTTTTCAAACATTCCTCATTCGTTTCCTCTAACCATTTATATACAATATTCATTTGTTCGTTTATATCACAATTCATATACTGACCTATATCGCAATTTTCAGTTTTTCCTTCTAATGTCGCAATATAACTCTCCCAATCTACATTTTTAACTGACCATTTAATTTTATTCACATTATTTTGCCAAAGATCCTCATTGAAATTTATTTCTATTTCTATCACATTATGATCGCTTATTCCTATTTCACTCCTAATTCTCCATGTCATCTCAAATTTCCAATTATCGTTTATCATTGTTACCTCTATATCACTTTCTCCCATTGGTCCACTATAAGTATAATCTTCGCTATATTTATTAATAGCTATTAAATTATTACCTACCATCATATCTCATTATTTCACCTCTTCTAAATCTTTCATCATCCCTTATATTTTTACTCGACCACATGGGAGAAACCGCATTTGTATCCATTCCTAAAATCATTGCTTTCCCGTTTACTTTCTCTATTACATTCTCTATTTTCCTTTTTATAATTTCAACATCCTCTTCAAATTGACAATAAACTGATACAACAACCATTTCGTATACCCCTATTTTTATCATAGCACACGCTATATACTTATTCATTAATTCTATCCTACCTATACTCTCTATTTTATCATTCGCTATCATTATTGCCGCTTTACCATCCTGCTTCATTATTATTCTCATATTTTCTGGTAATCCTACTATTATTCCCTTCCTCATATATGGTTCTTGTATCAGCGCAATCGATATATTTTCCTCTTTCATTATTACTCCTAATTCACACATTACTATATATGATCTTTGGCAATTCAGCTGTATTATTTTAATATTTTTAAACATTAAACATCTCCCTATTCCTCAGATATTCCAACTTGCGCTTATATTCTGGACAATCTCCAGAATCTGTTGCATGCGCCAGTTCTTTTCCTGTTTTTTCAAAACATGATTTACACTTCATCCTTTTTCTGCAATTCCTCGCATCGTGTGAACTTCCGCCACACTTCCTGCAGACATACCCTCTTTCCTTACATTGATCTGCCCTATGATGCACACTGCAACATTTAAAACATCTCTTAACAATATCTACCTCCTTTACTTTACAAGACCTCCATCCTACATACACATATCCTTTTCCTATCCAATATTCCGCAATCTCATCGTTCAAACTTAATATCACATTATCCAAATCATGCCTCATTCTCTTCCGACCATCTACTTTAACCCAATTATTAAAATATTCCACCGTTACCCTCGACATTCCATTTTTGTTATACAAATCTTCCAATAACTCCGCATCAGTAATTTCTTTTGGCACATCAAATACAATTACCTTCGGATTTATTTTTATTGCCTCCGCTATCTTTAAATTTTTTCCTTTAATTTTTGTCCTTATATTCTCAGCATCTTCCTGAGTTGCTGCCTCTATAACTACCCCATCTTTTATTTTTCTTACCGTCCTTACTCTCACCGTCTTCAAATCCCTACTCATTTCATCTACCTTCTTCATTATCTCTTCTACTTTCTCTCCTTTATCGCTCTTTACTGCTACCGCAAATGTCTTAACCTCCACTTTTTGTTTTACAACAGGCTGCATCACCTTACTATTCACACTAGCCTGTGGTACAGCTGTATTAGTTATACTAGGCATTACCGCCATTAATTTTACCAATGCTCTGCATTCCTTCCCCCTACCTCTAGCTTCCGCTCTCTCCGCTATTAGTTTGCTTATAATTTCCTCCATTACCGATACCTCATCTAAAATATATGACGAAGCTACTTTAGAAATCTTGTTGGAATCATCCAACACAAATTTCTTTATGTCCTTCGACACCATTACCATCTGCTCTACCCTTTCTTAATTTCTCCGCATACCGTCTGCTCACTATCCTCATTTTCATTAGTTTCTTTATTATTCCTCATGATCATTCCCACGAGTCTTTGGCTTCTAACAGGTCAATGTCGTTTTGCCATACGACACAAGGCTTATTTTACTAGAGGCGCCATCTTCTAGTAGTTCGGACGTTTAGGGATAGGCCCTACTCCACCTATCTTGGTTGCCGCCTGGCAACGTCCGCAACCCTACGACAAAAGAATTTTTATAGTTGTATTTTCAACTTGAGCCAGCTGGTTAAGGCAAGCCCGCCGGCCTGATTAGCGATGGCTACCGCTGCTGTACATTACACACGGGCATCTCGTTTTTTGCGGCCAACTGAGACCGACCAGTCAGAGCAAAAGCTCATTTCCATCTCGGTCCCATGGCCACACACGAGCCAAATCCCAGTACCACGCATCGGGTCGTTGTCATCATTATCCCTTCGGGAGCTGGCAGGTTACGGCGCTTGGGGGTACTCAAAGTTCGCTATGCTCTTCACCAACATTTCTGTATGGTGCCCTCCGAGGTGAATAATTTTATAGCGATATTCCTTCGCTTGGACTCAGATCTTGTTTACGCATCATATCAATAGAAGTGATTTGCCACAAGTTTCTGAATCCGCCGGCTTCTCTTTCGAGAAGTTACGACATGACAGGTTGGATGAGCTCCATCCTGCTGAGCACATCCTTCCTCCTCGCATCCCATTTTTAAACTTAAGCCATTACCATACCCTCTCTTTCTTGACTCTTCCTCGGCTGGCAGAGCACACCTCACTCTCCATTCAAACCACAAAAAAAGGCGGACCAGAGGGCGGGCAGACCTCATTGGTCCGCCACACCTTCCGGCCCGCAGTTTAGCGAACAGAAATAAGAGCGTAAAACTCCGCATTTCCATACTATCGCCTTATTCACCAAGGTCTTTATAATTAATTCTGCCCTTCCTCTTCTCCAGTCCAATCCACTTGTGTCCCTTCTACTCCTCCTCGATCCCCACCATCCCATTGCTATATGAAGTATATCCTGAGATCCCGTCAAACGGTACTCTCAAGTAACTCCAGCAAATGGTCGGTCATCGATCGATTACGAGATAGGAGGTGATCACTTGGTTCACGGCTTGGCAATCCGACGGGTACGAGCATTTGTCACGCAGAGAGATTTTAAGTCACCAGGAAGCCACATCTGAATCCTATCAACAGACTCTACCCAAATCATCAGGTCCCTCTACGCGCCCCCCGATCCTATTTGTCTCATGTTACACCTACCTTTTGATCACTCTTCAGGGATTTCCTAATGGTGTGCCTTTGTCAATTCAGGGCATATTATCAACTTAGCTTCATTCATATCTTTCTTTGGCTTATTCCTTTTGCCATTTGGAATCTACATCAGCTCTAGGGTCCTGGTTATGCAGCCGACTTCACTGCATAGCACTTATCGCTTTCTCCTAGGAGACCGCTGCGCTGCAGTATCGTCAGCTACCCATTCTCCCACTGATTTAACTCCTGGCCTATTCTGGGATTTCATGCCTTTTTATATAGCGGCTCTTCTCCGCTTGATCATATGATACACGGTTCGGGAATCCGCAGGATGGATTATTTCCCAAACTGGTTCCATAATCACGTCGTTCCATACTTACTCGTTTAACAGCAAGCTGCTACGTGCATCGCAGGTTTACGACTCCATGCCTGACAGATTCCTTCTGCCCCTACCCCAGTATGCCATGCTGCATGGAAAGCACAGCTGACTATCATTAGCTAGTTGTTGGCCCCTAGTAACCTAAGGACCACCAACCACCCAGTGGCTACTCCTAGGAAGTTGATAGTCGTGAGCTTTTTCGATATCCATCTGCCTCGACGGACCTGGCCTTAGACTTTTGGCATCCAATGAGGTTTGCCGAGGTTTGTTCCATCGCAAACCGGACAGATTATCTTCAGCTTGGTAGAAAAGATATCACCTGTAAAGCATGTCCTGTAGAGGGGGACATTCAACTTAGGTGTGTATCTCAACTACCGCCACCTGTGGGTAGGGACAAAAAAAAAAAGGAGGGTTTAAGAGATCCCACCACCACCCCTACAACTTAAATTTGTAGGCATCTCTTAGCAAATGGGGACAGTTTAAATGGGACCAAAATAACTTAATTAGTGGAAGTCTTTACGACTTCGAAGCACCTGCCCTTAGGCTTATCTTCGGGATTCTGACATGGGTAGGATTGCAGGAATTTTATAGGTTGCCTCCTTTTGTTTTGTAATACTACTTTATTTTCAAATTTATAATAATACATATATCATTTTAGTTTATAAGAATATATAACATATATTAGCAAAGATTTTATCAGATTTTTGTTTACTAAACTTAGTCTTCTTTCTTCTTTATTTCTTCTGTCTTGTCTTCTTTCTTGCAATTCTTCTGTCTTGTCTTCTTTCTTGCAATTTTGAACATAATCAGTCTTCAAGTTTTCATGTTATTTGTTCCTGAGAAATTTTGTGAGATCTTCAATTTTACCTACGCCGTCTTGGTTCTTGCGTTAGAAAAGATTCCAGGATACCAAGGTCTTGGCCCAGTTCTTGTATGATCTCATGTGGTTCCAATACTCCCCGTCCTGAGACCATATATAGGTCTTGTCTTTCTTGTGTGAAGTTGATGCAGTCTATCAGTCTATGGCTGGGGGTGTCCTCCATGTCCTCTATACAATTCAGACACATTGAGGATTCTGTCTTTCCTATCCTTTTTAGATGAAACCTAAATTCACCATGAGAACTAAGAAAGGATGTAATTTTCTTATTAAATCTCACATGAGGGCAGTTGAGCCAGACTCTTAAGTCTCTTATTAGTTCATAAGTTTTCCTCCCCTTCCTGGAGGTATTCCATAGGTCTTGCCATTGGTCTAAAAGCCTGTCTTCTACATGAAGTCTAACTGCCACCCCAAATCTAAATTCGGCGGATACTATATGTTCTCCATAAAGATGTGTACTTTCAATGTTTTTAAGTTGTTTAAGTGCTACAACTTTTTGGATTTCTAGATGCAACGGAGGTATTTTAGCGATAACATTCACAGTTTCACATGGAACTGTTTTATAAGCTCCGCTTATACATCTCAGGCATACTGCCTGGAGAGATCGCAATTTGGCTATGTTCTTTCTTAGGGTCAGTTCATGATTCCAGTACTCCGCTCCGTAAGAGACTATTGGTATTATTACGGTTTTATATATTGTTGTTAAAGCTTTACTATAGCTCCCCCATCTACTATATGTATATTCCCTTAGTGCTTGAAAGATACTTTTACATTTGCCTAAAATATAGTTCAAATGTTTGTCAAAGTTCAACTTATCATCCAGTATTATTCCTAGATATTTGATATGATCAGTCCTTGCTAAAAGTCTGCCTTCATATCTGATGGCTGGATTTCTATTTCTTCCAATATTTGATAAAATTAAGTATTTTGTTTTAGCATAGGAGATTTCTAATTTGTGTGCTTTCGCCCATTGTGCTAGGATTCTGAGGGCACTATTGGCCTCAATTTCTAAATTCCTTCTATTATTTGCTTCAATCCCGAGACAGATGTCATCTGCATATGCAGTAACTTCAACAGCGTTTGACCAGTCTGCCCGTAATAATGGCTCAACCGTTAAGTTCCATAAGATAGGTCCTAGTGCCGATCCCTGGGGGCAGCATTTTGTTAGGTTCTTTTCTGCATGACAGAATTTAGATTCATATTTAACTGATCGGTTGGTCAGATAAGTTCTTATAACACCAAGCAGATCAGCAGGAATTCCAATCTCGTGCATATATTTCAACAATCCGGGCCACCACATATTGTCAAAGGCCCCTGAAATATCGACAAAAATTAACATCTTGTGTTTGCTAGGCTTGTTTACAATATTCAGCACTTTCTTTATAGCATCGAGTGTACTTCTGCGTGGAGTAAAACCAAATTGGGAGTCACTAATTAAGTCTTCCGTATACCTTTTCAGCAGCTGAATAATCACTCGTTCCAACATCTTTCCTAATTCCGATGACAGCGTTATTGGACGTAAGGCTTTTGGGACCCTAGGGTCTTTGTCAAGTGATTTGATGATGGTGATGAGTTTGCCTTGCTTCCATTTATTAGGAAAGTATCTATATTTTATGCACTCTTCGAAAAGACTTAAAAGGCAGTCTTTTATTTCGCCATAGCAGTAGACCAAAATTTTGCCGTGTATATTATCAGATCCTGGGACTTTGTTTTTTCTAATTGCCTGTATGGCTGTGTCAAGATCCTCTTGGGTGAGCAGCACTTCAACTTCTCTGCCATTGAATTGTTCTTGATTCTGTCTCCACTCAGTATTAAGTTCATTATCAGTGATTGGGTCATCACTCGGCATCAGTTTATTTATTATGTTGGAAAAAGTATCTTCAAAATTGGTGGTAGTGGAGCCATGGTCATTATAGACGGTGTTCTGCATCGTCTTTATTTTGATCTTATTGGCTGCGATCTCATAGGTTACTCCCCAAGGATTTCTACTTAGGTCATTCTCGACAAATTCATCCCAGGACTTTTTCTTGGACTTAAGAATTTTATTTTTGTATCTATTTAGCAGTGTTTGATATGCTTCTCTGGTGTTCCTTCTAATTCCTTCTGCTAGGTTATTCCTTCTTGTTCTCTGGTAGCGCTTTCTGGCTATCTTGACCTCCTCTTTAAGTGCTTTGATCTCATTGTTCCACCAAGGAGCAAACCTTGATGGGTTGCTCACTTTTTTACCGACTCTTGTGGTTATTTCAATTAGCCTTTCAGTAATTACTTCTATGTAAATGTCAATGTCTTCTATATTGTTTAGAGGCATGTTTCTTAGTTCTTCAGCTAATCCAGTACTGTAAGGAAGCACATGTTCTTGCGTAACGTGCTTTATATTATATTTGTCCTCTAGATCATCCTGTTCTAATAAGTCCTGATCACTTATTTCTATTTTGATCCATGAATGGTCACTTTGGACCTTAACTACTATCACCTCCCAGTCACTTATTAATGCATAGAGGTTTCTAGAAACCAGGCTAATGTCGATATTACTTTCGCCATTGATTGTAGAGAAGGTACAGGGATGCCCTGCCTGGTTTAGTATAAACAGATTGTTGTGAGTTATGAAACTCTCCAGAAATATTCCTTTTTGGTCTGTAATTCTATCATGCCATGTTTCTGACCTGCTATTGAAATCTCCCCCTATAAGTATTTTTGTTCCAGCATACAAAGTTATGATCGAATGCAATTGTCTAGTGATGTCTTGTAGTTCTTCTCTTGGTAGTGAGTAGACACTTATTACTAAGATTTCTTCTGTATTTTTCTTTATTAGTACAGTAACAATCTTGTTGTTAACAAATTGCTTTATCTCTAATGCGTCAAGATCTTTGTTTAATACTATAATAGACGATAGAGGGTTTTCCTGTTTCACGCTAGCAACTCTATATTGCGAGAAGCCAGGGATTTGAAAGATGCCATTTTGGTTTACCATAGCGTATGGTTCTTGGGCAATTAGTAAATCATAATTTTCTCTTTCAGCTACCTGCCTTGCTTCAGAAGTAGCCAGGTTCGATTTCTGCAGATTAACTTGACCTACTTTCAGTTTCAGTCTATTGGCCATAGTCGATGTTATTAATATGTGATTGAATTCTTCTGGTGTAGGTCGGACATTTATCGTCATTGGCTTCGTGACCGCATTCTCTATCAGCTACTTTTGCTCTTGCACAGTTTATGCATTTTAAGCTTCTTCCTCTACAATCTTTGGTTTCATGGTCCTCAGCACATTTGCCACAGGCAATTTGATTTCTGCATACATTTGCGATATGTCCAAATCCTTGGCACTTATAGCACCTTGTTATCCTAATATGGTCTCTCACGCCACAAGAGGACCAATTCAGGAATAAACGCTTTCTCTTCAGCATCTCCAGCCTTGTTCGAGGGTTACATTCTATCACCCAAGTGACTGAACTTTTATCTCTATCGCCATATTCAAATTTCGCAGTTATTTCATCCTCTTTATCCCCCTCTGGGATCTCTAGCTCATCATTAACTAGAGCCCAACTTTACCTTTAGTCCAGTCACTGGGTATCCCCATAATAGCCATTCTGGGGTCAAGTTTTTTCATTACTTCAGCTTTTAGGCCTGCTTTATGTAGTTCTTCTTCAGCAATTTCGCTGTCACTAGTTGCAATGATTTTAATGCCATTTTTATTAGCAGGAAAGAATTTTTCTGCTTTGATTCCTACATCATAAGCTTTCAGCTTTTTCAACTCTATCAATGTATCAGCGCTACTTTTTAGGCTATTATCGCCTTCAGCTGGAAACACCATAATTACTTTGTTTTTAGATGGTTTAACTTCTTGTCCTTTATTATTAGGCACTTTTATTGGTTCTGGTTTCGAGCTCACAACTGCAGCATAGCTCGGACGAATTGGGCTGATATTGCTAGCCATTTTTTCAATGTTAACTTCAACAGATTCAAGTTTTTCTGATACATTATTAATGGTTGAGACTTGTCCCAAAAATGAGAGCATTTTTGTAAACGCAATTGTCATTTTCTCTAAATTTTTAACTGCAAGTGTCTTTTTTGATAAGTGTTCTTTTGAACTTACTAAGATGTTCAGTATATTTTCTTCAGCTTGCGAAAATTGCGTCAGGCTTTCATGGACTAGGGTGGCGGCCTCTCTACCCATAAATTTTTCGCTAATATCTTTGAAATTGTTGCTTTGTTCCTCAAGAGAGGAGTCTTCTTGATGAATATCTCCTGCGACCGACTCGGATCTACAAGAGCCTTGGTCATCATCAATCCTTTCTCTTACTAAGTTTACACTCAGATTTGTATTTTTGTTTGTATCTTGTGTATTATTATTCATATTGAATCCCACGATTAGCTAGGGAAATAACATGTCCATTCCTACAGAGCCCTGCATGTAGAAGTAAGGCAACTTATTCGGCCAAAGCGCCTATTTGGTCGAGTTTGCGTTAGAGGCGCCATCACCCCAGCGTCATTCATGCCGTCGGCACGCAACACACCTTAGCATTGGGGATTTTTTAACGAGGTTTTCTCCTCTTGGTTTGAGCCGTCCTTAGCTTCACCGCTCTTCCTCGACCTTACTGGCAAGGGTGACCCTGCCAGGAGCATAAGCTCCCGCCGGCATTGCTCTCGGAATCACTGCGGCTACTGGTTCCCCCCACCAACGAAAAGGTCTCACGGCTCCTTGGGGGGAGTGGGTAGGGACAGTGGGAATCTCGTTAATCCATTCATGCGCGTCACTAATTAGATGACGAGGCATTTGGCTATCAGAACACCTAAACACATCGTTCTAGAAAACGCAGCTCGAGCATGAGGTCATCATCAGCTCCTAGCTTCGTCATCCAGCGACAACGCACAGAGGATCTTCCCAGTGTCTTCGCTGACTACACTAGTAGGTCATTACCAGAGGAAATAGGGTTTTGAGAAAAGATGTGGATTGTGTCGGAGAAGTTATCAATGGAAGAGAAAGCGTTTTGGATTCTACCCATTACGTGGTGGGATAGAGTGTGAGACAGAAGAGTATGAATTCTTAATAATAATAATGATAATAATAATAATAAATGCTTTTATTGTAGGTACAGCAATTAGCTTACATCCTAACAAAAGGCAGGATTCAATGCCTGCACATGATTGCTCATGGCATTAATTGCTCTTCCATCCAACCAGTGGAGTAACTTATCATAATAAATTCATAGTCAATAATATTATAAGGTACATACAATAGAATATCGTAGACTATTCAACTGCTCCGAAAAAAAAATCAAAATCGAACTATACTTGATAATATAAATATAAAAGAAAATACTATTCATAAAAAAAATATATCAAAATACAGTGATCAGTACAAATAAGCGGAGAAAAAGTGATGTGCCGATTCAAATATGCCATTATAATTATCATATTATAATAAGAAATTTGGAAAATTGTTATCAAATAAATATTGCTTCACAGTTTTTTTGAATTTTTTCATTTGTAATAATTTGAAATCAATGGGTAACCGGTTGTAAAGGCGAGCGATCTGGAATGAAAATGAGCCACGAAAAAAGGAGGTTTTGTGTTTAGGCGCAGCCAAATTATTTCGAAATCTTGAGTTGAGATTATGAATGTCAGTTCTGAAAGTCAGTTTCTTGAATAGATAAGGAGGTTTTCCAGTTGTTATTATTTTATGAAATATCGTACTGGAGTGTAGTGTACGCCTAGCCTCCATGTTCAGCCATCCAAGATTCCTTAAATGTTGCGTAACATGTTCCCGCTTTCTTGTGCCCGTAATAAGTCTCACACATGAGTTCTGCAATTTTTGTAGTCTCATTTTGCCCGATTTCATCAGCCCCGGTCCATAAACCACGTCTGCATAGTTAGCATGTGATAACACTAAAGCATCACAGAGTATCATTTTACTTTTTTTATTCAAAAAATTTCTGTTTGAATAGATCGTTCTTAGATTCATCTAACCCTGTTTTAAAATATGAGAAACGTGTGTAGTGAAGCGTAATGCATTATCAAGGTACAATCCCAAATTTTTCGTTGTATCTGCGGTGGGTAGGGGGACTCCGTCAACACGAATATTCAAAAAATTCTTGCAACGATTTCTTGCTGCTGTCCTTCCGAAAAGCATAACGTATGATTTGGATTTATTAACAGTGAGGCAGTATTTATTTGAAACGGTTATGAGAGTATTCAAATCATGATTCATTTGGTCAAGTGCCAGGTTGAAGGAGTTTTCTTCGAAATTTAAATACATCTGCGTGTCATCAGCATAACAGTGCATTGAAGCGTAACGTAAGGACTTTGCGAATTGTGAAGTGTAGAGAACAAAAAGAAGAGGGCCCAAAATTGATCCCTGAGGAACACCGTTCTTTATTTCTAGTGATTTAGATTTTTCATTGTTTATGATAACGCTTTGAGATCGGTTGAAAAGATAATTTTTGAGTAGAGATATGGCATTCATAGTGAACCCCAGGTAACTAAGAATTGATAAAAGAAGTTGGTGATTGATTCGATCAAAAGCCTTAGAATAGTCGAGCAATACTAGTAGACACAATTCATTGTTATCAATAGAGATGTGTATATCATCAATCACTTTCAGAAGAGCGGTGGTACAACTATGGTCACATCTAAAGCCTGATTGGCAGGATGGTAATATGTCAAATTCATTCAAGTATATACGCATCTCAGCATTCAATATCTTTTCGAAAGCTTTCGAGATTGCACACAAAATGCTTATTGGGCGAAGGTCACTCATATTTTCTGCATTAGCAACTTTCGCTAATGGAAGAATATGCGAACGTTTCCAACTTGCTGGATAAACATTTTTCTGTATGCAGAAATTGAATAGGTGGGTTATATGTGGCAATATCAGGGGACCGCAATGTAGTAACATTTGAATGCTTACCTTGTCATGTCCAACAGCGTTTGAATGTATACTTAGTATAGTTTTATCATGATTATTTGCTGTATTACCAGAAAAGAAACGGATCGTTTCATCATCAGGTACTGAGTCATTATTTGATACACTCCCGAAAAAATTGTTGATTTCCTCAGCATTCATCAGGTGCTCAGGGATAGAATTTCGTGATTTTTTGTTGTGAACGTTCATGTCAGCCAATTCTTTCCATAATTGCCTACTTCTTTTCAAGCGATAGTCTAGGTAAGATCTCTTTTCTAGATTTACGGTTCGGTTTGTGAGATTTTTTATTTCTTTATAATAATTCCAATGTTGTGGAGCCTTTGTTCTTTTGAATCTCGTCAGAGCTTTGTCTCTGAGTTTGAACATGAACTTCAGATTATCCCAGGAGGGGTGAAAGAACTTACAGTCACAACTCCACCACATAAAAATTTTAATAATGACCAACGGTCATGGACATAAAAAGGACATGTTTATGTCCATGACCGTTGGTCATTATTAAAATTTTTATGTGGTGGAGTTGTGACTGTAAGTTCTTTCACCCCTCCTGTTATATATCACCTCCACTGTAAGTTATGGATCACCTACGTTGGTTCAGATTATCCGTTATCCAAGGTGCTTTTTTCTTGGTAATTTTAACGGTTTTTATAGGCGAATGTTCATCAAAAAGTTTGAGAACCAAATTAGTGAACAGAATAATAATCGTTGTCGAGGAAGCTATTCCCCATTTCAAGTGAACATCTGAGGGCAATCATGGATATTGTCAAATAAGTACTCTTGTCCTCAATAGATAATTTCCTTAAATTAGCAATAGTTGATTTTGGAAGAATTCCTCTCGCACCTACTACGATCGGAATCACTTCGAATGTTGTTCCACCAATCCTATTAAGAATTGGATTTCTCAGACATTCATACTTGTTTCGTTTTTCTTCGTTGGCCCGCTCAAGGGACCCTCTATCCTCATAGCGGACTGCGGAGTCGACTACAAGGACCCTTTCCTGGTTCTTAATGACTAGGTCCGGTTTAAGGGTTTCCCCGCGTGCTACGAAGGTCGGCTCGGTTAGCACTTGCGCATCCGGGAACTTATGGCCATATTTCTCCACCACAAGGTTTTGAATCTCGTTGTGTCGATTTATGGCTGCTCCTTTTTGCGTTGTGCATCCACCTATTACAAGACTCAGTGTTTCGGGTCTGAGTCTGCACTTTCTGCATTCGATTGGGACGTCGTATCCGGATCTCTTCAGGGCTTCAGGGTTTCCGAAGGTGTTGGTACGGAACCGCAGCGCATCGATCAATCTATTGGGCAGTAAGAGATCATCGCGCATTAGCCATTGATGGGAGATGCTGCTCTCTTTGTAGTATTCGGCTCCTTGTCCCTGGGAATTGAGATTTACCCAAGTCTCAAGTTCTCGCTTTTTAGACCGAGTTTTCTCCAGTTCACATTGTCGAACACTACGAGGCATTGCAATCCGGAGGTTTCGGGCAGCTTTTTGTGCGCTCTGAGCCAGTCTCGAATTTTCGGCTAAGCTGCGTAAGATTGGATCCTGGGATCTATCCATTGCTGCTCTTGCCATCAAGATGGCGAACTGTACGTCGGTTTCCAGCCGAGGCATGCCCAATCCCCCGTCCCTTGTACGAGTGTAGAAAAGTGCGTTCGTGACACTGCTTGGAAGGTGGAAAATCTTCCTGACGAATTGCCGGATCTCGTCGTCAACGTGCACGAGTTCCGTCTTTGCAGGCGGGTCGTGCACGAAGCTGTATCTGAACTTTGGGTACACGTATGCGGTGATCAACTTCAGTTTCTGTTGTGGTTTCAGCGTTCCAAGTCGCTGTATATCCTTACAACAATCCACATATTTCTGAAGGGCGAGCCTTTCTGAAATACTCCCTCGCCAAGGAGTGAAGTCGACCCCCAGATACCTGAGTTCCTCATCTGGCCCCACATACTTGACCGCTTCGCCTCTGATGTTGAGTGCGGGATCTTCAACTGCCCAAGTTTTGCGTAGTGTCCTGATTTTAAAAAAACAACACTTGGCAATTGAGAGTTTAATTCCTAGGGCTTGAAAGTAGTCCGTAGTTGCAAGAATATCTCTTGCTGCATCTTCTACTGATGTATTGACCAAAGTCACATCATCTGCAAATGCTAAAACGGACACTTTTCTTCCACCCAGTGAAATTCCCTCGTCTCGCTTATCGAAGAAGTCGAGTAGTGGGTCCATGATCGCGTTAAATAGAAATAGCGAAAGCGGATCACCTTGTTTCACACCTCGTTTGAGTTCTATTTCGATGGTGCCTTCCCTTCCATTAATGGTGGTTGTGCAGCCGCGATACATTTCGCAGATATAATTCGCTACAAATGTCGGAATTCCCAGCCTTCTCAGGGCTGGTTTTAGCGCCTCATGCGGCACTGTATCGAAGGCTTTAGAGATGTCCAAAAAAGTGCATACTCCGCCTTCTTCTTCCTTCATTGTTGCCAGTATCTGCTTATATATCGCTATGTTGTTGAATGTTCCCGCTTCGCTGGTAAAGCCTTTTTGTCTACTGCAAAACTTGACGTTTTGTCTCAGACTTTCGTTGATTACCCCTGAGAATAATCGACCGACCACGGAGCTGATGGTAATTGGTCTCCAATTGGCGACCTGCTCCGGGTCTTTTCCGGCTTTAGGGATCAATGTTGTTCTATTGATCCTCCAGTTCTTCGGGAAGTATTCAGCTGCTTGGCATGTGTTATACAACATCGTAAGAACCACGAGCGCTGCCTCATTGAGCTCCGCCTTCCCTATTCTATCCAGACCAGCGGCGGTTTTAGCCTTTAATCTGTTGTATCGGCGTTTGACTGCCACAAGTTGGATAGGTGGTACTGCCACAACCCCAGCAAGCGTATTTACCGTAGGTTCCCAAGTGGGCGGGAAGGACACGGGTTCCTTTCTCGCCCAGAGTGAATCATAAAGCAACTTTATGTCTTCCGATGGTGGTGGAAGCGTCTTCGACTCCTCGAGTTCCTCGGTCCTCTTCTCGATCACGATCTTAGCTAATTGCTTAGGATCATGCTCGAAAAGATATTGGACACGTTCGTAGTTTCGCTTTCTCCTGAGATCTCTATTACGAGGTGGTCTCGTACCTCTTCCAATTTGTTGTATATGCCTCTGAGTTTCCTCGTTGGCTTTGGCTAATTTCGACGTTATTTGGTCGATAGTGGTTTCGAGCTTTTCGATGTACTCCTCTCGCCTTTGAGGATCTCCTCTCCGGATAGTCATCGCCACGTCTTCAAGTGCGATTCCAACTTCCAGGAGACCATTGGCGGATAGTTTTCCTCGGTGTTTGTAGAAGGTTCTGACCGCCGAGGCTGCCATTGCCATTCTCCAAGCATGCTCGTCCCCGTCAAACTTTTCTGCCTCTACTTCAGGTATTGGTCTGAAAATTGTCATGATCTATGTTGTCTCTATATTCGGTAAAGGTGCTTCAGGTAACCCAAGTGGGTGTGGGGCTTGTTCTGCATTTTCGTTGTTCGCTTCCCTATCCCTTCGCATATTCCTTTCAGCAATATTCCGACGTTTGTCAGATATTTGCTTTACGGTCCTACCGGGAAAGTGAGGCTGGAGTAACTTGTTGATATAGTACTCGCCTCGATATTGGGGTTCCAGTTCCACGAGCCTTGCTTCCTCATCTTCTGTCCAGCCACCCTGGACGCGTCTAGGGGGCTTCGCTACCGGCTTTTGCGCGCTTTCCAGTCTTGCGATATTACGCTCGACTGGATGCGCGCTTTTCTGGTGTAAAGATCTGCCAGTTTTAGTGGAGAATTTTCGGGGGCATTGCTCGCACTGGAATTCACCAATCTCGATTGGCGCCTCTCTTTTACAGTATCGAGGATGTTGGATGATGTTCTTCCAACCTGGAAATATCCTCGTACAGTCTCGGCATTTCCATTGAATGGTTAGCTTGGGGTGGTTCGCTTCAACGTGCACCTGTGCAGCTTCAGGTGCGGCGAATGTTGAGATTCGCTGTTCCCTTCGGCATGCACTGCAGTCAAGCAGTCCCAACACAGGGTATAAGAACTGAATGACGTTGTCCTCTGGTGTCTCCGCCAGGAGCCCATCAGCGTGAGCTGCATCCACCGGAACGTTGTGTTCATCATGTGCCGGTACTTCGTTGTCTTGGACTCCCCCTGAAGTGGCCTCCTCCCGGAAATCCGATTGAGAAGGCGTTTTACTTCCGGATTGTCTTTGCACCTCAGAAAGATCCATAGATAAACTCAACTTTGCAGTGGATAGCATACTACTATTCGGGCTTTTAAAAGGATGACCTTCTCTAACGTCTTTACCCTTTAAAAATAATAGAAGGTCCACCTAGGTTCGTTCAAGTTTCCGAGGATCTCTTATGGATGATCCTCGGGGAGACTTCTCGAATTCCAACATGTTTGTCTTCTGTTTTCAGGTTTCTACTGACATCAGAATTTTGTCCACATATAGCGTACATCATTCACGATGTTAGTTACTTCCTGAGGTTCAAAATAAAAGTTGAAACTTCGGTCGGGTTTCCCACCTGTAGCCGTGTCTACTTTGATGTTAATCGTCATGGTGGTACTCCCTCTTTTGGGCCTTTTTCTACTAGTTGCCATGACTACAATCTAGTTGACCCTGCTCTAGTTAGTCCTCAGGCCTTCAACAGTCATGTATCACGACATTCGTCGCGTGGTTGTATGTACGGCGAGGCTCGGTGAGCTTGAAGTCTTTGTAGACTTCAAGTTCACTTCTCCCTGTTTCACTTCCCAATGGAAGTTCATAAAAAGAAGTGACTACCAGAGAATCTAGGGACAGTCACCTCCCTTTCACCTTGCGGTGTCTCTGGAGAATTGGTTTGGATGTTTATGGTTTGATTTCATTGGCTCGCATTAGGTCGGTCCTCGGACTCGCCTATGCTTTCAAATCTTCCAGTTCGGTTTCTGGATATCTGCTTTTTTGTTTCCTTTTAGCACCTATGACGGGTTCTTTATGGAAACAGAGCTTACCATCTATCGCCTACCTTTGATTTCATCACATTGGGTTGATCCTTAGACCTCCCTTTAGCTCTTTGGCTCATTCTGGTTAGGCTTCAAAATTCTTGCTCTTATAGTCCCTGAAATCCAAATACAAGATTATAGCAAGGGGAAGAGCTTGGTTTTTCTGCTTCACTTTTGTGAGCGTATGAGCTAGGAGCCCATCCTACAGATATTTGGTGTTAAATATCATCGCTGCAACCTTCCGACCTTCTAAACACGTTGTAGGGATCGGTTGGAATGCAAGGCCATCTATCCTGGAGTAGCTCAACCATTTTCTACTCAACTAGTGGTATAGGCTATGTCCCATCCACTAGCCCTAGATCAGTGGTTATTCAGCTCGGATAGGCAATACCAATAGCCTAGTTTATGCTTTCTGAGCATGCTGAATCCGTGGCGTAGTCATTAGCCGCTTTTATCATCGTTGATTTTACTCTTCGATGTTTAAGCCGTTACTGGTCCCACCACTAAGAGGTTGACTACCATGGTGAAGTGCAGGGTGAATGTTCAGTGCCCGTCATGGGTACCTCTATTTGGGTGATACAATAGCTTGGGCCAAATAGAGGTAGTCCACAGGAATCACAGTTACTCTTACCATTCCATGCCTTTGATCCTTCGCTACGTTGAATTCTCTTGGCTTTTGGGTATGAGTCACACTCACCTTCACCCATCGGGATAGCTCAGTCCAACATGGACGGGGTCCGTACTGCGAACTATGTGCTCTGGTTTCTTCCCCCCTTCGATCAACAATCGTGTTCATACTTCTTTATTGAGCGGTCGCCTTTCGGCACTCATGTGTGGCTCAGAAGATGATCGATTTTATATCGAGTTAGAGGTGGGATATAACCTTCGCTTGCGCGTTAAGCGACCTGATACCTACACGTACCTTCTACGGAAGCCAGTGAGCCTTCGGGATTGTCATAGTAGGTGCACCGATTTTCCGTACACGGCATTTGACTCCACGGGGCCTTATATGCAAAGTTTAGGTCTTACTTAACGCGTTGAGAGAGTCATAGTTACTCCCGCCGTTTACCCGCGCTTGCTTGAATTTCTTCACGTTGACATTCAGAGCACTGGGCAGAAATCACATTGCGTCATCATTCGCTGGGGCCATCGCAATGCTTTGTTTTAATTAGACAGTCGGATTCCCGCGGTCCGTGCCAGAGTCATAGTTACTCCCGCCGTTTACCCGCGCTTGCTCGAATTTCTTCACGTTGACATTCAGAGCACTGGGCAGAAATCACATTGCGTCATCACCCGCTGGGGCCATCGCAATGCTTTGTTCTAATTAGCCAGTCGGATTCCCGCAGCTGCACTGCGCATACAGTTGATCTGTCCGATTCGGATCGCTACGGAGATCTTAGGTGTATGTGGCACTCTGGCCAGGGCTTTGTGTGATCAAATGCTACTCTTCCATGGGTTTGTGCAAAGTCTCTGTATAGCTCTTCAAGGTCAAAGACCTCTTTTCTTCTGTCAAACACCTGCTTGAGGAGTTTTTCCAGTTCAGTGATATCTGTAGGAATGTTGTGACATTTTAGCTGAATTCGATCCACCGCTCCCGGAACCGGGAAGGTGATTTTGTTACCTTTGATATGTTTATTTCTCACATAGTGCCTCAGGGCAGTTGTGAGCACTTTTGCCTTCTCCAGTCTGGAGAGTTGCATATTTATTTCTATGTTATCGTATATGGTTTTCGTATTTGTTATTTGTTCCTCTATTTTTCTGGGTTCGCTCTCTTTTTTCTTTCTTTTGAATAATAGCATTCTGAGTCTGTCCCTTAGGCTTTTGGAAGGCGTTTTCTTGGTTGTTCCCCCTTCTTCTTCCTTTACTCCGAGGGGAGATTACTGGCCATAATCAGTCTTTTGTATCATCCTGTCCAGCAGCATTTTGTGCGTCTGGCAGTCTGACCCTTTTTTACAGGATTTTCCCCTCATCTTTCATGGTATGCAAGTGCTTGGTTCCTGCTTTTTAGGACAATTCTTCTTTTCATGCCCGCTCTCGCCACAGTGGCTACACACATTTTCTGTTTTTGCACAATATTTGCCAATGTGACCGAGGTCTTGGCATTTCATGCATCTAGGAACTACTAGGTAGTCCTTCGTATTCACACTGGTAAAACCAATGTAAATCTTTTTCCCATACATCCTTTTTCTGAGTTGTGGAGATACCTCCACAACTAAATCACATGTTGGTTTTCCTTTTGGTCCTGTTTTGAACCTGATTTCTAACTCATTCAGAAAGTCTTCTTCTGAGATGTCCTCAAAATTCTGTGTCCTTATGTCCTCCAAGATCTCATTGTCTTGCTTACTTGTCGTTACATCATATATGATGATTAGTGGTCTTTTCTTTTTTGGTAATTCACACTTAAAGTTCTTTTTTATGTTCGGGTTGTTCATTATTTTCTCGAGATCCTCTTTCGAGGAAGCTTCGATGATTAGTGCTTTTGCTGTGGTCTTCATTCTATTGATCTTTAAGATTTGGGTCCTTGGATCCAAAATCTTGGTCACCTCATCTTGCACTTTTTTCCCATTTTCATTTTTGTTAGATGTAACGAACAAGGTATGTTCTTGTTGCCTTCTAGATCTTTCGATTATCTTTTCCTTTTCTGACATTTTGTTTATGGGTTTTGAGGCCACTGTCGCGTAGGACATTGGCATCGATACCTGTTGTTTTTGTTCTGCTTGTTTGAGCTCAATTCTGAGTCTCTCATTTTCTTCTTTGAGTGATTGTATTCTTTCCTCTAGGTTAGCCTGTTCTAGTCCCCATTCCTGTATTCTCTCTATCAGTCCTTCTCGTCCTGCTTTCGCTTTCTTTTGCTCACATCCATATCATTGTTTATGAAATTCATCATTTCAATGAATCTGGATTGAATCGTGGTTCTGTTTGTGATGCGCATGTCTGCCTCACTTGCAACGCTACTTCTTCTCTCCATGATATGACTACTACTATTACTACAACTAGATTGGATTATTGTCTCTGGCATATTGCCCTTTAGGGGGTCTCCCTCCCGGAAGGCCCTCTCACGAGATTCCCACAATTTACCCTACCCACAAGTTGAGTCCTAACTAAATCAAGTGCACTTTGCCCTACTGTGGAGCTTATTGCGGGAGGACCCCGGCTAATAGCCACAGAGTGGTTTCCGCCCCCGACTAACGTGGAGGTGGCACTTATCCCACTATCTTGCGATATATATTTTCTTTTTGATAAAGAAAACGCTCTATGTCGCTATTAATCTCTTTTAATCGCTTAGAATCGCTTTCTAACAGTGATACTCCAACAAGTAATCACTGGCCCGAGGGCAGTGGGTAGGGACAAAAAAAAAACAAAAAAAAACAAAAGGAGGGTTCAAGAGATACCACCACCACCCCTACAACTTAAATTTGTAGGCATCTCTTAGCAAATGGGGACAGTTTAAATAGGACCAAAATAACTTAATTAGTGGGAGTCTTTACGACTTCGAAGCACCTGCCCTTAGGCTTATCTTCGGGATTCTGACATGGGTAGGATTGCAGGAATTTTATAGGTTGCCTCCTTTTGTTTCGTAATACTACTTTATTTTCAAATTTATAATAATACATATATCATTTTAGTTTATAAAAATATATAACATATATTAGCAAAGATTTTATCAGATTTTTGTTTACTAAACTTAGTCTTCTTTCTTCTTTCTTCTTTATTTCTTCTGTCTTGTCTTCTTTCTTGCAATTCTTCTGTCTTGTCTTCTTTCTTGCAATTTTGAACATAATCAATCTTCAAGTTTTCATGTTATTTGTTCCTGAGAAATTTTGTGAGATCTTCAATTTTACCTACGCCGTCTTGGTTCTTGCGTTAGAAAAGATTCCAGGATACCAAGGTCTTGGCCCAGTTCTTGTATGATCTCATGTGGTTCCAATACTCCCCGTCCTAAGACCATATATAGGTCTTGTCTTTCTTGTGTGTAGTTGATGCAGTCTATCAGTCTATGGCTGGGGGTGTCCTCCATGTCCTCTATACAATTCAGACACATTGAGGATTCTGTCCTTCCTATCCTTTTTAGATGAAACCTAAATTCACCATGAGAACTAAGAAAGGATGTAATTTTCTTATTAAATCTCACATGGGGGCAGTTGAGCCAGACTCTTGAGTCTCTTATTAGTTCATAAGTTTTCCTCCCCTTCCTGGAGGTATTCCATAGGTCTTGCCATTGGTCTAAAAGCCTGTGATCTACACGAAGTCTAACTGCCACCCAAAATCTAAATTCGGCGGATACTATATGTTCTCCATAAAGATGTGTACTTCCAATGTTTTTAAGTTGTTTAGGTAGGGACATTTTTTTTTTTTTTTTCATTTACTCTATAAACTTTCGATCTGTTATCTAATAAATTTTAAAACAGATCGTGTTTTGCTCTTTCATTTAGTTATTTTGTTTCTATTTTTTTCTATTTTTCCCTTATTCCTAATGTTATAATTTGTTTAGTAATAATGCCTCAATCTACTAGGTGTTGGATTGTTATTTATGCTTTGTTGTTACATTTCCTTCGTGCTTTCTTACATTTTCTTATAAGGTTTTCCAGCACCTAGACTTAATCTACTTACATCTAATGTTAGTAACTATATCTACATGCAATTCATGCAATTCATGCAATTGCTTTCCTACGTCTAACATGCACTATATCTAGGGTTTTCATGCATCATGCATACATGCATTCATGCAATGCTTATTCTACAACTACTAGTCTACACACATATTCCACTACCTAGAACACTGTAGGTCAGCAGATATGTGCAATCTTTCCTCCTTCTTCTTCATTCTGCGGGGGGTAGTTCGGCGAGCCTTAGGCCCTTGTCCGGAACGTTTCCTCCCCTTTTATCTTCTGTCTTCTCTCTTATCTTCTGTTGTTATAAAGTTGCTGTTGTCTCAATGATACTTTTTGAGACAATTTGTTTAAGATCTTGTATGTTTCCTCGTTGTTAATCATGTCCCTAAGGTCCATTCCTTGAATTCTGATTCTTAGGTCTTCTTGGTCAATGAAAGTTGGACATTCCAGAACTACGTGCTCAGGCGTGCCTTCTTCTCCACATTCGCACAAGCTATTTTCTTTCAGGTTGAATCTATGTAGGTAACTCGGATACGGTCCATGTCCTGTGAGTAAGTGTACAAGTCCAGGACTCGGATCAAAGTAGTCTGGTACCTCCTCCAGGACTGGTAGTACTTCATGCACTCTTCTGGCTTTATCTGAGTTATCCCACATTTCTTGCCACTGAATTGAGATTTCTCGGTGGACATCCATTTTTCTTCTAACTTCTGTGCCGATAATAGCTTGCGCCTTAGCGTAGTCTGCACGCCTGATCCAGTACATGGCTGCTCGTTTTTTCAGCTCCAGCTGCATCGGCAGAACCCCCACTAGTGTTGTGAGGGCTAGCGTTGCAGTGGTGCTGAAAGCTCCTGTCATTCGTACTAGGAATCCTCTTTGGGTCCTGTCGACTTTCTCTCTGTTTTTGATGTTCTGCAGCCTATGCACCCACACGCTTGAACTATAGCTGGGGATTGATGCCAGTACCGCGCTCAGATAGACTCTCACCAATCTGAACGGTATTCTAACTTCTCTTTGCACCAGGCTTGTTATCCGGTGCATTGCAGATGTTGCTCGATTGCAGACGTCTGAGATATGGTAGGCGAACATTCTGAACTCGTCCATTATGACGCCTAGATATCGTACTCTTTCTGTCCTTCTCACAAGTTGTTGATTGATACGAATTTGTGGGTCTCTGTTGAGTTTCCCTTTTACAATATTGTAAGTGGTTTTCTCCACAGATATCTTCAACTTCGTTTCACTGCACCATCCGTGAACAGTTTCCAGGACATCGTCACATTTCTGTTCCAATTCCCTTCTGCTGTTCCCGTCTGCTGTTATTAGTAAGTCATCTGCATATGCGACCGTGCCTAGTGCATTTTCCGTTCTAGTTAACCGTTCAAGTAACCCTTCCAATATGATGTCCCAGAAAATTGGACCGCACACAGAACCTTGAGGACAGCCTTTTGTCAAACATTTTGATTTCCTGCCTATTGGACAGCTCAGATTTGCGTATCTATCTTGACAGTAGCTCCTGAAGCTTTTTTTTGTATAGTTTTTCCGGGCACTGCATCTCTCGAAGTCTTTCGAATAGTGCGGGCCACCTGAGATTATCGAATGCTCCTGATATATCAATGTATATCGCTATCACATATTTTCTCTCGCTACTGTCAATTGTTGTTATTGCCTTGTTAATGGCGTCCTCCGTGGATTTTCCGGCTCTATAGCCATACTGATCCGGGTGGACACCATTCCTTTCTCTGTGCTCATTTAATTTTTTACATTGAAGTTTTTCTTGAAGCTTACCTATTGAATTCAATAAGCAGATCGGTCTGTATGATTTTGGTTTAGATGGATCTTTGTCTTCCCCTTTATTTATTATAATTACTTCCGCCTGTTTGAACACTTTAGGTACTATGCCTTGCCTTAGACATTCGTTATACAGTTTTGTCTGAGCTGGGATAAGTGTACCAGTAGTACCTCTACTGGTATTTTTTCAGGTCCTGGCGCCTTTTTCTTTTTCATTTGTTTTAGTGTTTCATATACTTGTTCTTCCGTGAATGGAATCAAGATTGTCTCTGGTGGCTCATGGTATGCTTGTACCATTGCCCTTCTGGTCTGTTGTTGTGCTTCAGTTTCTCCCTCGTGCTCATCTGAGGGTAGTAGTATTCTCATTAGGAGCTCGGCAGATTCTTCCCATGACCTGGTCATAGACCCATCCTCCCTTTCAAGAGAGGAGAGCATGGTAGGACATCTGACCTTTTTCGTTACAATCTTGTATGGCATTCCTTATGCGTCCATTTCCAGATTCTGACTTGTGTTCTTAGCCTTGATAGTTCTTCGCTCCAGACGTCATTTCTCGCATATCTTGCGGAGTATATCTGGGGGATGGCTAGATCCATCACTCTCCTTATTTCTCGGGTTATGCACTTGGCATATTCGTGTACATCACCCACCTCTCCTTCCAGGATCGGCAGATCGAATTCAGCCACTAAGGTTTCCCAGTTTGCTTTATTTATATCATATTTTTTCACCATCGGTCCCATATCTGCTCTCTCTTTTTGAATACCAAAGCTAATCAGGTTGTGGTCACTCACAGTTATGTTCTCCTCGACCCTCCATTCCACAAGCTGATTAGCTGCCTTAACATTTGATATCGTGATATCAATGTTTGTTGCAGCACCAGCCCTGTTCTGGAAGGTCGGTGGATTACCTGCTCTGTTGTGAATCTCCAGTTGGAGTTCATTATTCATGTTTTCGATCTCTTCGCCTTTTGCGTCTGTTACTCCTGAGTGCCACAGCACTGATTTCGCATTCGCATCTGCTGTTATTATTACTGGAATATCCCTGTAAGCTTGGAATATTCTCTTCATTTTTGAGATGTATTCTCCAATCCCATCATTGAATTGGCAGTATATGTTCGCGATAATGAATTTGCCATAGTTTGTCTGTAGTTCCACACAGACGCAGTGCTCGTCACTGAACTGTTTTATTAGAAATAGTCTATGATTCTTGTTAAATAATACAGTTACTGTCATAGGATTTTGCCCCACACTTTGTACTTGTGCCGTTATCGGCATATTGACCATTTTATCGCCTTTTGTGTACGGCTCTTGTATGCACAGCATATCTAGTTTCTTTTCCTCCGCAGCTTTCCTTATCTCATGACCAACTGCCGCACTGCGCATGCAGTTGATCTGTCCGATCCGGATCGCTACGGGGATCTTAGGTGTATATGACACTGCGGCCATGGTTTTGTGTGGTCAAATGCTATTCTGCCATATATAAAAGATATCATTCTGAGCTTGTCCCTTAGGCTTTTTGACGTTGTTTTCTTAGGTTTTGTTGTTATGACCAATTCCTCCCGGGGGAGATTACTGGCCATAATCTGTGTTTTGGATCATCCTGTCCAGCAGCATCTTGTGCGTCTGGCAGTCCGAACCGTTCTTACATGTTTTGGACCTGTACTTGCATGGTATGCAAATACCTGGGTCCCGCTTCTTTGGGCAGTCTTTCTTTTCATGGCCCACTTCGCCACAGTGTCTGCAAACATTCTCCGTTTTGGAGCAATATTTCCCAATGTGGCCTAAATCCTGGCATTTCAGGCATTTAGGTACCACGATGTAATCCTTGGTATTCACACTCGTGAAACCAATGTACAGTTTTCTGCCCAGCATACGTTTTCTTAGTTGTGGAGATACTTCCACAACTAGGTTCACAGTTTGCCTGTCCTTCGGTCCAGTCTTGAACCTTATTTCAAATTCCTTTTCGAAATCTTCGGCTGTGATATCCTCAAAATTCTGTGAGCGGATATCTTCTATGGTTTCAAGTTCTGGCTTATTTGCCGCTACGTCATAGATTATGACCAGCGGTCTCTTATTCTTAGGTAATTCACATTTAAAGTGCCTTTTCATATTGGGGTTATTCATGATTTTGTCTATATCTTCTTTCGAAGATGCCTCAATTATGAGTGCCTTAGCTGTTGTTCTCATTTTATTAATTTTCAGAATTTGGGTCCTTGGGTCTAGTATTTTAGTGACCTCATCTTGAACTTTCTTACCGTTACTGAATTTTTCTGACGTTATAAATAACGTGTTTTCGGGTTTTTGTCTATGTCTCTCAATTATGGTTTCTCTTTCCGAAAGCTTAGTTGCGGGTTTTGAGGCCATCGAAGCGTATGATACTGGCATCGCTCTACCTTCGTTTGTCTTTTTGTTCTGTCCTTAGTCTGTTGTTTTCCTCTTTCAGAGCATGGATCCTCCCTTCGAGGTTGGCCTGCTCTAATGCCCATTCTTGGATTCTCTCAATGAGTCCTTCCCTTCCTGCTTTCGCCAACCTTTTGCCAGTGTCCATTTCATTGTTTATGTTGTGCATCATCTCACTAAACCTTGATTGCGTGCCTGCTGCTGCTGCCGCATTGCACATATCTGCTTCACTGGCAGTGTTCCTTCTAGACCTAATTTTGCTAGTGACTGTTATTTGACTACTTCTACTACTACAACTACTTTCCTCTAAATCATCCATCATGCCTTAACAGGGGTCTCCCGCTCGGGAGGCCCTCTAACGAGATCCCCACTTGGTCCCTACCCTAGATGTTTGTTTTCTTTCTTTTCGTGCTCTTTGCCCTACCGTGGATCTTAGTGCGGGAGGACCCCGGCTTATTGCCACGGAGTGGTTTCCGCCCCCGACCAACGAGGAGGTGGCACTTTTTTCCACTATCTATCTGTTTTGTTGGTTACCGAATTGTCCAGTACACACTGAAGACAACCGGTTCAGAAAGCTATTATTTGCCTAAATGATTCGCTTAAACGTATAATCGCTTTCTACAGTGATACTCCAACAAGTAATCACTGGCCCGAGGGCACTGGTAGGGACAAAAAAAAAACAATGGAGGGAGCGAGAACTCTCACCACCACCCCTGCTCAAAGACGCAGGCTACTGACAAATACTAGATGTAATTACATGAATTTCTTAGCTTTTGACTTGTTAACTTAGATTTGCATATGAAATTATTTCAAACCTGTAATAGTTGGAGTACCTGCCTTTCGGCTTACCTCTCAACTTGATAATTTTTTACTTAATTATTCTCGCTACCTCCATTGTTTTCACATATATATTTATTTTAATAACTTCAATAATACACTTTAGTATAATAACAGAACAGAAATTAACAATATTTTCATAAGTAATTAAAACTAACATTTTTTCATTCCTAACCCTACTCTTAAGGTTCAAAACATTTATTCCTATGTTACTATCACTTTATTTCAGTCTCTTCTATGTCTATTAATTATAAATTTGGCTAAAAGATCTAAATTAGGACCTAAGTTCCTAATAATTTCTGCTGGTTCTTCGTTCCAGTCAATCCCTTGTTGAATGTTCCTTATTTCGTCTCTGCTTTGCTCGAAGTTGCGACATGTGGTCAATCGATGTGAAGGAGTATCTGGTACTTCACAAATTAGGCAGTTCGCACTCCTTGACTTGCCTATTCGATGCAGATGTAATCTAAATTCACCATGGCTAGTGAGGAAGGACTTTGCTGTCCTTCCAGGTCGACAGTGGGGAGTATTAATCCAGTAGTTAATATCCTGAATCAAATCATAAGTAGCTCTTCCTTTGTCAGTTTGGTCCCACTCTTGTTGCCAGTGCTGAAGAGCCTGCCAATTTAAATGCTGCTTGACTTCTGTCCAGTATCTAAAATTCTGTATGTTGATGTTTTGGCCTAAATGGTTGGTATTTCCTCTGTTTTTAAGTTCAGCCGTAGAATGTATTCGTTGGATTTCTATATGTATAGGTTTCAGCTTACACACACAGTGTCTCGTTAGGTGTGGTTACGTATGCTCCTGTTATGCTTTTTAGGCATAGAGCTTGAAGTCTTCTTAGTTTGTTTTGTACTCCTTTCTGGTTTATCTTATTTATCCAATATTGGACTCCATAAGTTAAGATTGGGATTATAGCTTTCATATATATTGTGCCCATAGAGCCTGCAAGTTTTCCCCAATTAATGTATATATACTTCCTTAATGTTGAGAAGATATTTCGGCACTTATTTATGATGTAATCAGTATGTTCTGTAAAACTTAATTTTTCATCCAAAATGATTCCCAGATATTTGTGACTTCTGCTTCTGCTAATCGGAAGGCCATCTAGCCTAATTGCTGGATTTCTATTATGTGATAGTCCTGAATAAATCAGATATTTTGTCTTATTTCTGGAGATCTCTAGTTTCTGACTTTTTGCCCAATTATTCAATATGTGTAGACATTGATTGGCCTTATTTTCTAAGTCTGCTCTGTTGTTAGAGTTAATGCATATTGCTATGTCATCCGCATAAGCGGTTATTAAGACATTTTCTGGGCAATTACTCCTGAGCAGTGGCTCCATGGTTATATTCCATAGGAAGGGTCCCAAGGCTGAGCCTTGTGGGCATCCTTTTGATAAATTCTTTGTGATCTTGGTATATCTAAGTCCATATTCCACTGTTCTGTTTGTCAGGTAGCTTTTGATTATTCCAACTGCTTTCGCTGGCCAGCCTAAACCGTGAAGATATTCAAGCAGTTTAGGCCACCACATGTTGTCAAAGGCTCCAGTGATGTCAACAAAAATTGTCATTTGATGAGTGCTTGGTGTCTTCACAAAATCAATTACTTCATTTAAAGCATTGATTGTGCTTCTCCCAGGTATAAATCCATGTTGATTTTGACTAAAAATTTCGTTTCTGTTTCGCAATCTGCATATTGCATTTATAAATGTTCTTTCTAGCATTTTACCTAGCTCCGATAGCAAGGTAATGGGCCTCAATGATTTTGGGTCAGTAATATCTTTGTCTGGGGATTTCAGAATCGTAACGACTCTACCTTTTTTCCAAGAAATATTCGAGTCTAATACAGCTTTTAAACAAGTATTTCAAGTTCTCCTTGATTCCCTCGTACGCTAATGCTAATATCTTACCATGAATACCATCAGGGCCAGGAGACTTATAAGCTTTGATTGCAAATAATGCTTTCATAATGTCTTCCTCTGTTATATCAAATTCCGCCAAAGGGTCTCCAGAGAATAACTCAATTCTTGCTCTTGTTTCTTGATTAATGTCTAAGTCTGTTTCAGGTAGGTCATCCGGCATTAGTTTATTGATTATTGCCTCAATGGTATCTTCGTGGTCTAATGTCATGTTCCCGTCAGCGTCTCTGACTGTGGAACTGGCTGTTTTGAACCTTATTTTATCTGCAGCTAGTTTATATACAGTTCCCCAGGGATTCCTGCCCAAATGTTCCTCCACAAATTTGCTCCAGGTTAGAGTTTTTGAGTCCACTATCTCTTTCTTGTAATTTCTTAATGCTACTCTATAATCGTTCTGAAGCCTTTCATACTCATCCTGTGGTACTATTCCTCTAGCTCTTTGATAAGTTCTTCTGTTCCTAACTGTGATTCGATTAAGTTCAGATAATCTATTGGTCCACCATGGAACCGTTTCAGCTGGTTTTCCTTTCTTCCTAGCTGTGTCTCTTGTTATTTCTATAAGACCTTTTGTGAGGAGGTCCACATACTTGTCAAGATCGACTGTATTCCTTATAATAAGGTTATTAAGATTGCCTGCTAGATTTCTGGATAGTCTTCTAAGTGTGTCCAATTTCAGTGTTTTTACATTATATTCCGTACAGTCTTGTTCAGGTATCATATGTGGTGTATCATTGATTTGGAATTCGATCAAGCGGTGATCACTTTGTACCTCGCCGCCCAGAACTGTCCAATAGTTTATTCGACCTGCTAGGTCTAATGAGCTTATTGTTAGATCTATATTAGTATCCCCATTTGCAGTGGAGAAAGTGGAGAGGTGTCCAGCTCTATTGTGGATGCACAAATTATTGGTGTTTATAATTTCCTCAATTTGTCTTCCTCGCTCGTTGGTTGTTCTGGAATTCCATGTAGTAGACTTCGAGTTGAAATCTCCCATTATTATCATTGAGCGATTGGCTCTAAAATTATTCATATTAACTATTTCCTGCAAAATATTCGTTAATATGTCCTCTTCTTCTGGCGGGCAATAGATACTTGCTAATAAATAAGCTTGATGATTATTTCTCAGAGAAGTTATTGCTATGTATTCATTTGTTATTTGAGATAATTTGACTACTTCAAATTCTCTATTTATTATAATTCGCAGGAGAAAGCAAATATTTTTGCAGAGATGTTCGCAGCAAACTCTACTTTAGATTCCCAAGGAAAACTGCCGCCAGACATTCCACCCGTTGAGAGTCGAATGCCCGAAATCGTCTTCCGTCAACGCACTATCAGACGAATTTTGCTTGGTCTCAAAACGAATAAGGCTAACGGTCCTGATGGAATTCCACCCATTATCCTCCAAAAATGTGCACCAGAACTAACACCGATTCTCTGCAAGTTGTTTACCATCTCGTACAGGTCGGGTATTTTTCCATCATGCTGGAAGACAGCTAGAGTCCAACCAATCCCCAAAAAAGGGAACAAGAACCTGCCCAACAACTACAGGCCCATTGCCCTGTTATCAGTAATCTCCAAAGTGATGGAGAAAGCCATCAATATTGAGCTTATCAAATATCTGGAGAGCTCAGGAATCATCAATGATAGACAATACGGCTTTCGCCACCGAAGATCTACTGGAGATCTACTTGCCTACGTCACCCATTTATGGCAATCTTCAATAGAAAAACACGGGGAATCTCTAGCTGTCGCGTTGGACATATCGAAAGCATTCGACCGTGTTTGGCACGAAGGACTCCTCCACAAACTACCATCATACGGCTTACCACCTCAGCTATGCCATCTCTTATCGAGTTTTCTTTCAGGCAGATCGCTTCACGTGGTGGTGGACGGTGTATCGTCTGATACCTTTGGCATCAATTCCGGCGTTCCACAAGGATCAATTTTGGCACCAACATTATTCCTGCTTCATATCAATGATCTGTTGGGAGTAACAACTTGCCCCATCCACAGCTTTGCAGATGATAGTACCCTCCATACTGCGTTCTCTTCCAGAATTCCCATTTCTTCCCAGGAAACTAAGAACTCACGGCGCAGGCAGGTCAATGCTGTCAATGAAGATCTCGCTGAAATCACAGCCTGGGGAACGAACAACCTAGTTGAATTCAACGCCACCAAAACTCAAGCCTGCATTTTTTCTAGAAAGGCGGAACTCAGTATGCCCGATATTGTAATGTCTGGCTCCACCATCCCCACCAAGCCCACCATATCTATGCTCGGTATTTCCATCAGCAACACTCTTTCATGGGATAATCATGTCAGATCCATCGCAAAAGCTGCTTCACAAAAACTCGGATTCTTGTTTCGTGCGAAAAGCTACTTTACACCTCAACAGCTTCTCATGATCTACAAAGCGCAGATACGGCCTGTTCTAGAATACTGTTCCCACATATGGGGTTCAGCACCTAAACATACGCTGATGCTCTTAGATTCCATCCAGGGAAGAGCCATTCGCCTGGTGGGTGATGCCACACTCACTCACTCTTTGACATCATTGGAACACCGTAGAAAAGTCGGCGACCTTTCACTTTTCTATCGATACTTCCACGGGAAATGTTCTTCGGAAATCTCTGCTATCATCCCTTCACTAGCAATACCAATCAGACGAACTAGACAAGCCCAGTCAGCACATTCTTTCGTTGTCAGCCTCGAAAGATGTCGAACAGCACTTTATCAGGACTCCTTCATCCATAGAACGGCTAGGCTCTGGAATTCATTGCCTGTGGAAGTATTCCCAACAACATATAATCTCCAAAAGTTCAAGAAAAATTCCAATACCTACCTCCTGTCCCTATCCTCCCTAGGAACGCACGATGTTCTTTGAACATTATAGGGATTCCCTTTCGTGCGCTCCAAGCGATAAAAAAAAAAAAAAAAAAAAAAAAAAAAAATTAAAGCAGTTTCAGGCTTAGTCCTAGTTTCTGAAATTACTAGAAATTGACTAAGTCCTGGAATTACAAATTGTTGTCCATTGCGCATATAGCTATATGGCTCCTGTAAAGCAATAAAGTCGTACTTTTTCTCAATTGCTATTTTTGCTATTTCTGATGTGGCTAGTCTAGATCCTTGTAGATTAATTTGGCACACTCTTAGACTTCTAGTATTATGTTCCATAATCGATATTGCTGATATAGCTTCTGATTCTTTTATTATAGGTCGGACAGTTTATATCATTGGCCTCGTGTGCACAGTCTTCTTCTGGCATCTTATTAATTTTTCAATTTATACACTTTTTATCTTCTTTGTTGTTACACTCTTTGGTAGGATGCTCCTTAGAGCAAATACCACAGCTGGTTTTGTTTCTGCACTTACTGGCCAAGTGCCCATAATTTTGGCAATTGTAACATCTTACAATTCTGATATGGTCTCTGACTTGACATGCCACCCAACCCAAATACAGTCTGCCTCTTTTAAGAATGTCAGTCCTCATTTCGTGATCGCACTCAATTATCCAGGTAACGTATTGTGCGTCTCTTTTGCCAAACTTAAAGAGGGCTTTTACCTCTTGCTGATGATCGACTGGAATTTCTAGGTCATCGTTAATTTTGTTTTCAGTTCTTGTGGCATTCCAATCACTAGGAACTCCTATAACTGCCATCCTGGGTTTGAATTTTGGTGGTATTCTGCTAGTTAGTCCAGCCTCGTCTAGTGCCTTCTTGTTTAAGTTTGCTTCAGCTGCAATTATTTTCACTCAGTTATTGGCTATCGGTAAAAGTTTTTTGGCTTTAATGCCAACAAGATCTGCCATTAGGCTTTTCAGAGTGCTCAACGTGTCCTCGCTTGAGTTGCAATCTTTGTTCCCTTCCTTGGGATATATAAGTATAGTGCTATCTGTTGATGGGTTTGCCGATTTCCCATTTCCTAAGGGTATTTTTGCTGACTTAAGATTAGAATTGCTGACTACTTTTTCGGCATATGTTGGTTTCTTAATATTATCTATTTTCTCACTAATTGAGTTTAGTTTGTCATGTAAGGTAACCAATTCTTCTGTTACTCTTTTTTCTGTGGCCTTCTGGGTGATGTATGTCATCAGTTCTGTAAAGGCACTGGTCATTATTTCCAGTGCTTCTGTGGCTACTTTTTTCCTATTTATGCTTTCTTTAGAAGAGCTTAAGAAATTAATTAAAGTTTCTTTAGCTTCAGAAAATTGCGTCAGACTCTCGCTAGAAACTCTTGTGGCTTCTAAGCCTATATTGCTTATGCTGGCTTTTTGATGTTCATTATTGCCAGTTCTCTGACTACTTGATTTTGCCTGGAGGTCGCTGTCCATATTTGTCATAATCACAGATCCTATTTCGCTATTGCCATCTTCGTTTGCTTGAGTTATTTCCATTATTTCTTTAGAATTTGTTGTTAAGTTATCATCCATCTTATTCCCACGAGTTGCGAAGAAATTATTTCACTCACTACAGTGCTCGCTTGTAGTGAGCGGGCTATCTTTCTTGAGTGTCGCCACCTCTCAAGGTTTTGCTAATAACAGCATCACCCAGCTGCCATTCGTACTATCAGCGCATATACCTTAGTATTGGGGATTTTTTATCGAGGTTTACTCCTCTAAGGTTGAGCCGTCCTTAGCTTCACCGCTCATCCTCGACCTTACCGGCAAGGGTGACCCTGCCAGGAGCTTATGCTCCCGCCGGCATCGCTCTCGGAATCCCTGCGGCTACTGGTTCCCCTCACCACGAAAAGGACTCACGGCTCCTTAGGGGGAGTGGGTAGGGACAATCACTATCTGCTTACAACATTCCTACCTTTCGGTTTAATGTTCTTTCTCTATCCTCTATCTACCTCATCCACTGTCAAACGAACCCATCCCATCACCACGCCCAAAAATTAGCGGGGGTGCATTTATCTTTAATATTTTTTCTTACATTCAAAATTTGTATACATATATTTGAAAGCTCAAAAGAAGAATTTATCACAATTCAACAGACATGCAAAGCATAAGCGAAAATTGTAATCTATTAAATAAAAAAATAAAATAAAACAAAATAAAAAGTAGTGTAAGTGGCTTATATGCTGAAATTAATGTGTACAAATTGCATTCTTTATGCTCCTTTTCCTTGTTCGTTATTTACAATGGTTAGCCACACTTTGAGTGTAAGACATAGATGTGAGTATGCGAAGCTTAGTAGTTAAGAGTCTGAGTTAGTTACAACAACAGTTATCATTAGTTACATTTGTTTGTTTTTGTTTTATTACTTTACCCTGTTTGTTGCATGTCTGATCTAATCCTTGACTGCCACCACCTCATTCGTCTGATTCAGTTGCCAACACCAATTCGGCCCATTCATTTGCTTTCTCCACTTCATTTTCAATTACTTTGTTGTTATTTGATCTTAGTATTATTGACAGGCCTCCATGGTTTTCTCTCACTCTTGATCTCGCTTCTATCCTTGATTCAAGTCGACAGTTGTTCATTATGTGTGCCGCGTTTTCTGTGTCTATCCCACATTCACACCTCCCCTCCCCTTCTATCAGGCCAAAGCGACTCAGATACCCTTTCATGTTGCCATGACCCGTTAGCATCTGAGTAGCCTTGAACGTAAGATTTATCATGTCCTCGCCAACTATTGCACAGTGTTTGAACAGCTCTCTCCCTTTATCACTCTCGCTCCATTCATTCTGCCATTCGTGTCTCACTCTTGCTCTCTTTTCCTCTCTCACATCTTTATACGAGTTCGTGCCATTCATTCTGCGGACGTCTATTCGAGTGTCTGCTCCTATGTTGGCTTCCACGTGCGCCTTGTTGTTGCCCGGATTGTTAGAAGTGTGACCCTTCTTCCAGGTCACAACCAGTTCGATGTGAGTTGTTTGGCTGAGTGTATCGATTTCTTTCCTAATTCTCATGGCGTATTTGTGTTTGGTTCTCCAGTTGTTTATTTGATTAACCGCTACTTGACAGTCAGACACAATATTTGCTTTCATTATGTTCCTATCCCTCACCAGGTTTATCGCTGTCTCTATGGCTGTGATTTCGATATCCATAGGTTTGGTAATTCCTTCTACGCTTTCTCTCATCGTAAACCATTCATTCCTTTCCTTCCACGCTATGCCAATACCAGCTCTCCCATTCCCTTTCACGCAACCATCCACCCATATTTCCATGTATTCACCATTCATTCTCGCTTCGTTCGCTATTCCTGGATGTTGCCATACTCTCATGCTTCGCTCATCCTCTTTCTCTCCTCTTACTCTCTGTTGCCATTCATTCCACATGTCCATGGCCTCCAACTCAATGGGGGCTACTCCTGCTATTACTCGCAGTGCTTCTGTTGCAGTTGTCCGATAGCATCTGCACATCCTCAATAAGAATGGCCGTTGGATGGCTAGTATCTGCTTCTTAACTCTCGAGTCTTTTGCTTTTCCTCCCTATATTTCTGCTCCATATAATATGGATGCCTTGAAGACCCGACTGTATATTATTTTAATCATTTCTTTGTCTAGCCCCCATTTCCTTGAGGCCATGCCTAGCAGTTTCGTAGATGTTTCACCCACTCTTTTTCTCACCATTTTCACATGCTCCAGGAACAGAAACTTGGCGTCTATCATGATGCCCAGATACTTGATTTGTTTATTAATAGGTATTCTGATCTCTATATTGTTAGTCTGAATCTTTATATTTGGTGGCCTTATATTCCTACCAGCTTCTATGAACATGGCTTCTGTTTTATTGTGGTTGTAGATTAATTTATTCTCATTTGCCCATTCCGCACAAGCTTCCCAGGCTTTATACCATTTTTTCTCAATTTCTTTGGCCGATTTGCCTTTAATCACAAGTATCTGGTCATCTGCGAAAGCCTGACATTCACTGGTACTGGTACTGGTACTGGTGGGGGACGCTTCCACGTCAGCAACTAGTCCCCAATGGGACCTTTTTGCAAACCCCAAGTGTTTTCAATGACTGATGTGGTTCGCTCAAGAGAGCTGGCTAACATCCTTTTCAGGCACCGCCCATCAGCTCTCTTTTCAGAGTTTTTCAGCTGTGTTTTGTGGGCTAGTAATGTACTCACTACCATATGCGCAGCCTGACATTCAACTATCACCCCTTCTATTCTGTCCTCTCTCATTCTGTTTATATTTATTCTTTCATTCTCTCTTTCGTTCGTTGCTTTCATTTTCCCAAACCATCCCTCCATCAATGTGATCCATAAAGTTGGCCCCAGGCTGGATCCCTGTGGACATCCTCTATTTGTCTTTTTGCTGATTCTGCCGGATTTAATTGTTCCATTTAGTAAGAAATCTTTGCAAACACGGCTCAACTCGGTTGGTACTTCGGCTTTCCTCAACTCCTTGCTGACAGATGCCACCCATGCCATGTTGAACGCATTCTTTAGGTCCAGCGCCACAACAAGTATGTGGTTTCCTTCCCCTTCTGCGTTGTTGATATATCTAATTAGTTTGTCTATCGCCTCTATCGTGCTTCTGCCCGTGCGAAATCCATATTGAGTCTCTGACCAAAATTTGCTTTCCTCCATGTGATATTGTAGTCTTTTATTTACCACTCTATCTAGCAATTTCCCTATGTTCGGCAGAAGGCTAATAGGTCTTGGAGTCCCGTCTTTTTTGGGAATCCATGCTATCGTTGACTTTTTCCATACTTCTGGGAATATTCCATATGCCAGGCAATGGTTGAACAAGTTCACGATACAGTCCGTTAGCTCCTCGACTATTATCCTTAGCGCTTCTATTGGTATTCCATCTTCAGCACAGGCTTTGCCGATTTTGAAGTCAGCTAATGCATTTTTTAGTTCCGCGTTATTTATTTCTACTGTTATATTTCTCCTACTTGCGTCAATCTGTTCCCTGTATTCTGGGCCATCGTCGTCTTCTGGGAAGTATTTCCCCAACAATTCAACATTTCTCTCGTCATCATTTCCTGTATATGTTCCATCATCCCTCTTGAGATCCATGTCCCCGTGTACCATGTTATTTTTGCCCAGAATTTTCCATACTCCTTGCCATGGATTGTTCTCTTGGATCATATTGAGTTCATCTTGCAGTCCCTCAATTTTTGCAATTTTGATCTGCTTTTCATATGCATTCCTGGCATTCTTGTACTCCAGTTTTTTCATTTCTCTCTCTTCGGGCCCCCTTTCTTCCTGCCATGATCTCCTCGATCTGTTGACCTTCCTTCTTTCTGCGTTCAGTTCCGCCGTCCACCAATTTTCGGTGGTATCGACGTTTGCTGTTCTCCTCTTAATTGATTCCCTGCATATCCTCCTGCAGTATTCTTGCAGCCTCCATGCCTCGTTTGTGACTTCTTCAGGGCTGGGTGTTAAGCCGATGCTGCTCTCATAGTTCTTCATTCTTGTTCTTATTCTTTCCCAGTTTGTGTTATGTAGGTCCATCACGATTCTTTTTCCCTTTTTTGTATTTGCCTCTATGATGAATTCGATGTATCTATGATCGCTTAAGGTTTCGTCAGTAATGACCTTCCAGTTCTTTACTGTGTTATTTCTCGACATTGTTATGTCGATCCAGCTCTCTCCTCTGGTACTGGAGTAGGTTGCCGGACTGGTGCTCATGTTTTCTATAACATAGCCATATTGGATTGCTCTATCTAAAAGCCATTCCCCTCGTGTATCGTCCCTTGGTCCTCCCCATGCTTGGTGCTTGGCGTTAAAGTCACCAGCTATGATGAGTCGTTTACTAGTTCTGTCCAGTTTTTCAAATATTCTACCCAGTCTGTTATAAAATTCACTATTCGGCTCTTCATAGATGTTTATAACTGTAATATCGTTATTTTCACCTATTGCGACTCCTACGCTGTTGGTGTCTGTTAACCCGCTTATTTGTGTCGCCTTTATTTCCGATTTGATCCATAGCTCTACTTTGCTGTTACCTTTACCGTTTTTGTACCTTTTGTATCCTTTCCAGGCCACTATTTTGTTGTGGGGTTCCTGTATCAAAATTATGTCATACCCATAGTTAATTGTCCTTTGCTGTAGTAGATCTGTCGCTTCTCTGCCTCTTCCAACATTGATTTGAATTATTTTTATATCTGTCATGTACTATAGTCCGTTTGTCCCCTCGTTTGCTCCACCTTCTTTGAATGCATGGGACATCTTTTATCTCTGGCTGTGTGCTGACGTTCCTGTATACCTGACCTTTTGCAATTGATACAGCTTAATGGTCTAGTTTCGTCACATCCTCTGCTGTCGTGCCCTTCCTCCCCACATTTCATGCATGATGGTTTTTCCTGGCAGTTTTTACCACTATGTTCGTAGCGACAGCAGTTGAAACACATCTGCGGTTCGATTCTCTTCTCTGCGTGGAGCATCATCAAATCGAAATTCAACTTACCCTTCTTTATTATTTTCTTGAATGGTCGTGCATTTAGTTCTATGGCTATGTTCTCTTTAGCTTTGTCTCTGCACTCTTTCGTGATCACTACCTTAATGCTGTCTAATTCCTCATTGGATCATTCATTAAGCATGTCTATATTTTGTTCCTTAAGCTCATCCACAAATTCCGTGTCAGTGTAGCCAGCTGTGGCTCCTGTTATCCATAGCTGAGGCTTCCGGTTGTTCGTTTCATTAATTTTAAGTTCGTTATTGTTACTTAATGCACTCTTTATTTTCGCACTCTGCTCATCTGATCTTGCCTCTAATATCACCTCTCCATTTCTTGTCTTCCTGACATTCTTTGGTCCATCTTCGCCTATATCATTGCCACCTAGTACTTTCTTTAGATCGTTCAACACTTTGCCGCCATCTTTTTCTGTGCCCATATTCACTATAATTTCCTTCCGTCTTCTCCTTGTCGGTGTGGTCCATTCTCCTTCTTTTTCTGTTTGCCTCTCTTCATTTGTCTCTCTATTTAGAGATGTTACAATCGCGTATGTCTTGGTCATTCCTCTGTTAGTGCTATCCTTGACCACTTCTGTTGTCTTCGTTTTCTCTACTGTACCTTGCACCTCGCCAGTGCTTTCCTCTCTCACTCTGTCATAACCACTCATACACATATCTCTCAACTCACCGATCTCGACCCTCATTGCTCTCATTTTGTAATCTCCACTATACAAAATAACTAATGATAGGGAGTTACTGCCTCGGTACCTGCAGATCAATTATTTTGAGCCTTGGGTCGGGGTTCGAGATAAAGATAATTAATATTAATAGCCTAGGCATATGTGGGCGCCATCTTGATCTAGTATCAAGCAGGAAGAAAAAAATAATAAATGACAACAAAATTACTGGAAAGTGAGATCTATTTCAATAGTTAAATATGGTACACCTAAATATTATTAAATTTTATATATACAAAGGGACATAGCAGTTATAGAAGTACTGAATGCCATTCAATATTATTCATACAGGAATCTCGTCATGTTTGAGTTTGTATCTATATCCAATTTATCAAATACATACGCAATGCAATGCAAATGTTTATTGAAAAACAAAGTTTATATATGTATATATATATATATATAGAGAAAATTAGAATAAAGTTAATGTGATGATATCAAATTTATTAACATCTGAATTGTATGTACAAAGAAATAGCTAGATCCATACCAAATTTAGGAACTTGAAAATAATTGAAATCTATAATGTACATATATACAAAATACCCAAATTTAACCTTTGTTAAATACTTAGATCAAGATAATAGCAAAATTCAGATATAAAATTCATTAAACTATACTGAAAATCTGATTGTCTGCCAAATATGAGATATATGAACAAAATCGAATAGAGATAACTCAACATAGGATATCAATAATCATCACAATATTGAATAAATCATACTTCTAAATATGACTTAGTTACATTTCATAATGAAATTGTAAAAATTTCGTAAATCCGATATAATCGACAGGATGTATTAATTCACTTTAGAAAATTATGCAAGACCCCAAAATGGCCTCAATATTAATGATATGGAGATAGATGGAATATGTGTTTTATCTCAGATAACATGATATTCCGAAAATATAAATTATTCACTACCCAATTGCTTCATTGAAGGTTATAAAAAAAAAGGGTACTCATCTTTTCATTGATTCTGGGGAAAAATAATTTCTCCATTCCTCAGATTCCACGTGGTCAGCGGAAGATATCAGCTACAGATGACCAGGCAAGGTATATGTTAAAATGGCAGCATAAGTACCTACTCCAGGCATTCCAATTTCCAATGAGACGGTTGAGACTAGATTCTCCCAGATATCTCAGAAATACTTAAGAATCCTCAAAGTTTCGGACAGCCCTCAATGATCGAAGAGATAATGATGTAATCAATCATTCAATCAATCAATTCATGCAGATAACATAAAAGAAATCGTAGAAAGCCTGAAAATAAATTTAAAAAAATAGAAAATAGATTCCTTCAGGACGTTATTCTGGAACATGATCTAAACATCCACTCTGACGATGTGATAGGATAGAATATTACCTGATGTTCTGGCTCTTCCGGTGAAAACGACTGGATTCTACCAATACAGCATAAAGTTGGTTCTGCACAATCCCATGAAAGGAAATCGAAGTAAATAGACAGACAAATCAGTCACATCCCAATAATAGGTGATATTTCAAAAATATCTTGATTTTCAATGCTATTCAATTCGTATCACAGTACGACCTTTTTTTACTGTTGATGAAAACCGGGCAGAAAGTGAAAAGAAAGCGAGTACCGGCGTCTTCTAGTTTTATGATCTTCATCTGCATAAAAACACCAAGAATGACTTCACAATGGAGAGACCAATCACAGCAAGATATTCAAACATCCCACTTCCAAATGAAATACTCCAAGACAACAATTTACTGAATATTTCTCTCTCACACATTCTCAACAGTCAACCACGTAGGACGTAGAATACGCATTCGATACCGCTAGCGACAAACGGAACAAAACTACATAATTTATAGAATTAAATTTTCGTGAATAATAATTGATATATAGTGTTAATTGAATACATTCCATCTAACTCATAATCGATTTTAATTGTAATGTTCAGAATGAACGTTACAAATTCACTCATTATTTCATTACTATTAATCTGTTCCTTACCTCTACTTTCTTGTTCTGCGACTTCCTTCCACTTTTCCGCTCTCTGCTTCTGCCTTTCACATTCAATGGAGGCCTGTCCCCAATAGTAAATGACTTCCACAATACTTCTATGTAATTTGATCAGATATTCGTTCACCGCCTCTTGTTCATTCTTATGGAATTGAACTTCATCACCCGACTTTTTGGTGGTGGCTTTCCTAATCTCCCTAATAGAATTGACCACGTCTCCCATCAGTCCATTTGCCTCGCTGAGTTCCTTTCGTCTGCCTATTGCTTCTTCAATTTCATTTGCCTCTTTTTTCAGCTGTTCTAGTCGTTGGACTCTGTCATCCTCGCTAATGATTCCATGCGTTTTGTCAGCGTTGTCAGTCGTATTGCCTGACATTTCGTCGTTAACATCAGTATAACTATCTTCACTGTCGCTGATGTCCCGTGCGGCCTTCTTTTTCTCCCTGCGAGTCCCATCTTTGGGTGAATGCCTCTTCAACCTTTTTCTTGATTTTGATTTATTAGTTTCCTCTCCTTCGCTGCTTTTCGTGCTATTGATTGGAGATCTAGCTAGTGTTTTGTTTGGCTTGAAATGCCCTTCTTCAGTCTTGTCCAATTCAGTGCCTTGCTGCGTGATGATATCTTCGTTTACTATTATTACACCTTCCATATCTATTCCCACGAGTCGGGTAGTTCTAGATGTCCACCTGGGCAGTGCTCCCTTGCCCAGGTATAGCTTCTTACTCTGGGGGTTCGCCACCTCCCCAAAGCCATCGTTTATGACACTCTCACCCTCGTGTCTCACATACCCTCGGCACGATCGGTTAGGTAGGGCCAATCACTATCTGCTTACAACATTCCTACCTTTCGGTTTAATGTTCTTTCTCTATCCTCTATCTACCTCATCCACTGTCAAACGAACCCATCCCATCACCATGCCCAAAAATTAGCGGGGGTACATTTATCTTTAATATTTTTTCTTACATTCAAAATTTGTATGCATATATTTTATTATATTTGAAAAGCTCAAGAGAAGAATTTATTACAATCCAACAGACATGCAAAGCATAAGCGAAAATTGTGATCTATTAAATAAAAAAAAATAATATGAAACAAAATGTCTGATCTAATCCTTGACTGCCACCACCTCATTCGTCTGATTCAGTTGCCAACACCAATTCGGCCCATTCATTTGCTTTCTCTACTTCATTTTCAATTACTTTGTTGTTATTTGATCTTAGTATTATTGACAGGCCTCCATGGTTTTCTCTCACTCTTGATCTCGCTTCTATCCTTGATTCAAGTCGACAATTGTTCATTATGTGTGCCGCGTTTTCTGTGTCTATCCCACATTCACACCTCCCCTCCCCTTCTATCAGGCCAAAGCGACTCAGATACCCTTTCATGTTGCCATGACCCGTTAGCATCTGAGTAGCCTTGAACGTAAGATTTATCATGTCCTCGCCAACTATTGCACAGTGTTTGAACAGCTCTCTCCCTTTATCACTCTCGCTCCATTCATTCTGCCATTCGTGTCTCACTCTTGCTCTCTTTTCCTCTCTTACGTCTTTATACGAGTTCGTGCCATTCATTCTGCGGACGTCTATTCGAGTGTCTGCTCCTATGTTGGCTTCCACGTGCGCCTTGTTGTTGCCCGGATTGTTAGCAGTGTGACCCTTCTTCCAGGTCACAACCAGTTCGATGTGAGTTGTTTGGCTGAGTGTATCGATTTCTTTCCTAATTCTCATGGCGTATTTGTGTTTGGTTCTCCAGTTGTTTATTTGATTAACCGCTACTTGACAGTCAGACACAATATTTGCTTTCATTATGTTCCTGTCCCTCATCAGGTTTATCGCTGTCTCTATGGCTATGATTTCGATATCCATAGGTTTGGTAATTCCTTCTACGCTTTCTCTCATCGTAAACCATTCATTCCTTTCCTTCCACGCTATGCCAATACCAGCTCTCCCATTCCCTTTCACGCAACCATCCACCCATATTTCCATGTATTCACCATTCATTCTCGCTTCGTTCGCTATTCCTGGATGTTGCCATACTCTCATGCTTCGCTTATCCTCTTTCTCTCCTCTTACTCTCTGTTGCCATTCATTCCACATGTCCATGGCCTCCAACTCAATGGGGGCTACTCCTGCTATTACTCGCAGTGCTTCTGTTGCAGTTGTCCGATAGCATCTGCACATCCTCAATAAGAATGGCCGTTGGATGGCTAGTATCTGTTTCTTAACTCTCGAGTCTTTTGCTTTCCCTCCCCATATTTCTGCTCCATATAATATGGATGCCTTGAAGACCCGACTGTATATTATTTTAATCATTTCTTTGTCTAGCCCCCATTTCCTTGAGGCCATGCCTAGCAATTTCGTAGATGTTTCACCCACTCTTTTTCTCACCATTTTCACATGCTCCAGGAACAGAAACTTGGCGTCTATCATGATGCCCAGATACTTGATTTGTTTATTAATAGGTATTCTGATCTCTATATTGTTAGTCTGAATCTTTATATTTGGTGGCCTTATATTCCTACCAGCTTCTATGAACATGGCTTCTGTCTTATTGTGGTTGTAGATTAATTTATTCTCATTTGCCCATTCCGCACAAGCTTCCCATGCTATATACCATTTTTTCTCAATTTCTTTGGCCGATTTGCCTTTAATCACAAGTATCTGGTCATCTGCGAAAGCCTGACATTCAACTATCACCCCTTCTATTCTGTCCTCTCTCATTCTGTTTATATTTATTCTTTCATTCTCTCTTTCGTTCGTTGCTTTCATTTTCCCAAACCATCCCTCCATCAATGTGATCCATAAAGTTGGCCCCAGGCTGGATCCCTGTGGACATCCTCTATTTGTCTTTTTGCTGATTCTGCCGGATTTAATTGTTCTATTTAGTAAGAAATCTTTGCAAACACGGCTCAACTCGGTTGGTTCTCCGGCTTTCCTCAACTCCTTGCTGACAGATACCACCCATGCCATGTTGAACGCATTCTTTAGGTCCAGCGCCACAACAAGTATGTGGTTTCCTTTCCCTTTTGCGTTGTTGATATATCTAATTAGTTTGTCTATCGCCCCTATCGTGCTTCTGCCCGTGCGAAATCCATATTGAGTCTCTGACCAAAATTTGCTTTCCTCCATGTGATATTGTAGTCTTTTATTTACCACTCTATCTAGCAATTTCCCTATGTTCGGCAGAAGGCTAATAGGTCTTGGAGTCCCGTCTTTTTTGGGAATCCATGCTATCGTTGACTTTTTCCATACTTCTGGGAATATTCCATATGCCAGGCAATGGTTGAACAAGTTCACGATACAGTCCGTTAGCTCCTCGACTATCATCCTTAGCGCTTCTATTGGTATTTCATCTTCAGCACAGGCTTTGCCGGTTTTGAAGTCAGCTAATGCATTTTTTAGTTCCGCGTTATTTATTTCTACTGTTATATTTCTCCTACTTACGTCAATCTGTTCCCTGTCTTCTGGGCCATCGTCGTCTTCTGGGAAGTATTTCCCCAACAATTCAACAATTCTCTCGTCATCATTTCCTGTATATGTTCCATCATCCCTCTTGAGATCCATGTCCCCGTGTACCATGTTATTTTTGCCCAAAATTTTCCATACTCCTTGCCATGGATTGTTCTCTTGGATCATATTGAGTTCCTCTTGCAGTCCCTCAATTTTTGCTATTTTGATCTGCTTTTTATATGCATTCCTGGCATTCTTGTACTCCAGTTTTTTCATTTCTTTCTCTTCGGGCCCCCTTTCTTCCTGCCATGATCTCCTCGATCTGTTGACCTTCCTTCTTTCTGCGTTCAGTTCCGCCGTCCACCAATTTTCGGTGGTATCGACGTTTGCTGTTCTCCTCTTAATTGATTCCCTGCATATCCTCCTGCAGTATTCTTGCAGCCTCCATGCCTCGTTTGTGACTTCTTCAGGGCTGGGTGTTAAGCCGATGCTGCTCTTATAGTTCTTCATTCTTGTTCTTATTCTTTCCCAGTTTGTGTTATGTAGGTCCATCACGATTCTTTTTCCCTTTTTTGTATCTGCCTCTATGATGAATTCGATGTATCTATGATCGCTTAAGGTTCCGTCAGTTATGACCTTCCAGTTCTTTACTGTGTTATTTCTCGACATTGTTATGTCGATCCAGCTCTCTCCTCTGGTACTGGAGTAGGTTGCCGGACTGGTGCTCATGTTTTCTATAACATAGCCATTTTGGATTGCTCTATCTAAAAGCCATTCCCCTCGTGTATCGTCCCTTGGTCCTCCCCATGCTTGGTGCTTGGCGTTAAAGTCACCAGCTATGATGAGTCGTTTACTAGTTCTGTCCAGTTTTTCAAATATTCTACCCAGTCTGTTATAAAATTCACTATTCGGCTCTTCATAGATGTTTATAACTGTAATATCGTTATTTTCACCTATTGCGACTCCTACGCTGTTGGTGTCTGTTAACCCGCTTATTTGTGTCGCCTTTATTTCCGATTTGATCCATATCTCTACTTTGCTGTTACCTTTACCGTTTTTGTACCTTTTGTATCCATTCTAGGCCACTATTTTGTTGTGGGGTTCCTGTATCAAAATTATGTCATACCCATAGTTAGGTAGGGACACAATTCACCACCTGTTTGAACACACCTACCTTTCGGTTTAGTGTTTTCTCTATCCTCTATCCAGCTCTCTCCATGCCAAACGAACCCATCCCATCACCACGCCCAAAAATCAGCAGGGATGACTTTGTCTTTATTCAATATAACAATTCTCTTATTCTATACATTCTGTTTGTTGTTTACATGCAAAAGCTTATCTCTATATATAATATGTGCTCTTGTGTAGATCTGCTTATTAACATACATAGCGGTCATGCAAAGCAATAGCAAAAGTAAGATATAAGCTAATTTAAATACATGCCGTTGAGGGTGTAGATATATAGCAAAAGCAAAAAGCTGTCTTGTTTGAGATGACGTGCATGACCGTCCTAGTCCTTATTCCTAATCCTAATTGCCACCACTTTCATCGGCTGACTCGGTCATTATGACTTCCTCTGCCCTTTCATTGGCTTTCCTTATCGCATCATCGCTTATTTTATTATTTGTTCTTAGTGCTATTGACAGGCCTCCATAGTTTATTCTCGTCCTCTCCCTTCCTTCAATTCTTGTTGCTAGTTGGCAACTCTGCATTATATGTTCCGCGTTTTCTTCCCCTGTCCCGCATTCACACATCCCATCACCTTCCCTAAGTCCAAAGCGACTCAGATACCCCTTCATGTTACCATGCCCCGTCAGCATCTGAGTCGCCTTGAACGTTAGATCAATCATTACCTCACCCACAGATTTACAGTGTTTATAAAACTCCCTTCCCTTATCATTCTCATTCCATCCCTCCTGCCATTTATTCAATATTCTCGCTCTTTTTTCTTCCTTTAGCTCTCTTTTCGATTTTTCGACCCTCATTCTCTGTGCTGCTACTTGCCTTTCTGCACCTAGTTCAGCTTCTTCGTGCGCTTTTTTATTACCAACATTGTCCACATCATGTCCTTTCTCCCATATTACTGTTATTGTTCTTTGGTCGTTTCGTGCTATTTCCTCTATCTTCTTTCTTGTGCTCATAGCATAATAATGTTTGGTTCTCCAGTTATTTATGATGTAACGGTCCACTTGAACCGTACATAAACTTGAGTGACCCTTCTACTATTCATTTTTTTTCAGTGCAATCAGTTCGGAGTAACACTCAGTATGCATCGTATTTTCAACAGAGAAATAATAGTTCAACATTAATTCGTCAGGACAACCTGTATATAACTTTCGTCTTCTTCCTGTGATTGTGATCGAGTCATACGTGAAGATGCTGATATGCTTCCCTGCTAAGAGTTTCACTTGTGGATGTGTTTATCTTATTCTTATTTTTGTCTACAAACTCACGACTTCTTCTTCTATTTATAACAATTAAAATATCAACATAGAGAATTCACTTCTATATGATTGCCTCACCTATGTTATTAAAACAGTGTGGACAATCGATGTCACGTTAAATACAAAGTCACTAGATAAGGCCAATTTACATAGCACTCAATTAGACCCAGCGCTCTGCTTTCTTAGTGTTCTGTGTCTAAGTTCGACGGTGTAATCTTGACCCCGCCGAAATTCGTGCAAGATTGACGGAGATCGTTCTCTCTCGGCTGGCGCTTGGCAGAACAACAAGTAAATTTTTACATTCTCTCGAAATGCCAATTATATTGGAAATAGGCCGATTAAAACCTATAGGTATGTAAAATATGATGTGAGGTTAATTTTGAGCCATTTGATAATGTTCACACAATTATAAAAGTATAAGAAAACACATCGATCAACGTGATATTCTTGTCAGGCCTTTTTGATTTCCACTGGAGCCATTTTTGTTAACTTCAGTAGCATGTGCGATATGCACTTGCGCGCATGACATGTCGTCATGGCGGCAATTTAATGATAACCTAACCGTCCTAACCTGTTGATGTTTTGGTTACAATAAAGATAATGTGAATTATATTTCACAATTGGGACTTATGGTTCGATGCCTCCCAAATTTCGACCCATATTATTGCTAATGGGGCAATAACAAGTGTTCGTCAGCTGTTGGAGTTTGCTGCCTGTTTTGTTTATGTTTGGATACCATGTATATGAATGAATTGGATACCATTTGCTGATGCAATTTATGGAGTATGAGGAAGCCACCCATACAGTTAATGGTTAATTTTGAGTAAGAGTATAATGATGGATGACCCTCAGTGAGTACTACTTGTGATGTAATTTTTGATTACCATTGAGGAGTTGAAGACATAGATCTTCACTAGTGTCTTACTTTGTTTTCCTTGTAATAAGTGTTCTCCTATTTGTGAGAAACGAAATAACAGCTGCTATTTCCTTTCGTAGGAAACCTAGGTATTTTGTTTACATTTATTATTCCCAGTCACCTGGTGACTTATTATTATCACTTGCTAGCCACAGTGAGGCTGTCATAGATTTAATTTCACTAACATTACATCTCTTGGCGTTGCCTAGAATAGAGTTGAAACACTCACCTATTCATTGATAAAATTTCACTAACATTGTAACTAAGTAATCTATTGAATTTCAATTTAATCATTACCATTAGTCATTATATTAACATTAATTGTAGTAAACATTGACTCATTACACACTGCGTGTAAGCACTTCTAACATCATTTAGGTAATTATATGCATTGTTTTCAAAAGGTATAGTTTGATATTTTTGTTCTGTCCTATCCTAATTCTTCTCAGTTAACTCTGAGTGGCGCCCATAGTTTGCTTTACAGATAACATCTTGTAGAAAAACAAATAGAAAATAATTTTCTCAAAATCCCACGACCGCTCTACGACTATAAAGGCCACCGTGCATTGAGGCTTTAATTTCTTTTTGTGAAGTTACGCCACAATGAGTTTTACTGCTATTTGGCATTCTGAGCTAATTATCGCTTTTTCAATATCTCTGTTTTCTATCATTTTAACTGCCTCTTCAATTGCTATAACCTCTATGTCCACAGACTTTGTAATCCCATTTATGCTTTTCCTTGTTGTTAGCCATTCGTTTCTTCCCTTCTATGCAATGCCGATTCCTGCTCTCTCATTCTCTAACACGCAGCCATCCACCCATATTTTCGTGCATTCACCACTCATTCTGGCTTCAGTCCCTGTTCCTGGATGTTGCCATACTCTCATCTTGCACTCTCTTACTTTCTCTTCTCTCACCCTCTCTTGCCATTCATTCCTAATGTCCATGGCCTCAAGTTCTATGGGTGTTACTTCTGCGATTACTCGTAGGGCATCCGTTGGTGTTGTACGATATGCCCTACATATTCTCAGTAAGAAGGGTCTTTGTGTTGCTAATAGTTGCCTTTTTATTCTTGAATCATTTATCTTTCTTCCCCATATCTCTGCACCATATAGTATTGATGGTTTAAAAACTCTGTTGTATATGATTTCGAATGTTACTTTGTTTATCCCCCATTTCCTTGAGGCCATGCCCATTATTTTTGTGGCTGTCTCTCCGATTCTCTTTCTCACCATTTTAACATGTTCCAAGAACAGGAACTTAGCGTCTAGCATGATGCCCAGATACTTGATATGTTTTCTGACTGTTATTCTTATGTCTCTGCTCGTTTTGATTGATGGAGGTCTTATGCTCCTGCCCGTTTCTATGAACATGACTTCTGTTTTTGCTTGGTTGTAAATTAATTTGTTACTTTCAGCCCATTCGGTGCATGCCTCCCAGGCTATTACCCACTTTCTCTCTATTTCTTTAGCTGATTTACCTTTGATAACAAGTATCTGGTCATCTGCAAATGCCTGGCATTCAGCGATCACTCCCTCTATTTCGTCCTCTCTCATTCTATCACTGTTGATTCTTTCATACTCCCTTGCATTCACAGCTTCCATGCATTCAAACCACCCTTCCATCAGTGTGATCCACAGTGTAGGTCCTAGACTTGACCCTTGTGGACACCCTCTGTTCGATTTTTTGCTTATTTTACCTGATTTGATGGTTCTTTCAGTAAGAAAGTCTTTGCAAATTCGGCTTATCTCTGTGGGGACTCCAGCTTTCCTCATTTCTCTGCTTATTGATACATCCCATGTTCAGGATTATGATTTTATATTATTTTATATGGTTTTATTTTATGTTTCTTGAATGAATTGAAGCTATTTCATTAAATATTTTTATTCAGAACCTTCAATACATCAATCTGAAGTTCAACAACTTATACCATGACTACTACAACAAAACGTACTGTGATCCAACATCTACCACCTTGATGATCTTGATGACATATTTCATGACACTGACATCTTGACAAACTCACACATTCATTCATTCATTCATTCACAGGATGTTTTTCATAAATATTATTCTCAACACCTTGTCCTAATATTTATGAAAAATTATTAACATATTAACAATGAAATAATTCAGGGCAAATAAAAAACTTATCCAACTATTACATTCTTGTGTTTCAAAAACTTTGTATTGTTCAATGCTTTCGTTAAAATGTCTGCTATCATTTCTTCTGTACATAAGTATTCAATTTTGATGAGACCTTCTCTGACTTTTTCATTTATGAAATGAAACCTTACATCAATATGCTTGCTTCTTCTATTAAACTGACCATTTTTTATTATAGTCATTGCACTTTGATTATCCATTCTCAATAGCACAGTTTCTGAATCTTTCATCAACAGGTCTTCCAATAAGGCTTTCAAAAACAGAATTTCTTTGACACATTCTGCTGCTGCTATAAATTCTGCCTCTGTACTGGAAAGGGCAACAACTGGCTGTTTTCTGGAGCACCAGCTGATCGGTCCATTGCAGAAATAAATCAGATATCCGGTTGTACTCTTTCTGGTATTCTTGTCTCCTGCAAAATCAGAGTCACTGTATGCTGTTAGTCCTCCACTTTCTTCATTTTTCTTGTAAACAATTCCTTCACTTTTTGTTGCAATAAGGTATCTCATGATTCTTTTTACGTTACAAATGTCCATACTTGTGGGATTTTCCATATTTCGACTTCCATAACTTACTGCAAATGCAATATCAGGTCTGGTCTTATTCGATAGATACAAAAGACTACCTATTGCCTCACGATATGGAAAATTCATCTCATTCTCCTTTCTATTGTCATCATCACAATTACTTATCATGGGTGTAGTAGCATGTTTTGCGTTTTTCATACAAAATTTTTCTAAAATGGTTTCTATATAATCTTCTTGATCTAGTTTGATCCAGTTTGTACCTTTTGTGATTCTGATTCCTAGAAATGTATCTACTGTGTGAAATTTCTTCATTTCAAACTTTTCTTCTAAATTTCTTAGCAAAGTATCAATTTCTTCTTCATTTTCTCCTACAATAAGGCCATCATCAACATATATTGCCAGAAACAATGTTCCATTTGCATTTCTGAAAACACACTGTTCAACTTTGGTAGCATGCATTCCTTTTTCTTGCAGATAATTTGTTAAATGTTCATTCCATGTCATGGGTGCCTGTTTGAGTCCATATAATGCCTTTTTGAGCACACATATTTTATTTTCTTGTTGTTCGTAACCTTCTGGTATAGTCATATATATTTTATCATTCAAAGTTCCATATAGAAAAGCTGTCTTTACATCAAACTTTTTAATAATGTATTTATTTTGCACTGAAAGAGCTAATAAAAATCTTAGTGAACTTGTGTTGACCACTGGGCTGAATACCTCTTCATAATCCAAACCTTTTCTTTGCTGGCATCCTCTAACTACTAATCTTGCTTTATATTTACCTTCAGTTTTGATTCTGAAGACCCACCTGTTAGTTAAAATTCTCCTTCCATTTGCCTCCTGTATATCTACATAGTCCCACGTCTCGTTTTTAGCTAAGGACTCTTTCTCATCATCTATAGCTTGTTTCCATTCCTCTCTGTTTTCCCCAGTAACTGCTTCTTCATAGGTTAATAATGAATAGTCCTCATATCTTTTTGGTAAATTTATCTTCCTTCCCCTTCTATCTTCTCGCCCTTGTCCTAAATTCAACATTTCTTCTCGATTTTCTTCCATAAATTCATTTTCTATTTGCTGTTCATTCTCTCCTTCATGGTTTCTTTCATCTATTTCTTGAATTTCATTCAAGTCAGCATCGTTTTCTTCAATTCTCACGTTGATTGTATCTTTTTGATTTTCTTTCTTCAAATTTTCATATTTTGGTTTCTTAAAGATGACATCTCTTTGTATGACAATTTTTTGTTTCTCTTCATCCCATAGTCTGTATCCATTCATAGTATATCCAATAAAAATATACTCCTTACTTCTTTCATCAAATTTTTTTAAGTATCCCAAAACTTTTGCGAATGCTTGACTGCCAAATATTTGCATTTTTGATACATCTGGCTTTCTACCAGTCCAAATTTCACTTGGTGTCTTAATCGGCTGTGATTCTGTTGGAATTCTATTCAAAATATATGCAGAAACTCTGATGGCTTCACCCCAGAATTCTTTAGATAAGTTTGAATCGAACATCAGAGATCTAGCTTTGTCTAATAAGGTTCGATTAAGCCTTTCTGCTTTACCATTTAACTGTGGACTGTGAGGTACAGTTGTATCTAAGACTATACCCTTTTTCTTGTACCATATCTTCATTTCATTATTCACGAACTCCATACCATTGTCACATCTTAGTTTTGACACTTTCAGATTTTTATAGGCTTCCATTTCTTCTATGTAGTCTCTCAGATATTCTTGTGCTTCATTTTTTCTTCTCAATAAGTATACTGCTACAAAATGTGTGTAATCATCTAACACAGTTAAAAAATAGCTCTTTCCGTCCCAGGTTGCTGGATCTATGGGACCAGCTATATCTGTGTGTATGATTTCAAGTGGTCTGGAAGCTCGATTCCTTTGACTATCAAAAGGAAATCTCACTTGCTTTGCTTTCAGGCATATTTCACAGGGTGTTTCAAAACAATCGCAATCCTTTTTATTTATATTTAAACCTGTCACCATTTCATTGTCTATCATTTTCTTCAGACTTTTCATATTCAGATGTCCCAATTTTCTATGCCAATCTTCAACTTTCTCCTTTGTACATACTGTAAGTAGACTTTCTTTTATATTTTCAGCATGTTTCATAAGATTCAACACATAAAGCCCATTTTCTCTTTTACCTTCCAGAACTGTCTGATTATTTTTCGTTACATAAACCTTATCTTTTTCAAATGTAACCTTTCCATTATTTTCTGTTATAGCACTGACAGATAACAAATTCTTTCTCAAATTTGGCACATATAAAACGTCTTTTAAAGAACAGAAATCTCCTTCCACTGTTCCTTTACCCTCAGCTTTTATAACTGAATTTTTTTCAGCTACACAAATGTCAGAACTTTCATGCTCCAAGTCACTGAATAGCTCAAGATCATTGACCATATGAGAAGTTGAACCAGAATCAATCACAAATACATTTTCATCAATGTCTTTAGTCTCTTCGATCAAAAAAGTTATTTTTCTCTCATCTGATTTTGGTTTGTTTGGTTCTCCTTGTCGGTTTCTGAAATAGCAGTTGTTCTCAAAATGATTTGATTTTTTACAAATTCTGCACATCATTGTATTAGAAACTGTTTCTCTGTTATTTTCACTTTTTCTTATTCTGCAATCTCTTGTTAAATGTCCAATTTTGCCACAATTAAAACATTTTATTTCTCTTGTATTTCCTTTTATTTGTCCTCTACAGAAACGCCCAATATGTCCAGGTTTCATGCACTTGTAACATACTTTTTCAGATGTGTTGAAAACTACTGATGAACTGCTTTCCTTTGCTATATACATGTTCTCTTCTGCGATCAGTCTTGATGTTAAATTGGTCAAAGTACGCTCCTTATGTGATGTGGACTCCCAAGCTGTACGAAAATGCTTGTAAGATTCCGGCAATGTACTCAAAATTTTTGATATTAACATTTCATCGTCTATCTCCTGGTTCAAAGCTTTCAGTCTGTAAGCCAAATTCTCAAGTTTGCTAATGTGTAAGGATAAATCACTTCCTTTTTCGTAAGTGAAATTGAAAAACTCTTGTAATAGGGCACATTTTTGACGTTCATTGTCTTTCTTGTAAATTGCACATAACTTTTCATACATTTTTGCTGCACTATCACAATTCATGATGTGAAAAAGGACTTTTTTTATAACAGTAGTTGTTAATATTTTCTGTGCCTTGGCATCCTTCTTCTTCCAAAGCTGTTTTTCCTCTTCTCTTGTCAAGTCCTCCAGTTTTTGTTCACCAGTAACAACTTCATGTAACCCATTCGCTTTTAATAGGACAACTACTTGAAAATTCCAAACTTGAAAGGATTCTACACCATCCAATTTTTCAATCTGTCCGATTTCCTCTGCTGTCTCCATCTCGTTTTTACTTTTTATATTTTTTTACCTCAAAAAAGTTGTTATTTTATTTCAGAGTATCCTGGGCCCGTAACCTGTTCAGGATTATGATTTTATATTATTTTATATGGTTTTATTTTATGTTTCTTGAATGAATTGAAGCTATTTCATTAAATATTTTTATTCAGAACCTTCAATACATCAATCTGAAGTTCAACAACTTATACCATGACTACTACAACAAAACGTACTGTGATCCAACATCTACCACCTTGATGATCTTGATGACATATTTCATGACACTGACATCTTGACAAACTCACACATTCATTCATTCATTCATTCACAGGATGTTTTTCATAAATATTATTCTCAACATCCCATGCCATGTTGAATGCGTTTTTGAGGTCTAACGCTATCACTATTATGTGGTTGCCTTTCTCCTTTTCGGTCTTGATATATTTGATCAGCTTATCAACTGCTCCAATCGTACTTCTGCCTACACGGAATCCATATTGGTTTTCCGACCAGTGTCCACCTGTCTCCATGTGGTATTGGAGTCTTCTATTTATAATTCTATCCAGTAATTTGCCTAGATTGGGCAAAAGGCTTATCGGTCTCGGAGTTCCGTCCTTTTTCGGTATCCATATTATAGTGTCTTTTTTCCATATTTCTGGGAATATTCCTAGCTCTACGCAGTTGTTGTATAGATCGACCAATTCTTTCATCAATTCGTTTACTGTTATTTTTAAAGCTTCTACCGGTATCCCATCCTCCGCACATGCTTTCCCGGTCTTGAATTCCTCTAGCGCATTGCGTATTTCTACATCGCTTATTTTAATTGAAGCTTTATGCCTCACTCTGGTTATCAAGTCCTCGTTTGCTACCTCTTCAATGTCGGCTGGGAAATATTTCCTCAGTAGTTCCGTGTTTCTTTCGTCTTCGTTGATCGTAAATGATCCGTCGTCTCTCTTGATATCTATATCCCCATGTATCATTTTGTTTTTGCCTAATAGTCTCCAAATTCCCTCTTTTCCGCCTTCTTATGCTCGATTCTATGGTAAATTCTATATATCTGTGGTCACTCAGAGTCTCGTCAGCTTGTACCTTCCAGTGTTTTACTCTGATGTTCCGCGACATTGTCACGTCGATCCAACTTTCCCCCCTTGTACTGGAGTATGTCGCTAAGCTTGAACTCATATTTTCTATTACATAGCCATGCTGTATTGCGTCCTCTAGCAGGTATTCACCTCTTCTGTCCTCTAAGTTCCCCCCCACCATGCTTGGTTTTTGGCATTAAAATCGCCTGCTATTATTATACCTTTACTTTCGTTGTTCACTTTTCTGAGTACTGTGCTGATCTTGTTGTAAAACTCACTGGTCGGCTCCTCATATATGCTAATAATTGTGACTTCCCTGTCCTCGCCAATCGTAATTCCCACGCTATTGCTGTCAGTTAATGCCTCTTTTTGTGGTGCTCTGATTTCTGCCTCGACCCATATTTCGGCTTTGCTTTTGCTGCTGCCATACCTTTTGAATCCCTTCCATGTGTTCATCTTGTTAAATGGTTCTTGGATCATTATTATGTCGAGCCCTAGTTGTACAGCTCTTTTTTTAAGCAGCTCTGTTGCCTCTGTCTCTTCCAACATTGATTTGTATAACTTTTAGGTCCATTATTAATCGTAATTAATTTGTCCCCTGAGCTGCTCAACTTTTTTTAGGAACATAGGGCACTTCTTGTCCCTCGCTGCATGTTGTCTTTCATTCATGTCAGATCTTTTACAGTTAATACAGTCTAGGGGTCTTGATTCTTCACATCCTCTGCTGTCGTGGCCTTCCTCCCCACACTTCATGCATACCGGTCTTTCTTTGCAATTTTTACCACTATGTCCATAACGGCAACAATTGTAACACATTTGTGGTTCAATCCTTTCTTCTACGTGTAGCATCATCAGGTCAAAGTTTATTTTACCTTTTTTCACCATTATCTTGAATGGCTTTGCATTCAGCTCTATTGCAATGTTTTGTTTGGCTTCGTCTCTGCATTCCCTTCTGTGGATGACCTTTATACTATCAATGTCTTCTTTCGTACATTCAGTTAAGATGTCTGCATTTTGTCCACTCAGCTCATTGACGAATTCCTCATCATTGTACCCAGCCGTTACCCTAGTTATCCATAGTTGTGGCTTTCTGTTCCCCGTTTCTTTCAATCTTAATTCGCTGTTACTGTTCAATATGCTTTTAATCTTTGAGTTCTGTTCCTCTGATCTTGTTTCTAGTATGACTTCTCCATTCCTTGTTTTTCTAACATTCTTCAATCCTTCTTTCCCTATATCGTTGCTATTGAGTGCTTTTTTTATTTCATTTAGTACTTTTTCCCCATCTTTTTCGGTTCCCATGTTCACTATTATTTCTTTCCGCCTTTTCCTAATTGGCGTTGTCCATTCCCCGTTTTTCTCCGTATCTTCTTTGTCAGTTTCTCTATTTTCCTGCACAGTTGTCGCGTATGTTTTGACGGGTGCTTTTTTGGTTCTGTCTTTCGTTACTTCATTCGCGTTTTTATGCTCATTCGTCCCTTGGATTGAATCCTTTCTTTTCTCTCTCTCTTTTTCACCGCCTTCCATACACATGTTTCTTATCTCTCTTATTTCCGCTCTCATTGCATTCATCTCACTCACTACTAGATCATTGCCTACCTTTTGATCCATTCCTCTTTCCTCATTCATCGCAATCTCCTTCCACTTGTCCGCCCTTTGCTTTTGTTTTTCGCACTCTATGGAAGCCTGTCCCCAGTAATATATTATTTCTACTAGGCTTCGATGTAGCCTGATTAAATATTCACTTACAGTTTCTTGTTCCGTTTTATGGAACTGCACCTTGTCACCCGATTTTTTTGTGGTGGCTTTCCTTATTTCCCTAACTGAGTTCACAATATCTCTCATCAGCTCATTTGCTGTGCTTAAATCCTGTCGTGCACCGATTGCGTCTTCGATTTCTTTCGCCTCTTGCTTCAGCTGCTCGAGTCGTTTGACTTTGCTGATTATACTTGGCTCTTCGTTGTCCTCAGTTTGACTAGCCTCACTATCGCTAATGCTGTCAGCTTTGGTGGTATTATTGGTCATTACTGCTTTCTTATTGTTCCTATAGTTGCCGTCTTCCGGAGGGCTCCTCTTGTGCCTTTTTTTCGACTTCAGTGCCCCCTCTCTGGCTTCACATTCACTCTCTTTGGCGCTCTCCTTCGCGCTTTGCGTCGGAGATCTAGCTAGTGTCCTTCTTGGTCTAAACAGTACTTCTTCATTTTCATTAGATTCTGTGTTCTCCTTATTCTCAACGTTCAGATTATCATTAATTATTATTATAGATTCACTCATAGTTGGTTAGGTTAGGTAGGGACAGATGTCTTGAAGTTTTGACGTGCCTTTCCTAGCTCCTATCCAAGCTCTACTAGTTCTGCAGACTAGCGCCCGAGCTGTAACGCAGCTCACCCGTCGTACCACAAGTGATACTAGCCAGCATATGGGTTCAACCACTGCCCCCCAGAGTCCAACCCTTACGGTCGCACATGACTCAAAGCAGAGCAATTTCTCGCTCACGCTTAGGTCATGGGGCTTTGACGACCCCCTGGGTACCGAATAAATGCAAGGCATCGGTTCCGCCTCTTCACAAGTGCCTTCTGGGTTATTCTCAACCAGATCAGTCCTTGCTACAATTTTAGGGAGAATACGTCCCAGACCTTGCTATGGTCAGCTCGGGTGCGTGGGACCGCCAGTCCCAAAACATCTACTACCCCTTCGCATGTATCTTCCCTCATACTCATGAGGTACTACTACTTGCGAAGGGTACCTTCAATGTTCCCTGCGCCTCGACCCGGCCTAAGCCGGGTCGTAACTCCAACGCTTTCATCCATTTCCTTTCGTTCTTTATAAATTACTTGCACTCTGGTTGCGAGAACACCGAACTATTGCAGCAATTAGCAGTGCTTTCGGGTACACTCAAATATACATCTGGACCGTCCCTACTCCTACCATGCTCTCTTGCTGCCTTCGTTCATCTCTCGCAACCTCTTTCATACTACTTTGTAAAAATATATCTCTTTAATATAAATAAACTCTATTTCCTCCATTTCATTACCTTTACATCATCTCTTTTCTCCGTTTGAATAATTTAATGGCGAAGTCGTTCATTTCTCTAAAAGAGTGTTCATATTGACACACATCTTCATAATTCCATCTGTTTACTCCTGTTTGAATTATTTCCATTCTATCTAGATTCCTCAAATCATTATATAACCTGCAATCTACTAATACATGTTCTACTGTTTCAATTTCATCTCCGCATAAACACCTATCATTTTCCGCTAAGCTTCTTTGATATAAAATGCTTTCAAACTTCCATGACCTGTGATTAAGAAGTTGGCTTCTAAACTAGGTTCGAACCACTTCCATTCTCTAACATTCCTTACATCCGCTATAAATTTAAACGTAATTCTCCCAACCTCATCTCTCGTCCATTCATTTTGCCATTCATTATATGCTATCTCATCAATATACGCCTTCCGTGCTTTTTCGTTTAACTCTATCCATTCTTGCCTTCTATTTATCATTTCTTGTTCAATCCGCATATTTCCCAATTCTATCCCTCTCTTTATTCTTTATATAATACCTCTTTTAATTACCTCATATCTCCAAGGGAGTACACCTAAAATTGCTTCCATTGCATGTGTAGATACTGTTCTACACACTCTTATACTTGCATACAATCCTATTCTTTCCGCTTGATCAACTGCCTTTTTGATCTTAACTTTTTTCAATTCATCATACCATATTGCTGCTCCATATAATGCACATGAAGTCAGCAAACCCTTATATAATATTATAACCGCCTTTTTTCTTAATCCCCATTCTTTCCGCATAATTCTTCCAATTTTTCCTACAATTGCTCCTACTTTCTTATATACTTCTCTCAAATGTGGAACAAAATCCATAATTTTACCAATTGTTATACCCAAATATTTTACCTCTTCGACTATTCTTATTCTATATTCGTCTATCTGTATACTTGGATTCCTATTTAATTTCCCTTTCAAAAACATTGCAACCGTTTTCGTATTTGATATTTCAACTCCTGATATTCTTTTCCAGTTCTTGACTGTTGTCGTCCACCGGGTTGCTTTCCGCTCTAATAAATTTCTACTATTTCCTTTAACCATAATTAATAAATCATCCGCATATGCTATTACTGAGCATCCGTCGTCATCCAAATCGTTCAACAAATCATCCATCACCATGTTCCACATAAAAGGTCCGCAAATGGACCCTTGTGGACATCCTCTATTTATGTTTCTCTCTACTTTACCACTTTCTCCCCTTACTATTAGCTTCCTATTTTCAAAATAAGAATTCCATATTTTCTCTTCTAAGCAATTATTTGCTCTCAATCTCTCCCTGACGACATTCCATTCCAGATTATCGAATGCACCCTTAAAATCTACAAAAATTCCGAATATATATTTTTCATTACTTTCGCTTATAATTGCTTGCATTTTCTCCCATGCATCTTCTACCGACTTCTTTTTTCTAAAACCATATTGTACCGCACTTTTCCTAAGTAATCTATCTTCCATTCTTTTAACTAACAATTTTTCTAAACATTTACCAAGACCACTGAGCAAATTAATTGCTCTATATGATCTTGGATCCGTTTTAACCTTATCAACACCTTTCAATAATACAACTATGTCTCCTATTTTCCACTTTTCTGGGAAGTTACCATTACGTAGGCAACTACCCAAAAAAATTTTCATGTACTCCGGTATTGCTATCCACATTCTCTTTATCATCTCATGTTTAATACCATCTAACCCTGGTGCTTTTCCGCTTTTTAAACTTCCAATTACTTCCTCAATTTCCTCTCTACTAAATTCATCAAACTCATTATTTTCCGCTACCTCTATATTATCGTTTGGTCTTCCCGGGGGAAACCATTCATCAAGAAGCGCATTAACAGCTTCTACCCAATTCTCGCTCATTCTTTCACCTACTTTTATTGCGCTTATTCCATCATTATTTCTTTTACCCATACAAATCTTGTATGCCTTACTCCATGGATCATTATTTCCATCTATTCTCACATATTCTTCCCAGTTCTTCCTTTTTGCATTTTTTATTGCATTTTTATATTCGCCGCATTTGCGTCTATATTCTTCCTCTCTTATATCATTATTAATTCCTGTCTTTCTGCTAACTTGTACGCTTCTCCTAATTCTTCTAAGTTCTTTCCTCATATTATTCAATTCTTCATTCCACCATTTAATTTTCTTATCCACTTTTACTTTTCTTAAACATTCTCTATTTCCATATACCGACCTATTCCGCAAATTTCCGCTTTAGCCTCTAATATTACTATATACTGCTCCCATTTTATATTCTTAACCGACCATTTTATTTCGCTATACTCATTATTTCCTTGATTATCTTGCCAAAGATCTACCTCAAAATCAATCTCTATCTCGATCATATTATGATCGCTTATACCTACTTCGTTTCTCAAATTCCATACTATTTGATGATTCCACCTATTATTTATTATAGTAACATCAATGTCGCTCTCTCCCATAGGCCCACTATACGTATATTCCTCCGCATTTTCATTGATTGCTATCAAATCGTTTTCTAGCATCATTTCACCTAACACCTCACCTCGTCTACTTCTTTCATCATTCCTTATATTTTTACTTAGCCACAAGGGAGAGACCGCATTTGCATCCATTCCTATTATCATAGGTTTTTCTAGCATATTTCCTAACATATCAGTTATATTTCCTTTAATTATTTCTATATCCTCCCCAAATTGGCAATATATCGATGCCATACTTATTTCATATCTATCTATCTTTATTGTTGCACATGCTATATACTTATTCATCAACTCAATTCGTCCTATACTTTCAATATTCTTATCCTCAATTATTATTGCCGCTTTACCTTCCTTCTTCATTATTACTTTCATATCACCTGGTAACCCGCCTATAACACCTTTTCTTATATATGGCTCTTGAACCATCGCCATCGATATATTGCCTTGCCGCATTATTAACCCTAATTCGCACATAACCGTGTATTACCTTTGAAAATTCAACTGTATAACTTTTATCTTTCTAGACATTATATGTCTCTCTATTCCTCAAAAACTCGGCCTTCCGAATATACTCTGGACAACTTACGGAGTCCGTCGGGTGCGCCTCGTCTTTCTTTGTTCTCTCATAACAGGACTTACAACTAGGCCTGTTCCTACAATCTTTCGCTTCATGCGAACTATCTCCACATCTTCTACATACGTACTTTCTTTCGCGGCATTGTTCCGCTCTGTGATGTACGCTACAACATTTATAACACCGCTTTACAAGTTCCATCTCTTTTATCTTACATGACCGCCAACCAATATACACATACCCTTTTTGAAGCCATTTCTGGCTTACTTCCTCCGTCACCTTTATAACCACATTACTCAAATCATTCCTCATAACTCTCTTTTCTATTTTTACGTCCCGCGCAAATTCCTCCACCGATATATTATTTATATCGTTTTTATTAAAAAGATCTTCAACAATTTCCTCATCCTTTACCGCCTTTGGTACATCTAAGATGACCAATTTCGGCTTCATTTTCACCGCCTCCGCAACTTTCAAACCTCTTTCTCGAACCACCTTCTTTTTAATATTTTCCGCATCTTCTACTGTCGCCGCCTCTATCACTACTCCATCGCTAATTTTCCTAATCGTTCTCACTTTAACCTCCTTTAGGTCTTTACTCATATACTCGACCTTTTTTAAAATGTCCTCCGCGTTTTTCTCCGCCATCTCCTCTCACCGCAACCGCAAACGTTTTAATCGCCGCTTTTGCTGGCTGTACCAATTTTTGCGCCATGGTTACTTGTGGACTAGTCACATTAACCTGTCTAGGCGCCTGTCCTAATGTTGCAATGAGTGACCTGCACTCATCCACCCTACTCCTAGCCTCCGCCCTCTCCGCTATCAGCTTTATAATTATCCCCTCATATACCGCCATTTTATCCAAAATAACCGCTGACGCCGCCTTTGAAATTTTATTTGAATCATCAAGAAGAAACCTCTTCAATTCCCTACCTACATCTACCATCGCATCCGCTCTCTGTTCAATTTCATCGCTTATGTTTATGTTTGTGTTTGTTTGTTCATCCATCATATTTCCCACGAGTACTTGGCACATATCGGTCCATGTCGTTTTGCCATTCGACATAAGGCTAATACTACTGGAGGCGCCATATTCCAGAAGTTCGAGCATCTAGTGGTAGACCCTACTCCGCTACCGTGGAATGACGCTTGGCGACGCCCGCAACCCTACCTCAGGAGAATTTTTATAGTTGTGATTTCAACTTAGGACGGCTGATTAAAGCAATCCTGCCGGCCTGGATAGCGTCGGCTACCGCAATCCGGTATCACAGGGGCCTATCCCCGCAACACCACACTGCGGGTCGTTGTCTCGAGGTCTTAGAGTTCGCTATGCTCTTCGCTGTCCATTCCTGTTCAACGCCTCCCAAGTTGAATAATTTTATAGCGATATTCCTTCGCTTGGACTCAGATCTTGTTTACGCATCATATCAATAGAAGTGATTTGCCACAAGTTTCTGAATCCGCCGGCTTCTCTATCGAGAAGTTACGTATGACAGGTTGGATGAGCTCCCTCCTGCTGAGCTCATCCTTCCTCCTCGCATCCTCGCATTTTAAACTTAAGCCATTGCCATACCCACTCTTTCTTAACTCTTCCTCGGTTGGCAGAGCACAACTCACTCTCCATTCAAACCACGAAAAAAAAAGGCGGACCGGCTGGCGGGCAGACCACATTGGTCCGCCACGCCCACCGGCCCGCAATTCATCGATAAGAAATTAGAGCGCAAAACTCCGCATTTCTATACAATCACTTTCTTCCACCGAGGTCTTTTGATTGATTCTGCCCTTCGTCTCCTCCGGCCCAATCCATTCGGGTCCCTTCATTCTCCTCCTCTTCGAACACCACCATCCCATTGCTTTATGAAGTATATCCCGAGATCCCGTCAAGCGGTACTCTCGGTCAACTCCAGCCATGGTCGGTCATCGATCGATTAAGAGATAGGAGGTGATCACTTGGTACACGGTTTGGCAATCCGACGGGTACGAGCAATTATCACGCGGAGTACTCATGAATCAGAGGGGAGACCACATCTGAATCCTATCATCAGGCGTCACCCTCATCATCAGATCCCTCTACGCGCCCCCCGACCCTATCTGTCTCATGTTACACCTACCTTTTGATCACTCTTCAGGGATCTCCTAATGGTGTGCCTTATCGACTTAGGGCATATTATCAACTTTACTTCATCTCTTTCTTTGACTTATTCCTTTTGCCATTTGGAATCTACATCAGCTCTAGGGGCTTAGTTATGCAGCCGACTTCACTGCCTAGCACTTATCGCTTTCTCCTAAGAGACCGCTGCGCTGCAGTATCGTCAACTACCTATTCCCCCGCTGATTCAACTCCTGGCCTTTTCTGGGATTTCATCTTATTTATATAGCGGCACTTCTCCGCTTGATCATACGGTACACGGTTTGGGAATCCGCAGGATGGACTATTACCAAACTGGTTCCGTAATCACGTCGTTCCTACTTACTCGTTTAACAGCAAGCTGCTACGTGCATCGCAGGTTTACGACTCCATGACTGACAGACTCCTACTGCCCCTACCCCCATAAGCCATGCCGCATGGAAAGCACGGCTGACTATCATTAGCTAGTTAATGGCCCTTAGTGAACTAAGGACCGTCAACTACCCAGTGGCTACTACGAGGAAGTTGATAGTCGTGAGCTTTCTCGATATCCATCTGCCTCGACGGACCTGGCCTCAGACATTTGGCATCCAATTAAGGCATCCACCTGTCCTTAGCCGAGGTTTGTTCTCAGATTATCTTCAGCTTGGTAGTAAGGATATCACCTGTGAAGCATGTCCTGTAGAGGGGGACATTCAACTCAGGTGTGTATCCCAACTACCGCCACCGTTAGGTAGGGACAGTGGGAATCTCGTTAATCCATTCATGCGCGTCACTAATTAGATGAAGAGGCATTTGGCTATTTCTGCTTGGATATTATTTCATCCAAGGACTTTCCTATTTGTACCGCGGTCGGTTGTTCACATGAAAATCATTGGGAGTGTAGGCTCACGATACCATACTGGGAAACTCCCCGGTATCTTTTTGCCTTACACTTCTCGCACCACACTATCTAGCACTCTTGGTCGGAGTAGAAACCAGTGGCCTGCCAAGACCCAGTTTACAGCAGGAAGAAATTAGTCAAAACGGGTCCTATTGCTAGTTGCGAATGTCCTGCTCGTTGACAGGCCAATTGATTCTGGCAGCGTGGGCTAAGCGCTTGAGACGTACTTCCAGCTTAGTCCCAGCTGCCAGAGCTATTTTATACATGTAGTGCGGGACTAGGTAAGTGGTGATTAAGTCTACCTTCTGGTGTGGCTTCAATCTCAGTCGTCTGACTCGACTGAGTGTTGCTGCAAGGTCGGCTCTCAATCCCTCCAGTGATATCCCGTGCCATGGTGATATCTTCACACCGAGGTAGACATGGTGGTCGCCAGGCCCCATAACTGGCACCCCTTCACCACTATCGAATGCGAGCCCTGGGTCAGCTAAGAACCAGGAGTCTCTTGTTTTGCAAATTTGGAACGTAGCGCACTTGATGGGCGATAGGCTCATTCCCAGTGCCTCCAAGTACGCTTCCGTTTTTCTTAGCTGTTCCCTGGCCTGTGGTACATTTTTCGCGATGAGCATCATGTCATCAGCGAAGGCCAGGCAGGAAATGTTTGTTTCCCTGTTGATGTCATACCCAGGACTGCTTTCCAGCGCCTCAATCAATGGTTCTAGAGCCGCATTGAACAGAAAAGGGCTCATGGGGTCACCTTGCTTGACCCCGCGCTGGAGGCGTATATCGACCGACGCCTCTTTCCCACTTATAGTGGTATCCACATCCTGGTACGCATCTTCCACAATCCGCACCACTGGATTGTTCCCCACGACACTTGCCTGCATGCACGGCAGCCGCCTGCTTTCTGCCGTGCACGCGTCTGCAATATCTGCAGACATAGTCCACCTTCACGTTTGGGTGCTCTTTCTTGAGGTGGACTTTAACTCCGCCAAGCGAAAGCATTATGAAATTCCTGTCAGTGTGCTGGAGACACCGCTGACAGGAGAAAGCTTCAAAAGGCACCCTTATCTCATAGACCGAGTCCATCGCATGTTCGCCATCATTGGCCCCCAATAGTAATGGGGCAGGAGGGGGGCCGTCCTCTGCCCCATCCGAGGCATCGCCGTCTGAGTTGTTAGCAAGTTTTATATCCCACCATGGGCTTGCTAGGCCCATGGCAGGCTTTCCACTGCTCTTGCCATAAGAGCTTTAACCCCACGCGTCCGGGGTCAGGCGCGTGAGGTTGTTACCAGTCAGTTTCCCATCGCAGCTGCAGCACTGCGACTAGTGATGGGGTTATCCAGCGGTACCAACGTGGAGGTCGGTAGCATAGACATCCGCACTTGCGACCAGCCTTGACTGTTCGTAAGGGCGGCTGCCGAGTAACACGAGAGCACCGCACTTAAAACAACAAGTGTTTTGGAAAGTGCAGTGCTCGCGCTTGGTGAAAGATTAGGGGTCATCTCACGGCCCTAAGCCGCAAGGCGACCCCTTTTAGCAAACACTCCAGCGCGTAGTGCGTTCAATCTCTTAAGAGAGTCATAGTTACTCCCGCCACTAATTAGATGACGAGGCATTTGGCTATCAGAACGGTGCACATTCAGACTCAACTCAAGATTCCACATTAATGGGCCCAGCGGGCGATGTTGGTCAGCGCTTGTCATCATCTAGTATGGACGACGAGATTCCCCCTGGCCACACCCAGTGTCCAGCGGCAACCACCCCGCCCGCACCACAGTAGGATGGTAACAACAACAAGTTTCATCTGAAGGAAGGCGAGGATGGCGCGAGGTCCGCCAGAGTGGCTCGCCTCGTTACTACTGAAGTGATAGGAGCTGCATCGCAAGCGCTTATGCCTCCAAGTCCGATGTATGGTCTGTCCCAGTTCGCGGTGCCCCTAAAACGAGGGCTAGGTCATACCATTCCATCGAACCCAGTTGAGGTAGGAGCCTTTCAGGGCCATGATAGGAATCCGTCGAAGAGTTCGCCGGTCCACACCAAGGTCCTCGAGACTACGCATGCTATCACTGCCCAAGACCCCACGCCACGAGACGGTGACCGTCGCATACACAACGCTGTCTGCCGCAACTCTGGCCGCCGCCCCGTCCCGGCCAGCTCGGCGCTCAGCGATGATAATGCCAGTGAGTCCGGCTTCGTCTCGGTACTTGGCCACCTTATTCGAGTGAGCCCTATTAAGTGTATCGCCAGAGACTACCTGCGCATCGACGATAGCAACCTTGTTCCCCCGCACAGCAGTGATGTCAGGTTTCCTGGGCCCTACTGGCGTGTGGTACACTCTCTCGTAGTGTACCGTCCATCCCTTCTCTATTAGCGAGTTACCGACCGCCTTCACTATGCATTCGTGCCTGAGGATCCAGCACCGCTGAATCATGTGTCCCGCGGTCTCAGTTGCCTGACAACCCGCACGACACATGACATCACGGCCCCCTCGTCGCCCTCGTGTGACCCTCATACGACTGCATAGTGAGTTCGCACGGACCCAGCTATAGTGCACGAAGTCGCCCCCTCGCATGAAGGGACTCGGTCGGCGGACCCAATCCGTACTCACACCGCTTTCGGCAATGTGAGACAGGTCAGCTCCGTCCACCGCATCGTGCCATAGCCGTGCCCAGTACGCTTTAAGGCTGTCCGCACTCTCGGGTCTTGGCACGTTTGCCAGGCGAGCACGACACCATCTGATTTGACAATCAACCATTGCCCCGCATGCACAGGCGACTACGTGGGCTACGGAGGACGCACGTAAACGCAGTAACCTCCGTAGTCTAAGATGCGGGATGAACTCCGCCAGTCTTGGAACACCCAGTCCACCATCCTTCACCGCTGCGTGGAAGAACCCGATCGCCACATCTTTAGGCAGGTAGAGCCACTTCCTGACTGCGGCCCGAATTGTCACGTCCAGTCGCTTAAAGTAATGGGCCGTAACTTTTCCCAAGACCCATGTATGCATTTGTCTTGGGATCAGGTACGTCCTTAAGATATGTAGCCGTTGTTGTGGCTTTAATGGCGCTTTACCTAGACGTTCCAACTCGTTCCCCAGCGAGACAGTGGCCCCGGCTACTCTCGTGCCGATAAACTTAATACCCAAGTATTTCCATAGGTCCAGAATGCCAACCTGAGGAACCGCCACTCCTCCTAGGCGGAAGAGCGGTGCCTCCACAATCTTGACCTTCTTGTCCCTACCTGAAGCCACCTGGGAAAGGACTTTACACTTGATCGGGTTAAGCCTGAGACCGAAACGTCCCAACTCACTGTCAATACACCGCAGATTGCTCTGCATGCCAACACGGGACGTCGAACACAGCACGACATCATCCGCAAAGGCCAGCCAGGAGATGCGCTCCGTGCCAATGGCGAACCCAACGTCTCGATTTAATGCCTTAAGGGCCTGATCCATAACGAGACTGAACAAGACAGGAGAGAGCGGGTCGCCCTGCCGAACCCCACGGGCCGGTCGCACAGCCTCTTCAACAGACCCTCCATGTGGTAACGTGAGAGACGTATACCCGTTGCGGTATACGTCTCGTTATGTACACCAACATTTCCTCCGGGAACCCGGCCTGGCGACAAGCATCGAACAGTCCCTCATGTGAGACGGTATCGAACGCCTTAGACACGTCTAAGGACGCAAGATGAACCGTCTTCAACGAACTTCGGGATTCCCGCATGACGGTCTCTAGTACACACAGGTTCTCTGCGATACCATCGATCTTCGTGCGGAAAGCCCTCTGCTCGTCAGAAAGAAGGTTCTTAGCCTGTCCAAGCCGATGTTCCAAGATTCTATGCAGGTGCCTGACCACAACAGATGATATAGAAAGGGGTCTGTAGTCGGATGGCTGTGCACGCTCTCCCTCCCCAATATCCTTAGGAAGGAAGATCGTCCTCGACCGATGGAGCTCGTCAGGGAGCCCCCCTCTCGCCATAATGGAGTTGAACAGGATGGCAATTATCGGTGCTGGAACTTTGTTCCAGTCCCTAGGCTGGATTCCGTCCGGTCCAGGAGCTTTGCAACGTCCAACAAATCCCCTAGTGACTTCTTCAGAAGTCACTGGTGACCAGAGCTCACTTCTGTTTCTGGGGAGAGCCTCACCATCTGGAGCCACGTATTCTTGGCTAGGTGTCTCAAGGAGACCACGCCAGTACTGGTGGGTCGCCGGGTGCTGCTAGGACGGAGGGGGTCGCTGGGCCCCCTAAGGATAGCGCTCGCCTCACCTTTCCCTTCCGAGTTGCTGGCCAGAGGGGGCAGGTCACAACCGGTTCCTGCCACTGGCGCCCGCCCGGGTCACCAGCTGGCTCCCTGCTACCTGTTAGTTACTGCTCATATGACCGTACAGTCTTCGAGCAGTATCCAGCGGCGCCATCGTGGAGGCCGGTAGCATCGCACGCACCACATCATCCCAGGACAATGCGGCCCGTGGAGCAGCCATGACATCCCTTATCTTCGCACCACCCATGCACCAAGTGATGCGGCCTACCACAGACTCATATGGTTAACATTCTGTGGCAGGCGTTTTGTGTTCGAAGCTCACTTTCCATAGTGAGCTAAATAAAAATAAGAGAGTCATAGTTACTCCCGCCGTTTACCCGCGCTTGCTTGAATTTCTTCACGTTGACATTCAGAGCACTGGGCAGAAATCATATTGCGTCATCACCCGCTGGGGCCATCGCAATGCTTTGTTTTAATTAGACAGTCGGATTCCCGCGGTCCGTGCCAGTTCTGAGCTGACCGTTGAATGGCGGCCGAAGAGGACACCCGGACGTCCTTGCGAGCGAACCGGGGCCTCGCAGCAAGACGGTTCCGCGGGAGGCCAAGGCACGGGATCGAACTCGTATCCACGCCGCCGCCGTGAAGCGACAGCGCTTCACCTCGCACAGGCCCGGCACGTCAGCCGCGACCCGCTTCCTCGCCAAGCCCGACACGCCCCGATCCACAGAGCCAATCCTTATCACAATTCACGTCTTCTCACCCATAATACCCTTTACTCGATCCAGATATGTGATCTTCAGACGATCTATCGTTTTGAGCAGGGCAAAGTGCTTCATAAAGTGCTAGACAAATGTGCGGAATTACATGAGATCCGATAACTGATACTTTTATGCAGGAAAATTAGCCGAAGTTAACTTGAAAATAAATGCCCCGTTTCGGAAAGTCAATTGTGTTCATGTCAGAAAGTAAGGAACTTCACGAGAGGTGAATGTGCGCTATCCCAATGTGTCCATAGCATAGATAACATAGACAATCTTGAGAGAGTTCCGGGTAGGAAACATCGGAATGTCCTTGATTAGATTGCACCTACATATAAAAGGAACGGCATGTGGATGTGAAATGTGATTTTGGCGGAGGTGAAGTGTGATTTGTGTTAAACGAATTCCATCGATTATGCGAATCACTGTGGAATCCCACAGCATTCAGATATACTATGAGTACTCTCAGTTATTCGACTCCGACATGTCACCAACAAATACTAAAATATGTCTGTGAGTACGAAATTTTCCAATTCGGAAAGTGAATCTTGGAATTCATACTAGAAATGAATAATTGAAGCTGATGATCACAATATAACGAATAGATCAGAAGTGATTAGGTGTACTAACAGATACCCAACATGGAATCGAACTTAGTAGTACGTATTAGTGAAGGTGTTAGTCGATGCAATACCTCATTGCATAGATAGAAAGTGAATCGTAATGTTAATAGAAAATATTACATTTGGGGGCGTTAATAACAAGAACTGAACGATCTTGGAAGAGTTCAAGGTAGGAAACTTCGAAATGTTCTCGAGTAGATTGCACCTACATATCAAAGGAACAGCATGTGGAAGTGAAGTGTCATGTTGGCCAAAGTGAAGTGGGATGTGCGCGAAAGTGGAGTGTGATTCTTGTGAAATGAATTCCATCGATTATTCGAAGCACTGTTAAATTCCACAGCATTCGGATCTATTATGGTTACTCTCGGTTATTCCGAATCGACATGTCAGCAACAAAAAATACTAAAATATATTTGTGAATACCAAATTTTTCAATTTTGAAAGTGAATCGTCGAATATCTATTAGAAATAAATGATCAAGGCTTATAACCACTATATGATGAATAGATCAGAACTGATTAGGCGTACTAACGAATACCCAACATCGAACTCAGTAGTGAGTATCAGTGAAGGTGTTAGTCAATGCAATACCTCATTATAGGGATGGAAAGTAAATCGTCATGGTAATAGAAAATATAACATATGGAGGCATTAATCACAAGAACATAGAAGATCTTGGAAAAGTTCTGGGTAGGAAACTTTGGAATGTTCTTGAATAGATTGCACCAACATTACAAACGAACAACAGGTGAATGTGAAGTGTGATTTCGGCGAATGTGAAGTGTGATTAAAGCAAAAATGAAGCGTGATTCCTGTGGAACGAACTCCATCGTTCATTGGAAGCACCGTAGAATCCCACTGCATTCGGATCTATTATGGGTAATCTCAGTTATTCCACTTCGACATGTCAGCAACAAATACTCAAATATGTCTGTGAAAACGAAATTTTCCAATTGGGACACTGAATCGTGGAATTTATACTAGAAATATATGATTTAGACTGATGACCACAATATAGCGAATAGATCAGAACTGATTAGGTGTACCAACGGATACCCAATATCGAATCGAACTTAGTAGTACGTATTATTGAAGGTGTTTGTCGATGCAATACCTCATTTTATGGATGGAAAGTGGATCGAAATGATAATAGAAAATATTACACATAGAGACTAACAAGAACACTGAAGATCTTGGAAGAGTTGTGGGTAGGAAACTTCGAGATGTTCTTAAATAGATTGCACCTGAGTATCAAAGGAACAGCATGTGAAAGTGAAATGTGATTTTGGCGAAAGTGAAGTGAGATTTCGGCTTAAGTGAAGTGTGTTGTGGGCGAAAGTGAAGTGTGATTCTAGTGAAATGAATTCCATCGATTTATCGAAACACTATTGAATACCACAGCATCCGGAACTTTTATGGGTACTCTCGGTTATTCCACTTCGATCTGTCAGCAACAAATACTCAAATATGTCTGTGAAAACTGAATTTTCCAATTGGGACACTGAATCGTGGAATTTATACTAGAAATAAATGATTAAGACTGATGACCACAATATAGCGAATAGATCAGAACTGATTAGGTGTACCAACGGATACCCAATATCAAATCGAACTTAGTAGTACGTATTATTGAAGGTGTTTGTCGATGTAATACCTCATTTCATGGATGGAAAGTGGATAGAAATGATAATAGAAAATATTACACATGGAGGGGTTAATAACAAGAACACTGAAGATCTTGGAAGAGTTGTGGGTAGGAAACTTCGAGATGTTCTTAAATAGATTGCACCTGAGTATCAAAGGAACAGCATGTGAAAGTGAAATGTGATTTTGGCGAAAGTGAAGTGAGATTTCGGCTAAAGTGAAGTGTGTTGTGGGCGAAAGTGAAGTGTGATTCTAGTGAAATGAATTCCATCGATTCATCGAAACACTATTGAATACCACAGCATTCGGAACTTTTATGGGTACTCTCGGTTATTCCACTTCGATCTGTCAGCAACAAATACTAAAATATATTTGTGGGAACGAAATTTTTCAAGTTTGAGAGTGAATCGTGGAATTTCTATTAGAAAAATATGATCAAGGCTGATAACCACTATATGATGAAATAGATCAGAACTGATTAGGCGTATCAACGGAATACCCAACATCGAACTCAGTAGTAAGTATCAGTGAAGGTGTTAGTCAATGCAATACCTCATTATAGGGATGGAAAGTGGATCGTCATGGTAAAAGAAAATATTACATATGGAGGCATCAATAACAAGAACATAGAAGATCTTGGAAAAGTTCCGGGTAGGAAATTTCGGAATGTTCTTGAATAGATTGCACCAACATTACAAACGAACAACAGGTGAATGTGAAGTGTGATTTCGGCGAATGTGAAGTGTGATTAAAGCAAAAATGAAGCGTGATTCCTGTGAAACGATCTCCATCGTTCATTGGAAGCACCGTAGAATCCCACTGCATTCGGATCTATTATGGGTACTCTCAGTTTTTCCACTTCGACACGTCAGCAACAAATACTCAAATATGTCTGTGGAAACAAAATTTTCCAATTGGGACACTGAATCGTGGAATTTGAACTAGAAATAAATGATTAAGACTGATGACCACAATATAGCGAATAGATCAGAACTGATTAGGTGTACCAACGAATACCCAACATCGAATCGAAACTAGTAGTATGTATTATTGAAGGTGTTGGTCGATGCAATACCTTATTGTATGGATAGAAAGTGTATCGTAATGTTGAGAGGTTAATAACAAGAGCAAAGACGATCTTGAGAGAGTTCCGGGTAGGAAGGAAACTTCGAAATGTTCCTTAAGAGGAGAGATTCAACCAAATCGACATACAGGCCTTCACTAGATGTTGCTATATGGGCTTATGAATGATTCAATTGAAAAAATGATTAAATCATCGTAAAGAAGAAGGATGGGGCTAGGGCCTGGTTATCATACGGAGTCGAAACTCATTTATTTATAGAAGATACAGATTTTTGAAAAACGTAAACATTGAAATTTTTTTGTCTCAAATTGAAATATTTTCGATCTCAGTACAATTGTTGGAAATTCGGCAAGGTGTCACTGGAATATCAGCTCTTGAAATGTTTCCATTCGGACAGGAAGCAACAAAAACGATTATTCTGTCAACAAAATATCCATTCATCCCAGCTGATCTCGGTAAACTCCATTTCTTGAAAGAATGTAATGCAGGAAACTAGGATGTGGTAGTTCAGGCACTACCTGATAGATGGCAGTGTTCGAAATGACAGACTGCGGCAGAGAGGAATGGTGCATTGTATTGCAAGCAGATGGCGCTTAGGAGAGATGATGAATTCAAACCCGTTTACACCGTTGCCAATGTTATACATATTACTCGGACATATTATGAAATCTAGGCGACGTGATAATACAGAGGGTATTATTCAATTATCTGGGCATATTTCAAGGGGAGGTTCTCCGAGTGTTTGTAAGACGAACAAATCTAATATATAAAATTCTCCTGTCACGGTCACGGTCATAGTGGTCGAACTCCTCCGAAACGGCTCAACCGATTCGTATGAAATTTTTTGTGCGTATTCGGTAGGTATGAGAATCGGTCGTAATATATTTCTTAAATAGAAAATACAAAATGGCGGATCCAATATGGCGACCGAGTATAGTTATCCGATTTCATTCAAAATTGGTACTCAGGGGTTTTCGGGGTCGGAGATTATGAATATTTCGTCAAATTTTGGAAATTCAAGATGGCGGATCCAATATGGCGGACGAGCTTTGTAATTATGGTCAGATTCCATTCAAAATTGGTATCTGGGGGTTTTGGAGGTCGGAGATTATGATTTCTTCATCGAAATAAGGAAATTCGAAATGGTGGATCCAATATAGCGGACGAGTTTTGTAATTATTTTTTTTATCGCTTGGAGCGCACGAAAGGAAATCCCTATAATGTTCAAAGAACATCGTGCGTTCCTAGGGAGGATAGGGACAGGAGGTAGGTATTGGAGTTTTTTTTTGAACTTCTGGAGATTATATGTTGTTGGGAATACTTCCTCGGGCACTGAATTCCAGAGCCTAGCCGTTCTATGGATGAAGGAGTTTTGATAAAGTGCTGTTCGACATCTTTCGAGGTTGACAACGAAAGGATGTGCTGACTGGGCTTGTCTACTTCGTCTGGTATTGCTAGTGGAGGGATGATAGCCATTTCCCGTGGAAGTATCGATAGAAAAGTGAAAGGTCGCCGACCTTTCTACGGTGTTCCAATGATGTCAAAGAGTGAGTGAGTGTGGCGTCACCCACCAGGCGAATGGCTCTGGATGGAATCTAAGAGCATCAGCGTATGTTTTGGTGCTGAACAGAACAGATTGGTCAGATATCATTCAAAATTGGTATCTGGTGGTTTTCGAGGTCAGGGATTATGATTTTTTATCAAAATTAGGAAATTTGAAATGGCGGATCCAATATGGCGGACGAGTTTTGTAATTATGGTCAGATTCTATTCAAAATTGGTATCTGGAAGTTTTAGAGTTCGTAGATAATTATGAATCATTTGTCAAAATGGGGAAATTCACAATGGTGGATCCAATATGGTGGAAGAGTTTTTTAATTATTATATATGATCAGATTCTATGTAAAATTGGTATCGGGGGGTTTTCGGAGTCGAAAATAATGATCCTTTTATCAAAATTTGGAAATCCAAGATGGCAGATTCAATATGGCTGACGAGTTTTGTAACTTAATCCGATTCCATTCCAAATTTGTATATGGGGGATTTTGGGATGGGAGATTATGATTGTTCATCAAAATAAGGAAATTGAAGATGGAGGATGGCAACTGAGTTTTGTAGTTATGATCCGATTCTATTCAAAATTTGTATCTGGGTGTTTTCGGGGTCGGAGAAGAATTAGAAAACAAATGAATATAAGTATGTTGATAAATATTTAACTAAAAAAATATTTTCTGGAAATAATTGTATATAGCAGAACAACGTTTGCCGGGTATCAGCTATTGTAATAAATATTTGTTTGAAAAACTAATGAAACACCTTTTAATAGATAGCCATACTAAAAAGAAGTGAGTAGAAAATAAAGTAGTAGTAGTTTGAAACGGCCTAGAATTTGTCACTGAATTATAATTATATAAGTAGACCTGAAAATTTAAACATACAAATTCAGCAGAATTTCTTCAATTCTATTCATGAGATCGATAATTATGTCAGCATATAGATGGAAATAATAGGAATGGCACAGTTGTGGAACAAACTTCAAAAAGCTTTGTTAATCTGTGTCAAAAGTTCAGGTTATTTCACTCTAAAACTCATGCAAAAACATTCGTCTCAGAACTCTCAGAGTACAGTTCTCAGATTTTGGATCCATTGATGATATGGCGATATTCACAGAGGATAATACCGCCACGGCAACAGAACAAAACTGAGCGAGAAATCGTTATATGTCTCCCTCCCGCGGCGAACCGGGGGGATATTCATTCGTCGCGCGGTGATTCCCCGTCTTTCCGCAGTCCGCCTAGTCCGCCACGTGCCACTTCGAATTGCGTGAACTTCAGATGAACTTCAAACTAACCGGCATATAATCAATAATTGAAAAGCCAGTGTTGCAAGCTGCTGCAAATGATATGTCGCAAAAATTCATAAGAATGGGCAGAGAAGCGAGGCAACAGGAAAGTCAGACACATACGAAATATTTGAAAATATAGCAGCCGCTTTTTTTTTTCGAGACATTTGGAGACGTTATCGAACATCCAGTTCATGTTTTAGAGAATTATCGTAGGTAGATACTTCATATTCCACTTACATCTTCTTTGGGGAAGATTTTTGAAATTCAATGAATTCCGTGATATTAAAATTTTCTTTGAAATATATACAGGGTTATTCATTCAAAATGGTCAATGTGTGAGCTAGAAATAGTAAACATCAGAATATCAAGATTAAGCCTCACATCTCACATCTCACATAGAAAATGCTGTTAGTTTTGGAGAAACAGGGTGTACAAGGAAAATATTTTATTTTGAAATTCCTCATCCAATAACTTTGTGAGTTTTAAATCAGCATGAAAATGGTCGATGTGTGAGCTAGAAATAGTAAACATCAGAATAATATCAAGATGCAGCCTCACATCTCTCATAGAAAATGTTGTTAGTTTTGGAGAAACAGGTTGTTCAAGAAAAATATTTCATTTTAAAATTCCTCATACAATAACTTTGTGAGTTTTATATCAGCATGAACATAATTTTCTTATATTTTTTTCATTATAATTCGATTTTTAAATGATTTAAAATAAGTTGACCATTAAAACAAAATGGATTGTGAGATATAGAAAGCATATGATGGCAATTCAATTTCTCACCGTTATGTTGAAGACCGAAACCAGGGAATCCTGGAAACTTTGGTACGATATAATCACACTCATACTATACACTGTTTTATCACTATCAAACAGAATTTTTATCAACTCGACAAACTTTATTACCTAAAAACATTCGCTGTCTAAGATAGACTAACAAAAACTTTTGAGATGGTGTTCGCTTGAATCTCCTAATTTTGACAAATGATTCAAAATCTCCGACCCCTGAAACACCAGTAAAAATTTTGAATAGAATCGGATAATAAAATTAGAAAACTTGTCCGCTTTAATGGATCTGCAATCCTGAATTTCCCAATTTTGACGATAGAATCATAATCTCCGACCCCAAACACCCTTATATATAAATTTTGAATAGGATAGAATCATCATCACATAACTCGTCCGCCATATTGAATCCGTCATCTTGAATTTTTTCATTTCGGGATTCATAATCTCCGACCCCAAAAAACCCCAGATACAAATTTCAAATGGCATAGAATCATAATTACGAAACTCGTGCGCCATATTGGTGGAGCCATGATGAAAGAATCATAATCTCCGACGCCGAGAACCCCCAGACACCAATTTTGAATAGAATGGGATCATAATTATTATAAATAAAACTCGTCAGCCATCTTCAATATCCTAATTTTCACGAAAGAATCATAATCTCCGACCCCGAAAACCTCCATATACCAATTTAGAATAGAATCTAATCATAATTACAAAATACTACATAATATAAGATGAGATGCGCTACTGCACCCTTCAAATTTATTGCTATTCATTGACCTCGCGATAACGGGACACGGAACGGGTCGTGACGATGACGCGAATCCAATGTTTTTCTCCACCCAAAAAAGTGCTCAACGCGCCTAGAAGTTCTCACTTCGAAAAAATTGTTTTTTTCATAAGTGCAATTATGATCGAAATTTGTATTTCAGCAAGCAGGTCTGAATTAGAGAACATGAAATTTGAATCAAGGATTTCTTTCATTCTACACACTGTATATATCAATATAACCCTTATATCAGTAATAGCAGTGTGAATTCGTAAGAATGAAGATATTTGAAACTAGGCAATCGTCTACGTATATACCCTATACAGAAAACACGACATTTCTATTTATAGCCATCTGAACTTGATAAAAAATCTTGCAAACATTATTTCTGAATTACACAGACTATTTTGAGTATTTTGCCCTGAACAATGATTTCGATCCCCATCCTTGGAAGTTTTTCTGGCGACGCCAATAATGATAAGTTAAGTATATTAGTAGGAAATGAAATTAAAAAGGAAAAGAAATATTCGAAAGACTACTTGTGAAGACAGTTTCAAAAATGACTCATGACATAAATTTTCATTGTAGCGAGATATAGGTATTTGCTTGACTTGAATGGAGTGAAAAGTGGAATCATGTTGAGCAGGCCCGTGGAGCAGTAGCTCTGGCAACACTGCACGTACATAATACAATTACCTATGATTGCATTCAATTGTGTGCCACCTATTGGTGACCTGCTGTAACAGACGAAATCGAAGAACTCTACAATAGCTGTGAAAGCTGTAATTCAATTATTTTATTCCGATTTCGACATCACACTGACACCTAGAAATAGTTGTTGAACTAGTATATATATATAGGCTATATTCGGTCGGAAAGCTGTCGCGAAAGGCCCGCCTTAATAGATTGCACCTACATATCAAAGGAACAGCATGTGAAAGTGAAGTGTGATTTTGGGGAAAGTGAAGTGTCATTTCAGCGAAAGTGAAGTGTGATTTTGGCAGAAGTGGAATGTGATTCTTGTGAAACAAATTCCATCGATTATTCGAAGCACTGTTGAATCCCACAGCATTCGGATCTATAATGAGAACTCTCGGTTTTTCCACTTCGACATGTCAGCAACAAATACAAGAATATGTTTGTGAATACGAAATTTTTCAATGTGGAGAGTGAATCGTGGAATTTATAATAGAAATAAATGATCGAGGCTAATAACCATTATATGATGAACATATCAGAACTGATTAGGCGTACTGAGGAATACCCAACATCGAACTTAGTAGTGAGTATCAGTGAAGGTATCAGTCAATGCAATACCTCATTTTATGGGTGGAAAGTGGATCGTAATGATAATGAAAAATATTACATATGGAGGTGTAAATAACAGGTGTATATTATCAGATCCTGGGACTTTGTTTTTTCTAATTGCCTGTATGGCTGTGTCAAGATCCTCTTGGGTGAGCAGCACTTCAACTTCTCTGCCATTGAATTGTTCTTGATTCTGTCTCCACTCAGTATTAAGTTCATTATCAGTGATTGGGTCATCACTCGGCATCAGTTTATTTATTATGTTGGAAAAAGTATCTTCAAAATTGGTGGTAGTGGAGCCATGGTCATTATAGACGGTGTTCTGCATCGTCTTTATTTTGATCTTATTGGCTGCGATCTTATAGGTTACTCCCCAAGGATTTCTACCTAGGTCATTCTCGACGAATTCATCCCAGGACTTTTTCTTGGACTTGAGAATTTTATTTTTGTATCTATTTAGCAGTGTTTGATATGCTTCTCTGGTGTTCCTTCTAATTCCTTCTGCTAGGTTATTCCTTCTTGTTCTCTGGTAGCGCTTTCTGGCTATCTTGACCTCCTCTTTGAGTGCTTTGATCTCATTGTTCCACCAAGGAGCAAACCTTGATGGGTTGCTCACTTTTTTACCGACTCTTGTGGTTATTTCAATTAGCCTTTCAGTAATTACTTGTATGTAAATGTCAATGTCTTCTATATTGTTTAGAGGCATGTTCCTTAGTTCTTCAGCTAATCCAGTACTGTAAGGAAGCACATGTTCTTGCGTAACGTGCTTTATATTATATTTGTCCTCTAGATCATCCTGTTCTAATAAGTCCTGATCACTTATTTCTATTTTGATCCATGAATGGTCACTTTGGACCTTACCTACTATCACCTCCCAGTCACTTATTAATGCATAGAGGTTTCTAGAAAGCAGGCTAATGTCGATATTACTTTCGCCATTGATTGTAGAGAAGGTACAGGGATTCCCTGCCTGGTTTAGTATAAACAGATTGTTGTGAGTTATGAAACTCTCCAGAAATATTCCTTTTTGGTCTGTAATTCTATCATGCCATGTTTCTGACCTGCTATTGAAATCTCCCCCTATAAGTATTTTTGTTCCAGCATACAAAGTTATGATCGAATGCAATTGTCTAGTGATGTCTTGTAGTTCTTCTCTTGGTGGTGAGTAGACACTTATTACTAAGATTTCTTCTGTATTTTTCTTTATTAGTACAGTAACAATCTTGTTGTTAACAAATTGCTTTATCTCTAATGCGTCAAGATCTTTGTTTAATACTATAATAGACGATAGAGGGTTTTCCTGTTTCACGCTAGCAACTCTATATTGCGAGAAGCCAGGGATTTGAAAGATGCCATTTTGGTTTACCATAGCGTATGGTTCTTGGGCAATTAGTAAATCATAATTTTCTCTTTCAGCTACCTGCCTTGCTTCAGAAGTAGCCAGGTTCGATTTCTGCAGATTAACTTGACCTACTTTCAGTTTCAGTCTATTGGCCATAGTCGATGTTGTTAATATGTGATTGAATTCTTCTGGTGTAGGTCGGACATTTATCGTCATTGGCTTCGTGACCGCATTCTCTATCAGCTACTTTTGCTCTTGCACAGTTTATGCATTTCAAGCTTCTTCCTCTACAATCTTTGGTTTCATGGTCCTCAGCACATTTGCCACAGGCAATTAGATTTCTGCATACATTTGCGATATGTCCAAATCCTTGGCACTTATAGCACCTTGTTATCCTAATATGGTCTCTCACGCCACAAGAGGACCAATTCAGGAATAAACGCTTTCTCCTTCAGCATCTCCAGCCTTGTTCGAGGGTTACATTCTATCACCCAAGTGACTGAACTTTTATCTCTATCGCCATATTCAAATTTCGCAGTTATTTCATTCTCTTTATCCCCCTCTGGGATCTCTAGCTCATCATTAACTAGAGCCTCAACTTTACCTTTAGTCCAGTCACTGGGTATCCCCATAATAGCCATTCTGGGGTCAAGTTTTTTAATTACTTCAGCTTTTAGGCCTGCTTTATGTAGTTCTTCTTCAGCAATTTCGCTGTCACTAGTTGCAATGATTTTAATGCCATTTTTATCAGCAGGAAATAATTTTTCTGCTTTGATTCCTACATCATAAGCTTTCAGCTTTTTCAACTCTATCAATGTATCAGCGCTACTTTTCAGGCTATTATTGCCTTCAGCTGGAAACACCATAATTACTTTGTTTTTAGATGGTTTAACTTCTTGTCCTTTATTATTAGGCACTTTTATTGGTTCTGGTTTCGAGTTCATAACTGCAGCATAGCTCGGACGAATTGGGCTGATATTGCTAGCCATTTTTTCAATATTAACTTCAACAGATTCAAGTTTTTCTGATACATTATTAATGGTTGAGACTTGTCCCAAAAATGAGAGCATTTTTGTAAACGCAATTGTCATTTTCTCTAAATTTTTAACTGCAAGTGTCTTTTTTGATAAGTGTTCTTTTGAACTTACTAAGATGTTCAGTATATTTTCTTTAGCTTGCGAAAATTGCGTCAGGCTTTCTTGGACTAGGGTGGCGGCCTCTCTACCCATAAATTTTTCGCTAATATCTTTGAAATTGTTGCTTTGTTCCTCAAGAGAGGAGTCTTCTTGATGAATATCTCCTGCGACCGACTCGGATCTACAAGAGCCTTGGTCATCATCAATCCTTTCTCTTACTAAGTTTACACTCAGATTTGTATTTTTGTTTGTATCTTGTGTATTATTATTCATATTGAATCCCACGATTAGCTAGGGAAATAACATGTCCATTCCTACAGAGCCCTGCATGTAGAAGTAAGGCAACTTAGTCGGCCAAAGCGCCTATTTGGTCGAGTTTGCGTTAGAGGCGCCATCACCCCAGCGTCATTCATGCCGTCGGCACGCAACACACCTTAGCATTGGGGATTTTTTAACGAGGTTTACTCCTCTTGGTTTGAGCCGTCCTTAGCTTCACCGCTCTTCCTCGACCTTACTGGCAAGGGTGACCCTGCCAGGAGCATAAGCTCCCGCCGGCATTGCTCTCGGAATCACTGCGGCTACTGGTTCCCCCCACCAACGAAAAGGTCTCACGGCTCCAGTGGGAATCTCGTTAATCCATTCATGCGCGTCACTAATTAGATGACGAGGCATTTGGCTATCAGAACACCTAAACACATCGTTCTAGAAAACGCAGCTCGGGCATGAGGTCATCATCAGCTCCTAGCTTCGTCATCCAGCGACAACGCACAGAGGATCTTCCCAGTGTCTTCGCTGACCACACTAGTAGGTCATTACCAGAGGAAATAGGGTTTTGAGAAAAGATGTGGATTGTGTCGGAGAAGTTATCAATGGAAGAGAAAGCGTTTTGGATTCTACCCATTACGTGGTGGGATAGAGTGTGAGACAGAAGAGTATGAATTCTTAATAATAATAATAATAATAATAATAATAATAATAATAATAATAATAATAATAATAATAATAATAAATGCTTTTATTGTAGGTACAGCAATTAGCTTATATCCTAACAAAAGGCAGGATTCAATGCCTGCACATGATTGCTCATGGCATTAATTGCTCTTCCATCCAACCAGTGGAGTAACTTATCATAATAAATTCATAGTCAATAATATTATAAGGTACATACAATAGAATATCGTAGACTATTCAACTGCTCCGAAAAAAAATCAAAATCGAACTATACTTGATAATATAAATATAAAAGAAAATACTATTCATAAAAAAAATATATCAAAATACAGTGATCAGTACAAATAAGCGGAGAAAAAGTGATGTGCCGATTCAAATATGCCATCATAATTATCATATTATAATAAGAAATTTGGAAAATTGTTATCAAATAAATATTGCTTCACAGTTTTTTTGAATTTTTTCATTTGTAATAATTTGAAATCAATGGGTAACCGGTTGTAAAGGCGAGCGATCTGGAATGAAAATGGGCCACGAAAGAAGGAGGTTTTGTGTTTAGGCGCAGCCAAATTATTTCGAAATCTTGAGTTGAGATTATGAATGTCAGTTCAGAAAGTCAGTTTCTTGAATAGATAAGGAGGTTTTCCAGTTGTTATTATTTTATGAAATATCGTACTGGAATGTAGTGTACGCCTAGCCTCCATGTTCAGCCATCCAAGATTCCTTAAATGTTGCGTAACATGTTCCCGCTTTCTTGTGCCCGTAATAAGTCTCACACATGAGTTCTGCAATTTTTGTAGTCTCATTTTGTCCGATTTCATCAGCCCCGGTCCATAAACCACGTCTGCATAGTTAGCATGTGATAACACTAAAGCATCACAGAGTATCATTTTACTTTTTTTATTCAAAAAATTTCTGTTTGAATAGATCGTTCTTAGATTCATCTAACCCTGTTTTAAAATATGAGAAACGTGTGTAGTGAAGCGTAATGCATTATCAAGGTACAATCCCAAATTTTTCGTTGTATCTGCGGTGGGTAGGGGGACTCCGTCAACACGAATATTCAAAAAATTCTTGCAACGATTTCTTGCTGCTGTCCTTCCGAAAAGCATAACGTATGATTTGGATTTATTAACAGTGAGGCAGTATTTATTTGAAACGGTTATGAGAGTATTCAAATCATGATTCATTTGGTCAAGTGCCAGGTTGAAGGAGTTTTCTTCGAAATTTAAATACATCTGCGTGTCATCAGCATAACAGTGCATTGAAGCGTAACGTAAGGACTTTGCGAATTGTGAAGTGTAGAGAACAAAAAGAAGAGGGCCCAAAATTGATCCCTGAGGAACACCGTTCTTTATTTCTAGTGATTTAGATTTTTCACTGTTTATGATAACGCTTTGAGATCGGTTGAAAAGATAATTTTTGAGTAGAGATATGGCATTCATAGTGAACCCCAGGTAACTAAGAATTGATATAAGAAGTTGGTGATTGATTCGATCAAAAGCCTTAGAATAGTCGAGCAATACTAGTAGACACAATTCATTGTTATCAATAGAGATGTGTATATCATCAATCACTTTCAGAAGAGCGGTGGTACAACTATGGTCACATCTAAAGCCTGATTGGCAGGATGGTAATATGTCAAATTCATTCAAGTATATACGCATCTCAGCATTCAATATCTTTTCGAAAGCTTTCGAGATTGCACACAAAATGCTTATTGGGCGAAGGTCACTCATATTTTCTGCATTAGCAACTTTCGCTAAAGGAAGAATATGCGAACGTTTCCAACTTGCTGGATAAACATTTTTCTGTATGCAGAAATTGAATAGGTGGGTTATATGTGGCAATATCAGGGGACCGCAATGTAGTAACATTTGAATGCTTACCTTGTCATGTCCAACAGCGTTTGAATGTATACTTAGTATAGTTTTATATACTTCATGGTCATTAGTTTCGTGACATGAGAAATTATCATGATTATTTGCTGTATTACCAGAAAAGAAACGGATCGTTTCATCATCAGGTACAGAGTCATTATTTGATACACTCCCGAAGAAATTGTTGATTTCCTCAGCATTCATCAGGTGCTCAGGGATAGAATTTCGTGATTTTTTGTTGTGAACGTTCATGTCAGCCAATTCTTTCCATAATTGCCTACTTCTTTTCAAGCGATAGTCTAGGTAAGCCCTTTTTTCTAGATTTACGGTTCGGTTTGTGAGATTTTTTATTTCTTTATAATAATTCCAATGTTGTGGAGCCTTTGTTCTTTTGAATCTCGTCAGAGCTTTGTCTCTGAGTTTGAACATGAACTTCAGATTATCCCAGGAGGGGTGAAAGAACTTACAGTCACAACTCCACCACATAAAAATTTTAATAATGACCAACGGTCATGGACATAAAAAGGACATGTTTATGTCCATGACCGTTGGTCATTATTAAAATTTTTATGTGGTGGAGTTGTGACTGTAAGTTCTTTCACCCCTCCTGTTATATATCACCTCCACTGTAAGTTATGGATCACCTACGTTGGTTCAGATTATCCGTTATCCAAGGTGCTTTTTTCTTGGTAATTTTAACGGTTTTTATAGGCGAATGTTCATCAAAAAGTTTGAGAACCAAATTAGTGAACAGAATAATAATCGTTGTCGAGGAAGCTATTCCCCATTTCAAGTGAACATCTGAGGGCAATCATGGATATTGTCAAATAAGTACTCTTGTCCTCAATAGATAATTTCCTTAAATTAGCAATAGTTGATTTTGGAAGAATTCCTCTCGCACCTACTACGATCGGAATCACTTCGAATGTTGTTCCACCAATCCTATTAAGAATTGGATTTCTCAGACATTCATACTTGTTTCGTTTTTCTTCGTTGGCCCGCTCAAGGGACCCTCTATCCTCATAGCGGACTGCGGAGTCGACTACAAGGACCCTTTCCTGGTTCTTAATGACTAGGTCCGGTTTAAGGGTTTCCCCGCGTGCTACGAAGGTCGGCTCGGTTAGCACTTGCGCATCCGGGAACTTATGGCCATATTTCTCCACCACAAGGTTTTGAATCTCGTTGTGTCGATTTATGGCTGCTCCTTTTTGCGTTGTGCATCCACCTATTACAAGACTCAGTGTTTCGGGTCTGAGTCTGCACTTTCTGCATTCGATTGGGACGTCGTATCCGGATCTCTTCAGGGCTTCAGGGTTTCCGAAGGTGTTGGTACGGAACCGCAGCGCATCGATCAATCTATTGGGCAGTAAGAGATCATCGCGCATTAGCCATTGATGGGAGATGCTGCTCTCTTTGTAGTATTCGGCTCCTTGTCCCTGGGAATTGAGATTTACCCAAGTCTCAAGTTCTCGCTTTTTAGACCGAGTTTTCTCCAGTTCACATTGTCGAACACTACGAGGCATTGCAATCCGGAGGTTTCGGGCAGCTTTTTGTGCGCTCTGAGCCAGTCTCGAATTTTCGGCTAAGCTGCGTAAGATTGGATCCTGGGATCTATCCATTGCTGCTCTTGCCATCAAGATGGCGAACTGTACGTCGGTTTCCAGCCGAGGAATGCCCAATCCCCCGTCCCTTGTACGAGTGTAGAAAAGTGCGTTCGTGACACTGCTTGGAAGGTGGAAAATCTTCCTGACGAATTGCCGGATCTCGTCGTCAACGTGCACGAGTTCCGTCTTTGCAGGCGGGTCGTGCACGAAGCTGTATCTGAACTTTGGGTACACGTATGCGGTGATCAACTTCAGTTTCTGTTGTGGTTTCAGCGTTCCAAGTCGCTGTATATCCTTACAACAATCCACATATTTCTGAAGGGCGAGCCTTTCTGAAATACTCCCTCGCCAAGGAGTGAAGTCGACCCCCAGATACCTGAGTTCCTCATCTGGCCCCACATACTTGACCGCTTCGCCTCTGATGTTGAGTGCGGGATCTTCAACTGCCCAAGTTTTGCGTAGTGTCCTGATTTTAAAAAAACAACACTTGGCAATTGAGAGTTTAATTCCTAGGGCTTGGAAGTAGTCCGTAGTTGCAAGAATATCTCTTGCTGCATCTTCTACTAATGTATTGACCAAAGTCACATCATCTGCAAATGCTAAAACGGACACTTTCCTTCCACCCAGTGAAATTCCCTCGTCTCGCTTATCGAAGAAGTCGAGTAGTGGGTCCATGATCGCGTTAAATAGAAATGGCGAAAGCGGATCTCCTTGTTTCACACCTCGTTTGAGTTCTATTTCGATGGTGCCTTCCCTTCCATTAATGGTGGTTGTGCAGCCGCGATACATTTCGCAGATATAATTCGCTACAAATGTCGGAATTCCCAGCCTTCTCAGGGCTGGTTTCAGCGCCTCATGCGGCACTGTATCGAAGGCTTTAGAGATGTCCAAAAAAGTGCATACTCCGCCTTCTTCTTCCTTCATTGTTGCCAGTATCTGCTTATATATCGCTATGTTGTTGAATGTTCCCGCTTCGCTGGTAAAGCCTTTTTGTCTACTGCAAAACTTGACGTTTTGTCTCAGACTTTCGTTGATTACCCCTGAGAATAATCGACCGACCACGGAGCTGATGGTAATTGGTCTCCAATTGGCGACCTGCTCCGGGTCTTTTCCGGCTTTAAGGATCAATGTTGTTCTATTGATCCTCCAGTTCTTCGGGAAGTATTCAGCTGCTAGGCATATGTTATACAACATCGTAAGAACCACGAGCGCTGCCTCATTGAGCTCCGCCTTCCCTATTCTATCCAGACCAGCGGCGGTTTTAGCCTTTAATCTGTTGTATCGGCGTTTGACTGCCACAAGTTGGATAGGTGGTACTGCCACAACCCCAGCAAGCGTATTTACCGTAGGTTCCCAAGTGGGCGGGAAGGACACGGGTTCCTTTCTCGCCCAGAGTGAATCATAAAGCAACTTTATGTCTTCCGATGGTGGTGGAAGCGTCTTCGACTCCTCGAGTTCCTCGGTCCTCTTCTCGATCACGATCTTAGCTAATTGCTTAGGATCATGCTCGAAAAGATATTGGACACGTTCGTAGTTTCGCTTTCTCCTGAGATCTCTGTTACGAGGTGGTCTCGTACCTCTTCCAATTTGTTGTATATGCCTCTGAGTTTCCTCGTTGGCTTTGGCTAATTTCGACGTTATTTGGCCGATAGTGGTTTCGAGCTTTTCGATGTACTCCTCTCGCCTTTGAGGATCTCCTCTTCGGATAGTCATCGCCACGTCTTCAAGTGCGATTCCAACTTCCAGGAGACCTTTGGCGGATAGTTTCCCTCGGTGTTTGTAGAAGGTTCTGACCGCCGAGGCTGCCATTGCCATTCTCCAAGCATGCTCGTCCCCGTCAAACTTTTCTGCCTCTACTTCAGGTATTGGTCTGAAAATTGTCATGATCTATGTTGTCTCTATATTCGGTAAAGGTGCTTCAGGTAACCCAAGTGGGTGTGGGGCTTGTTCTGCATTTTCGTTGTTCGCTTCCCTATCCCTTCGCATATTCCTTTCAGCAATATTCCGACGTTTGTCAGATATTTGCTTTACGGTCCTACCGGGAAAGTGAGGCTGGAGTAACTTGTTGATATAGTACTCGCCTCGATATTGGGGTTCCAGTTCCACGAGCCTTGCTTCCTCATCTTCTGTCCAGCCACCCTGGACGCGTCTAGGGGGCTTCGCTACCGGCTTTTGCGCGCTTTCCAGTCTTGCGATATTACGCTCGACTGGATGCGCGCTTTTCTGGTGTAAAGATCTGCCAGTTTTAGTGGAGAATTTTCGGGGGCATTGCTCGCACTGGAATTCACCAATCTCGATTGGCGCCTCTCTTTTACAGTATCGAGGATGTTGGATGATGTTCTTCCAACCTGGAAATATCCTCGTACAGTCTCCGCATTTCCATTGAATGGTTAGCTTGGGGTGGTTCGCTTCAACGTGCACCTGTGCAGCTTTAGGTGCGGCGAATGTTGAGATTCGCTGTTCCCTTCGGCATGCACTGCAGTCAAGCAGTCCCAACACAGGGTATAAGAACTGAATGACGTTGTCCTCTGGTGTCTCCGCCAGGAGCCCATCAGCGTGAGCTACATCCGCCGGAACGTTGTGTTCATCATGTGCCGGTACTTCGTTGTCTTGGACTCCCCCTGAAGTGGCCTCCTCCCGGAAATCCGATTGAGAAGGCGTTTTACTTCCGGATTGTCTTTGCACCTCAGAAAGATCCATAGATAAACTCAACTTTGCAGTGGATAGCATACTACTATTCGGGCTTTTAAAAGGATGACCTTCTCTAACGTCTTTACCCTTTAAAAATAATAGAAGGTCCACCTAGGTTCGTTCAAGTTTCCGAGGATCTCTTATGGATGATCCTCGGGGAGACTTCTCGAATTCCAACATGTTTGTCTTCTGTTTCCAGGTTTCTACTGACATCAGAATTTTGTCCACATATAGCGTACATCATTCACGATGTTAGTTACTTCCTGAGGTTCAAAATAAAAGTTGGAACTTCGGTCGGGTTTCCCACCTGTAGCCGTGTCTACTTTGATGTTAATCGTCATGGTGGTACTCCCTCTTTTGGGCCTTTTTCTACCAGTTGCCATGACTACAATCTAGTTGACCCTGCTCTAGTTAGTCCTCAGGCCTTCAACAGTCATGTATCACGTCATTCGTCGCGTGGTTGTATGTACGGCGAGGCTCGGTGAGCTTGAAGTCTTTGTAGACTTCAAGTTCACTTCTCCCTGTTTCACTTCCCAATGGAAGTTCATAAAAAGAAGTGACTACCAGAGAATCTAGGGACAGTCACCTCCCTTCCACCTTGCGGTGTCTCTGAAGAATTGGTTTGGATGTTTATGGTTTGATTTCATTGGCTCGCATTAGGTCGGTCCTCGGACTCGCCTATGCTTTCAAATCTTCCAGTTCGGTTTCTGGATATCTGCTCTTTTGTTTCCTTTTAGAACCTATGACGGGTTCTTTATGGAAACAGAGCTTACCATCTATCGCCTACCTTTGATTTCATCACATTGGGTTGATCCTCAGACCTCCCTTTAGCTCTTTGGCTCATTCTGGTTAGGCTTCAAAATTCTTGCTCTTATAGTCCCTGAAATCCAAATACAAGATTATAGCAAGGGGAAGAGCTTGGTTTTTCTGCTTCACTTTTGTGAGCGTATGAGCTAGGAGCCCATCCTACAGATATTTGGTGTTAAATATCATCGCTGCAACCTTCCGACCTTCTACACACGTTGTAGGGATCGGTTGGAATGCAAGGCCATCTATCCTGGAGTAGCTCAACCATTTTCTACTCAACTAGTGGTAGAGGCTATGTCCCATCCACTAGCCCTAGATCAGTGGTTATCCAGCTCGGATAGGCAATACCAATAGCCTAGTTTATGCTTTCTGAGCATGCTGAATCCGTTGCGTAGTCATTAGCCGCTTTTATCATCGTTGATTTTACTCTTCGATGTTTAAGCCGTTACTGGTCCCACCACTAAGAGGTTGACTACCATGGTGAAGTGCAGGGTGAATGTTCAGTGCCCGTCTTGGGTACCTCTATTTGGGTGATACAATAGCTTGGGCCAAATAGAGGTAGTCCACAGGAATCACAGTTACTCTTACCATTCCATGCCTTTGATCCTTCGCTACGTTGAATTCTCTCGGCTTTTGGGTATGAGTCACACTCACCTTCACCCATCGGGATAGCTCAGTCCAACATGGACGGGGTCCGTACTGCGAACTATGTGCTCTGGTTTCTCCCCCCCTTCGATCAACAATCGTGGTCATACTTCTTTATTGAGCGGTCGCCTTTCGGCACTCATGTGTGGCTCAGAAGATGATTCATTTTATATCGAGTTAGAGGTGCGATATAACCTTCGCTTGCGCGTTAAGCGACCTGATACCTACACGAACCTTCTACGGAAGCCAGTGAGCCTTCGGGATTGTCGGAGTAGTAGGTGCACCGATTTTCCGTACACGGCATTTGACTCCACGGGGCCTTATATGCAAAGTTTAGGTCTTACTTAACGCGTTGAGAGAGTCATAGTTACTCCCGCCGTTTACCCGCGCTTGCTTGAATTTCTTCACGTTGACATTCAGAGCACTGGGCAGAAATCACATTGCGTCATCACCCGCTGGGGCCATCGCAATGCTTTGTTTTAATTAGACAGTCGGATTCCCGCGGTCCGTGCCAGAGTCATAGTTACTCCCGCCGTTTACCCGCGCTTGCTTGAATTTCTTCACATTGACATTCAGAGCACTGGGCAGGAATCACATTGCGTCATCACCCGCTGGGGCCATCGCAATGCTTTGTTCTAATTAGCCAGTCGGATTCCCGCAGCTGCACTGCGCATACAGTTGATCTGTCCGATTCGGATCGCTACGGAGATCTTAGGTGTATGTGGCACTCTGGCCAGGGCTTTGTGTGATCAAATGCTACTCTTCCATGGGTTTGTGCAAAGTCTCTGTATAGCTCTTCAAGGTCAAAGACCTCTTTTCTTCTGTCAAACACCTGCTTGAGGAGTTTTTCCAGTTCAGTGATATCTGTAGGAATGTTGTGACATTTTAGCTGAAATCGATCCACCGCTCCCGGAACCGGGAAGGTGATTTTGTTACCTTTGATATGTTTATTTCTCACATAGTGCCTCAGGGCAGTTGTGAGCACTTTTGCCTCTTCCAGTCTGGAGAGTTGCATATTTATTTCTATGTTATCGTATATGGTTTTCGTATTTGTTATTTGTTTCTCTATTTTTCTGGGTTCGCTCTCTTTTTTCTTTCTTTTGAATAATAGCATTCTGAGTCTGTCCCTTAGGCTTTTGGAAGGCGTTTTCTTGGTTGTTCCCCCTTCTTCTTCCTTTATGGCCATCATCTCCGAGGGGAGATTACTGGCCATAATCAGTCTTTTGTATCATCCTGTCCAGCAGCATTTTGTGCGTCTGGCAGTCTGACCCTTTTTCACAGGATTTTCCCCTCATCTTGCATGGTATGCAAGTGCTTGGTTCCTGCTTTTTAGGACAATCCTTCTTTTCATGCCCGCTCTCGCCACAGTGGCTACACACATTTTCTGTTTTTGCACAATATTTGCCAATGTGACCGAGGTCTTGGCATTTCATGCATCTAGGAACTACTAGGTAGTCCTTCGTATTCACACTGGTAAAACCAATGTGAATCTTTTTCCCATACATCTTTTTTCTGAGTTGTGGAGATACCTCCACAACTAAATTACATGTTGGTTTCCTTTTTGGTCCTGTTTTGAACCTGATTTTTAACTCATTCAGAAAGTCTTCTTCTGAGATGTCCTCAAAATTCTGTGTTCTTATGTCCTTCAAGATCTCATTGTCTTGCTTACTTGTCGTTACATCATATATGATCAATAGTGGTCTTTTCTTTTTTGGTAATTCACACTTAAAGTTTTTTTTTATGTTCGGGTTGTTCATTATTTTCTCGAGATCCTCTTTCGAGGAAGCTTCGATGATTAGTGCTTTTGCTGTGGTCTTCATTCTATTGATCTTTAAGATTTGGGTCCTTGGATCCAAAATCTTGGTCACCTCATCTTGCACTTTTTTCCCATTTTCATTTTTGTTAGATGTAACGAACAAGGTATGTTCTTGTTGCCTTCTAGATCTTTCGATTATCTTTTCCTTTTCTGACATTTTGTTTATGGGTTTTGAGGCCACTGTCGCGTAGGACATTGGCATCGATACCTGTTGTTTTTGTTCTGCTTGTTTGAGCTCAATTCTGAGTCTCTCATTTTCTTCTTTGAGTGATTGTATTCTTCCCTCTAGGTTAGCCTGTTCTAGTCCCCATTCTTGTATTCTCTCTATCAGTCCTTCTCGTCCTGCTTTCGCAAGTCTTTTGCTCACATCCATATCATTGTTTATGAAATTCATCATTTCAATGAATCTGGATTGAATCGTGGTTCTGTTTGTGATGCGCATGTCTGCCTCACTTGCAACGCTACTTCTTCTCTCCATGATATGACTACTACTATTACTACAACTAGATTGGATTATTGTCTCTGGCATATTGCCCTTTAGGGGGTCTCCCTCCCGGGAGGCCCTCTCACGAGATTCCCACAATTTACCCTACCCACAAGTTGAGTCCTAACTAAATCAAGTGCACTTTGCCCTACTATGGAGCTTATTGCGGGAGGACCCCGGCTATAGCCACAGAGTGGTTTCCGCCCCCGACCAACGTGGAGGTGGCACTTATCCCACTATCTTGCGATATATATTTTCTTTTTGATAAAGAAAACGCTCTATGTCGCTATTAATCTCTTTTAATCGCTCAGAATCGCTTTCTAACAGTGATACTCCAACAAGTAATCACTGGCCCGAGGGCAGTGGGTAGGGACAAAAAAAAACAAACGGAGGGTTTAAGAGATCCCACCACCACCCCAACAACTTAAATTTGTAGGCATCTCTTAGCAAATGGGGACAGTTTAAATGGGACCAAAATAACTTAATTAGTGGGAGTCTTTACGACTTTGAAGCACCTGCCCTTAGGCATATCTTCGGGATTCTGACATGGGTAGGATTGCAGGAATTTTATAGGTTGCCTCCTTTTGTTTTGTAATACTACTTTATTTTCAAATTTATAATAATACATAATTATATCATTTTAGTTTATGAAAATATATAACATATATTAGTAAAGATTTTATCAGATTTTTGTTTACTAAACTTAGTCTTCTTTCTTCTTTATTTCTTCTGACTTGTCTTCTTTCTTGCAATTCTTTTGTCTTGTCTTTTTTCTTGCAATTTTGAACATAATCAGTCTTCAAGTCTTCAAGTTTTCAAGTTTTCATGTTATTTGTTCCTGAGAAATTTTGTGAGATCTTCAATTTTACCTATGCCGTCTTGGTTCTTGCGTTAGAAAAGATTCCAGGATACCAAGGTCTTGGCCCAGTTCTTGTATGATCTCATGTGGTTCCGATACTCCCCGTCCTAAGACCATATATAGGTCTTGTCTTTCTTGTGTGAAGTTGATGCAGTCTATCAGTCTATGGCTGGGGGTGTCCTCCATGTCCTCTATACAATTCAGACACATTGAGGATTCTGTCTTTCCTATCCTTTTTAGATGAAACCTAAATTCACCATGAGAACTAAGAAAGGATGTAATTTTCTTATTAAATCTCACATGAGGGCAGTTGAGCCAGACTCTTAAGTCTCTTATTAGTTCATAAGTTTTCCTCCCCTTCCTGGAGGTATTCCATAGGTCTTGCCATTGGTCTAAAAGCCTGTCTTCTACATGAAGTCTAACTGCCACCCAAAATCTAAATTCGGCGGATACTATATGTTCTCCATAAAGATGTGTATTTCCAATGTTTTTAAGTTGTTTAGGTAGGGACATGTCTTTTTTTTTTTTTTTTTTTTTTTTTTCATTTACTCTAATCTTAATAATCTGTTATCTTGATAATTTAAAAACAGATCTCATTTTCAACTTTTCTTTTTGTTTTTTTCTCAATTCTTTTTATAATTTATTTTTTGCCTTATAATTATTGTGTTAGTAAAAGCCCTAATCTACTAGGTGTTGGATTATTTATGTTACATGCTGTTTTTTGTCATTTTATAATCCCCAACGCCTCGACTAAGCCTATGTTAGTATTTGTCTAACTACTACTACTACATCTATTACTGCATGCATTTCTGCATTGCGTCATGCAATTATTACAACTATTACTATCCTACTTTATTATGCATTACATGCTGCATAATACATGCATTTATTACAATCTACATGCACATAATACTATTCTACCTACTTGCCTGCTATCCTACTATTGCAGGTTGGCAGACATGTGCACCACTTTTTTGGGTGGCAGTTCGGCGAGCCTTTGGCCCTTGTTCCAGAACTTCTCCACCCAGTCCGTGGTCTCATTTCTTCCTTCTTCCTCTTTCGTAATCTTGTTTTCAGTCGTCAGTGTTGTCTTGATTTGGTCTTATTGTCTTGTAGCGTTGAAGATCTCCTGTTGGTGCTGGGAGACCTTCTGGGCTAGTTTATTCAACTTGTTATATTTTCCTTCATCTTCTACTATCTGTTTGAGGTTCAACCCTTGCAGTCCTCTTCTCAGGTTGTCCTGGTCATTGTACATCAAACAGTCCAGAACAACGTGCTCAGGCGTGCCTTCTTCTCCGCATTCACACAGGCTATCTTCTTTCATGTTGAATCTATTCAGGTAGCTCGGGTATGGCCCATGCCCTGTTATTAGGTGTACCAATCCGGGAGTCGGATTGAAATACTCTGGTATTTCTTCTAGTATCGGAAGAATTTCGTGGACTCTTCTTGCTTTTTCTGATTGGTCCCACATTTCTTGCCACTCCCTCACTATTTGCCTGTTTACTTGCTTTTTTGTTCTTGTTTGTGTACCCATCACAGTCTGTGCTTTTGCGTAGTCTGCACGCCTGATCCAGTACATGGCTGCTCTCTTCTTCAGTTCTAGTTGCATCGGCATGACCCTTACCTGTGTTGTCAGGGCCAGCGTTGCAATTGTGCTGATGGCTCCTGTCATTTTGACAAGGAACCCTCGTTGCGTTCTATCCACTTTCTCTTTGTTTTTGATGTTTTGCAGCCTATGTACCCACACGCTTGCACTGTATCCAGTTATCGATGCCAATACCACGCTTAAGTAGACTCTCACCTGTCTGAAAGGTATTCTCACTTCTTTCTGCACTAGGCTCGTTATTCTGTGCATTGCTGATGATGCTCTGCTGCAGACGTCTGTGATGTGGTAAGCAAACATTCTAGATTCATCCATTATTATTCCTAGATATCGGACTCTTTGCTTTCTTCGGACTAACTGACCATCGATCCGAACCTGTGGATCTCTGTTCAGTTGTCCTTTCACTATAATATAGGTAGTTTTTTCGGTCGATACCTTTAGTTTGACTTTACCACACCACCTGTTCACGATCTCGAGAACATTGTTGCATTTTGTTTCTATCTCTCTTCTACTGTCTCCATCTACTATTATTAATAGATCATCAGCATACGCAACCGTGCCTAGTGCATCTTCAGCTTCGAACAGACGGACAAGGAGTTCTTCGAGCATTATATCTCAGAAAACTGGGCCGCACACAGAACCTTGAGGACATCCCTTCGTAAGACGTTTCGTTTTTTTGCCTATTGGACAGCTCAGACTTGCATATCTGTCTTGACAGTAGCTTCTGAAACTTTTATACAATTTTTCCGGGCATCGCATTTCTCGAAGTCTTTCGAAGAATGCGGGCCACCAGAGATTATCAAAAGCCCCTGATATATCTATGTAAATTGCAATCACATATTTTTTGCCGCTACTGTCAATCGTTTCTATTGCCTTATTAATCGCGTCTTCCGTCGATTTTCCCGGTCTATAGCCATATTGGTCTGGGTGGATTCCAATTGTCTCTCTATGCTCACCTAGCCTTTTGCATAGTAATTTCTCTTGTAGCTTACCCATAGATTTTAATAAACATATCGGTCTCCATGATTTTGGTTTTATTGCATCTTTTTCCTCCCCCTTACTTAGAATGATTACATCTGCTTGTTTGAAAATGTTTGGTATCTTGCCCTGTCTCAAACATTCGTTATATAATTTCCTTAGAGCTGGGATTAGTTTTTGCCTTAGTGCCATTAGCACTTCCACTGGTATGCTATCTGGCCCTGGAGCCTTCTTTTTTTTCATTTTATTCAAGCATTCTGATATTTCGTCTTCAGTGAATGGATTCAAGATCGTCTCTGGTGGCTCATGGTATTGTTCTACCATTGCCCTTCTTGCTTCTATTTGTTCTGGTGTTTCTCCCTCGTCCTCATCTGAGGGTAGTAATGTTTTTATCAGGAGCTCGGCCGATTCCTCCCATGTCCTGGTCATAGACCCGTCTTCTCTCTCAAGAGAGGAGAGCATGGTAGGACGTCTGACCTTTTTTGTTACGATCTTGTAAGGCATTCCCCATATGTCCATTTCTAGGTGGGTTTGTATAAACCTCTCCCAGCTCTTTGCTTTTACTTCTTTTATCTGTGCGAAATAATTTGTTCTCAATTCTCTATATGTTCGTAGGAGTCTTTGACGTTCTTGGTGTACTCCGCATCTCTGGTATCGTCTTCTCGCATTTCTGACTAGGGTTCTTTTCCTTGTTAGCTCTTCATTCCAAGCATCATTTCTTGGATATTTGGCAGAATAAGTTTGGGGGATGGCACGATCCATTACTCTCTTTATTTCATGGGTTATTCTCTTTGAATGATCATTCACATCTCCTTCCTCTCCCTCTAGTCTCGGCGGCTCGAACTCAGCCACTAGAGTTTCCCAATTTGCTCTGCTCATGTCATATCGTTTTATCAATGGTCCCATATTATTTGCCTCTCCCTTTTGGATTCCAAAGCTTATCAGATTGTGGTCACTCACTGATACGTTGTCTCCAACCCTCCATTCCACGATCCGGTTTGCCGCCTTAACATTTGATATCGTGATATCTATGTTCGTCGCAGCACCGGCTCTGTTCTGGAAGGTCGGCGGATTTCCTGCCTTGTTATGGACTTCAAGTTGAAGTTCATTTATCAGGTTTTCTATTTCTTCGCCTTTGGACTCTGTTGTTCCTGAGTGCCACAATACCGATTTTGCATTGGCATCCGCTGTTATTATTACAGGGATGTTTCTATATGCTAGAAAGATATTACGCATTTTATTAGTATATTCGTCTATTCCCTCATTGAATTGGCAATATATGTTCGCAATGATGAATTTGCCGATATTTGTTTGCAGTTCCGTACAGACGCAGTGCTCATCACTGAACTGTTTCAGCAGAAACAGTCTATGATTCTTGTTGAACAATACAGTTACCGCCATTGGATTTTGCCCTATACTTTGTATTTGTGCTGTTATTGGCATGTTGATCATTTTCCCTTTCTTTGTGTAGGGTTCTTGTATGCATAGCATGTCTAACCTCATTTCTTCCGCAACCTTCCTTATCTCATGACCAACTGCTGCACTGCGCATGCAGTTGATCTGTCCGATTCGGATCGCTACGGAGATCTTAGGTGTATGTGGCACTCTGGCCAGGGCTTTGTGTGATCAAATGCTACTCTTCCATGGGTTTGTGCAAAGTCTCTGTATAGCTCTTCAAGGTTAAAGACCTCTTTTCTTCTGTCAAACACCTGCTTGAGGAGTTTTTCCAGTTCAGTGATATCTGTAGGAATGTTGTGACATTTTAGCTGAATTCGATCCACCGCTCCCGGAACCGGGAAGGTGATTTTGTTACCTTTGATATGTTTATTTCTCACATAGTGCCTCAGGGCAGTTGTGAGCACTTTTGCCTCTTCCAGTCTGGAGAGTTGCATATTTATTTCTATGTTATCGTATATGGTGTTCGTATTTGTTATTTGTTCCTCTATTTTTCTGGGTTTGCCCTCTTTTTTCTTTCTTTTGAATGATAGCATTCTGAGTCTGTCCCTTAGGCTTTTGGAAGGCGTTTTCTTGGTTGTTCCCCCTTCTTCTTCCTTTATGGCCATCATCTCCGAGGGGAGATTACTGGCCATAATCAGTCTTTTGTATCATACTGTCCAGCAGCATTTTGTGCGTCTGGCAGTCTGACCCTTTTTTACAGGATTTTCCCCTCATCTTGCATGGTATGCAAGTGCTTGGTTCCTGCTTTTTAGGACAATCCTTCTTTTCATGCCCGCTCTCGCCACAGTGGCTACACACATTTTCTGTTTTTGCACAATATTTGCCAATGTGACCGAGGTCTTGGCATTTCATGCATCTAGGAACTACTAGGTAGTCCTTCGTATTCACACTGGTAAAACCAATGTGAATCTTTTTCCCATACATCTTTTTTCTGAGTTGTGGAGATACCTCCACAACTAAATTACATGTTGGTTTCCTTTTTGGTCCTGTTTTGAACCTGATTTTTAACTCATTCAGAAAGTCTTCTTCTGAGATGTCCTCAAAATTCTGTGTTCTTATGTCCTTCAAGATCTCATTGTCTTGCTTACTTGTCGTTACATCATATATGATCATTAGTGGTCTTTTCTTTTTTGGTAATTCACACTTAAAGTTTTTTTTTATGTTCGGGTTGTTCATTATTTTTCGAGATCCTCTTTCGAGGAAGCTTCGATGATTAGTGCTTTTGCTGTGGTCTTCATTCTATTGATCTTTAAGATTTGGGTCCTTGGATCCAAAATCTTGGTCACCTCATCTTGCACTTTTTTCCCATTTTCATTTTTGTTAGATGTAACGAACAAGGTATGTTCTTGTTGCCTTCTAGATCTTTCGATTATCTTTTCCTTTTCTGACATTTTGTTTATGGGTTTTGAGGCCACTGTCGCGTAGGACATTGGCATCGATACCTGTTGTTTTTGTTCTGCTTGTTTGAGCTCAATTCTGAGTCTCTCATTTTCTTCTTTGAGTGATTGTATTCTTCCCTCTAGGTTAGCCTGTTCTAGTCCCCATTCTTGTATTCTCTCTATCAGTCCTTCTCGTCCTGCTTTCGCAAGTCTTTTGCTCACATCCATATCATTGTTTATGAAATTCATCATTTCAATGAATCTGGATTGAATCGTGGTTCTGTTTGTGATGCGCATGTCTGCCTCACTTGCAACGCTACTTCTTCTCTCCATGATATGACTACTACTATTACTACAACTAGATTGGATTATTGTCTCTGGCATATTGCCCTTTAGGGGGTCTCCCTGCCGGGAGGCCCTCTCACGAGATTCCCACAATTTACCCTACCCACAAGTTGAGTCCTAACTAAATCAAGTGCACTTTGCCCTACTGTGGAGCTTATTGCGGGAGGACCCCGGCTTATAGCCACAGAGTGGTTTCCGCCCCCGACCAACGTGGAGGTGGCACTTATCCCACTATCTTGCGATATATATTTTCTTTTTGATAAAGAAAACGCTCTATGTCGTTATTAATCTCTTTTAATCGCTTAGAATCGCTTTCTAACAGTGATACTCCAACAAGTATTCACTGGCCCGAGGGCAGTGGGTAGGGACAAAAAAAAACAAAAAAAAACAAAAGGAGGGTTTAAGAGATCCCACCACCACCCCTACAACTTAAATTTGTAGGCATCTCTTAGCAAATGGGGACAGTTTAAATGGGACCAAAATAACTTAATTAGTGGGAGTCTTTACGACTTCGAAGCACCTGCCCTTAGGCTTATCTTCGGGATTCTGACATGGGTAGGATTGCAGGAATTTTATAGGTTGCCTCCTTTTGTTTTGTAATACTACTTTATTTTCAAATTTATAATAATACATATATCATTTTAGTTTATAAAAATATATAACATATATTAGCAAAGATTTTATCAGATTTTTGTTTACTAAACTTAGTCTTCTTTCTTCTTTATTTCTTCTGTCTTGTCTTCTTTCTTGCAATTCTTCTGTCTTGTCTTCTTTCTTGCAATTTTGAACATAATCAATCTTCTAGTTTTCAAGTTTTCATGTTATTTGTTCCTGAGAAATTTTGTGAGATCTTCAATTTTACCTACGCCGTCTTGGTTCTTGCGTTAGAAAAGATTCCAGGATACCAAGGTCTTGGCCCAGTTCTTGTATGATCTCATGTGGTTCCAATACTCCCCGTCCTAAGACCATATATAGGTCTTGTCTTTCTTGTGTGAAGTTGATGCAGTCTATCAGTCTATGGCTGGGGGTGTCCTCCATGTCCTCTATACAATTCAGACACATTGAGGATTCTGTCTTTCCTATCCTTTTTAGATGAAACCTAAATTCACCATGAGAACTAAGAAAGGATGTAATTTTCTTATTGAATCTCACATGAGGGCAGTTGAGCCAGACTCCTAAGTCTCTTATTAGTTCATAAGTTTTCCTCCCCTTCCTGGAGGTATTCCATAGGTCTTGCCATTGGTCTAAAAGCCTGTCTTCTACACGAAGTCTAACTGCCACCCTAAATCTAAATTCGGCGGATACTATATGTTCTCCATAAAGATGTGTACTTCCAATGTTTTTAAGTTGTTTAGGTAGGGACACTTTTTTTTTTTTTTCATTTACTCTATAAACTTTCGATCTGTTATCTAATAAATTTTAAAACAGATCGTGTTTTGCTCTTTCATTTAGTAATTTTGTTTCTATTGTCTTTTTTCTATTTTTCCCTCATTCCTAATGTTATAATTTGGTTAGTAATAATGCCTCAATCTACTAGGTGTTGGATTGTTATTTATGCTTTGTTGTTACATTTCCTTCGTGCTTTCTTACATTTTCTTATAAGGTTTTCCAGCACCTAGACTTAATCTACTTACATCTAATGTTAGTAACTATATCTACATGCAATTCATGCAATTGCTTTCCTACGTCTAACATGCACTATATCTAGGGTTTTCATGCATCATGCATACATGCATTCATGCAATGCTTATTCTACAACTACTAGTCTACACACATATTCCACTACCTAGAACACTGTAGGTTAGCAGATATGTGCAATCTTTCCTCCTTCTTCTTCCTTCTGCGGGGGGTAGTTCGGCGAGCCTTAGGCCCTTGTCCGGAACGTTTCCTCCCCTTTTATCTTCCGTCTTCTCTCTTATCTTCTGTTGTTGTTATACAGTTGCTGTTGTCTCATTGAGACTTGTTGAGACAATTTGTTTAAGATCTTGTATGTTTCCTCGTTGTTAATCATGTCCCTAAGGTCCATTCCTTGAATTCTGATTCTTAGGTCTTCTTGGTCAATGAAAGTTGGACATTCCAGAACTACGTGCTCAGGCGTGCCTTCTTCTCCACATTCGCACAAGCTATTTTCTTTCAGGTTAAATCTATGTAGGTAACTCGGATACGGTCCATGTCCTGTGAGTAAGTGTACAAGTCCAGGACTTGGATCAAAGTAGTCTGGTACCTCCTCCAGGACTGGTAGTACTTCATTCACTCTTCTGGCTTTATCTGAGTTATCCCACATTTCTTGCCACTGAATTGAGATTTCTCGGTGGACATCCATTTTTCTTCTAACTTCTGTGCCGATAATAGCTTGCGCCTTAGCGTAGTCTGCACGCCTGATCCAGTACATAGCTGCTCGTTTTTTCAGCTTCAGCTGCATCGGCAGAACCTGTAGCAATTTTAATTAACACTATATTATGCAGTCTATGAAAATTGCTACTAGTTATCACTTTTACATATTGATCAGTGACAAACTCTACCATTGGAATAAAACTTGTGCTTATAATTCCTTAGTCATTTCGAAAACGAACACAACTTATCAATAACAGGGAAATCCTCTATCACCGATCTATAGCAGATTGTCAATATCATTTAAAAAATGTTAATCATACCTTGTAAGTATCAACTGGAAAGGTCACTGCATAAAAGTTATCACATAACAATTCTACTCTGTATGAATTGTTGGAAGATGGTTTTGTTATCATTCTATAATGTTTCGATTTCTCCTGTTGATATGAATTGGAAAAGGACACTGAGTTTCACATGATGTTTGCTATAAACTGATGTCGCCTGATCACACAGTATTACAGCCACCTTTTTAATAATTTTCATGTAATTAGATCCATTGTTTTGATCATGATAATTATATTTTGACATTTCAAAATATTGAGGTTAGGACGACAAACAGCTGGTAGGAAATTAGCCACACTATCTACTTCGCTTCTCAAATGGTTGGTCGAATAGGATTCGTAACCAATCGGATATTAATGAGATCAGGTGTGGTAGAATTGAAAAGAATGAATGGATCAGTCGTTCCGTGAGTTCTGATTATTGATGATCTAAGGTGAGGAGTAATTCTATTGACCTTGACAGAATAGATGTAAATAAAGTCAAATTGACAAAAGTCCAAAAAAATGCGGAAATTGGGAAATGACGAAATATGATGAAACTGACAATGATTCGCAAAATGATGTGCGCTTTGGCTTAATTTTTACTGCGGAGATAGAGATTGACTGAAGAGAAAGAATGTGGTGATTTTTGTGCTCCAGCCGGCGAAGTGAATTTAACCATGAAGTCTACATTTTTCTGAAGTAATATAGTGGTATACAGTGCTGTTGTTCCTGATAGATATGGAAAACAGAGTATGACTTCATAACTTTTGTTCAAAGTTGTAAATCTTCGTTCGAGCCGGCACAGTCATTAGACGACACCATTTTGTATCGTCTCCCGTTCTGCTATACTACTAGGATGTTATATCTTTGAGGTATGTTCACCTTTCAAAGTACTTTTAGTCCTCTCTTCAAGAGTAATTTAATTTTACAGAATCTTCACGGTCGTCAATCTCTATTCTGGAAATAAGGGGGCCATATGGGGCCTAAACCTCTTATCTTATATTACACTCCATCTTAACCTATGCTGCATTTGAGTAGCATCTTGATGCATTGTTTATGCTCTCATCTTTCATCATGTTCCTATCCTGGGAGAGTTTATCATGCTGTTTTGCTGCTTGGAGAATACCAAGAGCCTATACAACTATAGTTTCAATCACAGTCTCTGGGCACAGTAATGCTGAGTGATCAGGACCTGCTGTTGGAGAAACAACATTCCAGCTGAGTTGGAAGATAACAGCTAAGTGGTATCTTGTATAGTCCCTTCACCTTTCGTTTATTATGTTGAAGTAATATTTGATATCTGGAATGTCCAGTGATTTCGGTTTTCGGTATAATATGATGATACAATCTTGTTGTGAGGAATCACAGCAGAAAGTCAACAGGTACATTATTTTCTGAGATCTCCTGTTAGATCCTATGAGACTGTTGTGTAAATACTCATTGTACATATTCATTATACATGTAATAAGTAGGTATTTACCATATATCTGATGTTCGACAAATGTCACAAATATCAAAAATTCTACTAGTGCTATTTTGATAGGATCTCTAGATGCTAACTACCTGGTATTTGTGATAGGATATTCATTTGTATCTAATTTCACCATAATTCTAAGTTAACTAATAACAATGGTCATTTTATTGGTGGTTTGTTCCATAACCACAACAGTGCCACATGTAAATTTCATGGCATACTGAATAAAATGTAATATTCAAGAATAATTGTTCCTTTTTCAATTATAGATCTCTCTCACCTTTCATAGCTATCATACAACTCAATTTCAGGGTTTCTGGGTCTATCCCCAGCTATATAAGCTGTTAAAGATTCAGTGGCGCTCATGATTGTCATCTATCCTATATAAATAGTATTTATGATTTTTATAATGTATAGTCCATCTCAGTTGTTGAAAACTTAGTGAAAACAACGAATCCATGCCTATTGCCTACTGACATAAGAGCTACCGTTCGCAGTATAGTATATTGTCAAAAATATGCTACAAACCCCCACTAGTGTTGTGAGGGCTAGCGTTGCAGTGGTGCTGAAAGCTCCTGTCATTCGTACTAGGAATCCTCTTTGGGTCCTGTCGACTTTCTCTCTGTTTTTGATGTTCTGCAGCCTATGCACCCACACGCTTGAACTATAGCTGGTGATTGATGCCAGTACCGCGCTCAGATAGACTCTCACCAATCTGAACGGTATTCTAACTTCTCTTTGCACCAGGCTTGTTATCCGGTGCATTGCAGATGTTGCTCGATTGCAGACGTCTGAGATATGGTAGGCGAACATTCTGGACTCGTCCATTATGACGCCTAGATATCGTACTCTTTTTGTCCTTCTCACAAGTTGTTGATTGATACGAATTTGTGGGTCTCTGTTGAGTTTCCCTTTTACAATATTGTAAGTGGTTTTCTCCACAGATATCTTCAACTTCGTTTCACTGCACCATCCGTGAACAGTTTCCAGGACATCGTCACATTTCTGTTCCAATTCCCTTCTGCTGTTCCCGTCTACTGATATTAGTAAGTCATCTGCATATGCGACCGTGCCTAGTGCATTTTCCGTTCTAGTTAACCGTTCAAGTAACCCTTCCAATATGATGTCCCAGAAAATTGGACCGCACACAGAAACTTGAGGACAGCCTTTTGTCAAACATTTTGATTTCCTGCCTATTGGACAGCTCAGATTTGCGTATCTATCTTGACAGTAGCTCCTGAAGCTTTTGTATAGTTTTTCCGGGCACTGCATCTCTCGAAGTCTTTCGAATAGTGCGGGCCACCAGAGATTATCGAATGCTCCTGATGTATCAATGTATATCGCTATCACATATTTTCTCTCGCTACTGTCAATTGTTGTTATTGCCTTGTTAATGGCGTCCTCCGTGGATTTTCCGGCTCTATAGCCATACTGATCCGGGTGGACACCATTCCTTTCTCTGTGCTCATTTAATTTTTTACATAGAAGTTTCTCTTGAAGCTCACCCATTGAATTCAATGAGCAGATCGGTCTGTATGATTTTGGTTTAGATGGATCTTTGTCTTCCTCTTTATTTATTATAATTACTTCCGCCTGTTTGAACACTTTAGGTACTATGCCTTGCCTTAGACATTCGTTATACAGTTTTGTCAGAGCTGGGATAAGTGCTTGACTTAATACCAGTAGTACCTCTACTGGTATTTTATCAGGTCCTGGCGCCTTTTTCTTTTTCATTTGTTTTAGTGTTTCATATACTTGTTCTTCCGTGAATGGAATTAAGATTGTCTCTGGTGGCTCATGGTATGCTTGTACCATTGCCCTTCTGGTCTGTTGTTGTGCTTCAGTGTCTCCCTCGTGCTCATCTGAGGGTAGTAGTATCCTCATTAGGAGCTCGGCAGATTCTTCCCATGACCTGGTCATAGACCCATCCTCCCTTTCAAGAGAGGAGAGCATGGTAGGACCTTTTTCGTTACAATCTTGTATGGCATTCCCCATGCGTCCATTTCCAGATGGGTCTGTACAAACCTTTCCCAGCTCTTCGCTTTTACTTCAACTATTTGTGCGAGGTAATTATTCTTTAGTGCTCTGTATGTCTGCAAGAGTCTTTGACGTACGTCATGCACTCCGCACCTTTGGTACCTTCTTCTCGCATTTCTGACTTGTGTTCTTAGCCTTGTGAGTTCTTCGCTCCAGGCGTCATTTCTCGCATATCTTGCGGAGTATATCTGGGGGATGGCTAGATCCATCACTCTCCTTATTTCTCGGGTAATGCACTTGGCATATTCGTGTACATCACCCACCTCTCCTTCCAGGATCGGCAGATCGAATTCAGCCACTAAGGTTTCCCAGTTTGCTTTATTTATATCATATTTTTTCACCATCGGTGTCATATCTGCTCTCTCTTTTTGAATACCAAAGCTAATCAGGTTGTGGTCACTCACAGTTATGTTCTCCTCGACCCTCCATTCCACAAGCTGGTTAGCTGCCTTAACATTTGATATCGTGATATCAATGTTTGTTGCAGCACCAGCCCTGTTCTGGAAGGTCGGTGGATTACCTGCTCTGTTGTGAATCTCCAGTTGGAGTTCATTAATCATGTTTTCGATCTCTTCGCCTTTTGCGTCTGTTACTCCTGAGTGCCACAGAACTGATTTCGCATTCGCATCTGCTGTTATTATTACTGGAATATCCCTGTAAGCTTGGAATATTCTCTTCATATTTAAGATGTATTCTTCAATCCCATCATTGAATTGGCAGTATATGTTCGCGATAATGAATTTGCCATAGTTTGTCTGTAGTTCCACACAGACGCAGTGCTCGTCACTGAACTGTTTTATTAGAAATAGTCTATGATTCTTGTTAAATAATACAGTTACTGCCATAGGATTTTGCCCCACACTTTGTACTTGTGCCGTTATCGGCATATTGACCATTTTACCGCCTTTTGTGTACAGCTCTTGTATGCACAGCATATCTAGTTTCTTTTCCTCCGCAGCTTTCCTTATCTCATGACCAACTGCCGCACTGCGCATGCAGTTGATCTGTCCGATCCAGATCGCTACGGGGATCTTAGGTGTATATGGCACTGCGGCCATGGTTTTGTGTGGTCAAATGCTATTCTGCCATGAGTTATTGCAAAGTCCCTGTATAATTCTTCAAGATCCAAGACTTCATTTCTTCTTTCGAAGACTTGTTTTGAAAGTCCCTCTAGCTCAATGACGTCTGTTGGAATGCTATGACATTTTAACTGAATCCGATCCACCGCTCCCGGAACCGGGAAGGTGATCTTATCTCCCTTTTCGTGCTTGACCCTCACATAGTGCCGTAAGGCAGTTGTGAGTATTGTCGCTTCCTCTAACCTCGAGAGTTTCATGTTTATTTCGATGTTATCATAAATTGTTTTAGGGTCGGATTTTTCGACTTCCTCGATCTCTTTGGGTTCGACTTCTTTTTTCTTTCTTCTAAAAGATATCATTCTGAGCTTGTCCCTTAGGCTTTTTGACGTTGTTTTCTTAGGTTTTGTTGTTATGACCAATTCCTCCCGGGGGAGATTACTGGCCATAATCTGTGTTTTGGATCATCCTGTCCAGCAGCATCTTGTGCGTCTGGCAGTCCGAACCGTTCTTACATGTTTTGGACCTGTACTTGCATGGTATGCAAATACCTGGGTCCCGCTTCTTTGGGCAGTCTTTCTTTTCATGGCCCACTTCGCCACAGTGTCTGCAAACATTCTCCGTTTTGGAGCAATATTTCCCAATGTGGCCTAAATCCTGGCATTTCAGGCATTTAGGTACCACGATGTAATCCTTGGTATTCACACTCGTGAAACCAATGTACAGTTTTCTGCCCAGCATACGTTTTCTTAGTTGTGGAGATACTTCCACAACTAGGTTCACAGTTTGCCTGTCCTTCGGTTCAGTCTTGAACCTTATTTTAAATTCCTTTTCGAAATCTTCGGCTGTGATATCCTCAAAATTCTGTGAGCGGATATCTTCTATGGTTTCAAGTTCTGGCTTATTTGCCGCTACGTCATAGATTATGACCAGCGGTCTCTTATTCTTAGGTAATTCACATTTAAAGTGCCTTTTCATATTGGGGTTATTCATGATTTTGTCTATATCTTCTTTCGAAGATGCCTCAATTATGAGTGCCTTAGCTGTTGTTCTCATTTTATTAATTTTCAGAATTTGGGTCCTTGGGTCTAGTATTTTAGTGACCTCATCTTGAACTTTCTTACCGTTACTGAATTTTTCTGACGTTATAAATAACGTGTGTTCGGGTTTTTGTCTATGTCACTCAATTATGGTTTCTCTTACCGAAAACTTAGTTGCGGGTTTTGAGGCCATCGAAGCGTATGATACTGGCATCGCTCTACCTTCGTTTGTCTTTAGTTCTGTTCTTAGTCTGTTGTTTTCCTCTTTCAGAGCATGGATCCTCCCTTCGAGGTTGGCCTGCTCTAATGCCCATTCTTGGATTCTCTCAATGAGTCCTTCCCTTCCTGCTTTCGCCAACCTTTTGCCAGTGTCCATTTCATTGTTTATGTAGTGCATCATCTCACTAAACCTTGATTGCGTGCCTGCTGCTGCTGCCGCATTGCACATATCTGCTTCACTGGCAGTGTTCCTTCTAGACCTAATTTTGCTTGTGACTGTTATTTGACTACTTCTACTACTACAACTACTTTCCTCTAAATCATCCATCATGCCTTAACAGGGGTCTCCCGCTCGGGAGGCCCTCTAACGAGATTACCACTTGGTCCCTACCCTAGATGTTTGTTTTCTTTCTTTTCGTGCTCTTTGCCCTACCGTGGAGCTTAGTGCGGGAGGACCCCGGCTCATTGCCACGGAGTGGTTTCCGCCCCCGACCAACGAGGAGGTGGCACTTTTTTCCACTATCTAGCTGTTTTGTTGGTTACCGAATTGTCCAGTACACACTGAAGACAACCGGTTTAGATAGCTATTATTTGCCCAAATGATTCGCTTAAACGTATAATCGCTTTCTACAGTGATACTCCAACAAGTAATCACTGGCCCGAGGGCACTGGTAGGGACAGATGTCTTGAAGTTTTACGTGCCTTTCCCGCCGTGAGGCTCTAAGACACGACCTCCCTAGAGATATAACGGAGTCCAGATACGCTGGACCAACGCGCCCAACCGCAAGGGTTGAGCTACCGAATTGCCGCGACCATTTGTATTCCAGTCTTCGGCCACTTCGGTCTGAGCGAGCACCTATCCAAGGTCTACTAGTTCTGCAGACTAGCGCCCGAGCTGTAACGCAGCTCACCCGTCGTACCACAAGTGATACTAGCCAGCATATGGCTTCAACCACTGCCCCCCAGGGTCCAACCCTTACGGTCGCACACGACTCAAAGCAGAGCAATTTCTCGCTCACGCTTAGGTCATGGGGCTTTGACGACCCCCTGGGTACCGAATAAGTGCTATAACCCTTATACGTGAGAAATTAAGAAATTCCAGGTTACACTGTGCGAACGGTCAGCTCATATAGTCGGGGCAAATGGGTCGTGGTTCATTTACTTACCATATCATGTAACTTCGTCAAAAATATAACAATTAGCATAAGAAAGATAGTTCCACCAGATAAGATTTTATTTGGACGCCATCTACAGAAAATAAAGTTCAACAAACCTCTTTCTTAAGCCAATCCCTGTAGAAAGAAATTGTCTGTGCTGAAGGATAGGAAAACATATCAAACAAATAAAATTTAGGTTCATTTACTGACTAAAATGGGTATTCGAAAGAGTATCAAATCTGCTTCACAAACATTTATAATATTTGTCACAAATAAATTCGACTGCACCTGAAATGCAACTAGGTGTGCATATTCATTATACAAAGTGTTAAATAAACGTTCTTCTATCAGTGAAACTTAACACAATGATCATCAGCTTTGAATGAATCTAATCAATGAAATCGATGGAATATTCCCCAGATATAATGCATTACACCTTCACAGATTTAGGAATATTGAATGATGATTTTATAATTGTACTAGATTCCAAATTGTACTTGATTTCAGATTATAAAAGATCTGATAATAAATGTTTCAACAATCAGTGAGTACTATATAATATGCAGAGAATACCTTATGTCAGCAAGACTGTGAATAAGCCAGAAAATGTTGTATGACCAGAGCTTATTAATATTTCCAGATTCCAAATTACATCATGGTCAATTTCATTATCATTTTTTGGGCTCCAGGTTCCAGATTCCATGGGCATACGAGTCTGGTGAGACGTCAGGTGACCTATAAGTATGCTTAGTCCAGCCAGTACGTTGAATTTATGACAACAAGTTGGAAATTTTCTCTATCTTCCAGGACAATCTTTCCATGAAGATTGTTTCCTCAAATCATTAGAAATGCTTACTCTTTCGAGTCCATAAAAAAGCATTTATGAGCAAAATTTACGTAATCTTCCAAATCCAAAAAATGAAGATTAAAAGTAACAGCAAGTAGAAGTACAATAAAAGTAAAATAACAGAAAAGTCTGGCAGAACTATAACATAGAAGAATAGAAAACATGTTGAAATAAAGTAACCTCAAGATGATGAAAGTTCACAAATTAATTTCCTTGGATATGGACCAAATTCCACAAAAATAATAATTTCAATGAATCAAAAATATTCTTAATAATTGAATGATTACCTCTAATTAGATGTTTCTCACGATAAATGGTGGATCATCAAAAATTTACTTTAGCGGACATCCACCTAGGAGTTCATTCGATGATGGCCAGATGCAGAAATGAACGATTTTCAATTTTTCTTTCTCTTTTCTAGTTGTAAATACAAATGTCCATGTCATAAAAGTCAAAAAATCATAGTTAGCGAATAGCCAGATTCGAATCAACCGTTGCAATAACTGATATCAGGTTCAAATGAATAATCAATACAAATCAATACAGATCAATAACAATAAGAAAACGCTGATGGCCTACTCCCTAGACAATCTAAAGATATAGCGAAGTTTATCAACCTTGATATGTTACTGTCGCGATCCTGCTTGTTGAAGGTCTGAACGCTGAACTATTCGTTAATGCTACATGGGACAAAGGAACAAAAGAAAAAGAAGAATTAAAATTACAACCCCAACAACTCGTTTGACATTTCATATGAATATTTTCAAAACAAACTGAAATAATGAACTTTCATCAAGTCAACAAAACATAACATGATATTAAAATCAATTATGCAAAGAATATACAGGATGATCTCCGATGTATGCCCTCATGTATGCCAGTGACTCGCAGCTCCATGAAATCTGTAACAGAAAGGCTCAAAATATCCTACAAAAGGGATGCAAGTTCTCAAAATACATTCAGTGAAAACCAGAGTTGAATTAATTACTCTGAAAAGGTCAGTTGAATACTAGGTACTATCAATATTTCATAGAAAAAGTAACATTTACTAAAAGTTGATGTTACACCACCCTCATAACCAGAGAAAATTTAAATTCACAGCAATTTAAATTTTTACGTAAATCATTATATCATCAATAATTGATATAGAGGGATAAGTATCCCGGATCCCCTAGACATCTATCAGTATCCAAATATTAACAGACAACAAAGCAAATGAAAACAACAATGCACTAGTTCGCAAAACTACAAAGATTTTCATCCTGAAATGTGCATGTCTCAACAAAAAAAATGGTCTTCAACTGATAAAACGCATCTTGACAGACTTTTACTGCCATCAACCTGATGTGGAGTCTCAACAACATACTTAAGTGTTATTGATACATATTCAAAAGTTAAAGTGGAACAGTGTATATGGACCATCACTGGTTATGACTGTCCACATAACACAGTGGTGATAAATAACAGATGTGTTACTGCTGTGATATAATCACAAGTTGGGAACATGTCCAAGCTCAAGTTCCTTTAGGAAAAATCCAGGGATAACCAACTTTTACCCCCAAAAGAAGTATGACAAATACATAATAATATGTCAAAGATGTTCAACAATGTCCAATGGTAGGACACCACAAGAAATTCAACTTACTTCAGGTAAGTGTGTACTAAACAAGGCTATAATTTGTTTCAATTACCTTTGAAAACTTCTATAAAAGTGTACAAGTACCAAAAAAAATTTTCAAAGTTCAGGGTATCCTCATCAAGGATTTGAACACATGAATGCAACTGCAAAAGCTAATGTGACATTTCAATCACATTTTTCAATCATTTTGCAGGTGAAACAAAACCTAAGACAACTATCCTCAACCTGTAAGAAATGAAATCAGGAAAGGATGACACATTGTTGACTGAAAGCAGTAATCAGAGATGTTTCTGATGTGGACTCAAGTTTGTACCTCATAGCGTCCCATGAGTACATAACTACCACTAGTTGGGAACTGTGTCAAGTTCAAGTTGCTTTAAGCTCAAGGCTAGGGATAGCCAACTTCTACCCCAAAATAAGGTAAGCTACCTCAACTACCTATCCTAAGAAATATCTACAAAAATTACAAACTATAAAATATTTACAAGTACTGTAAATCCTGAAAATCATGTTGCACACTATACTGTATACACTCAGATTTTCCTGAATTTATCTATAGCTTTATCTATAGCTCTATCTACAGCTTCATCTATCTAGATCTAGATAACTTCAAACTATAACTACCTATAATTTTTTTTTGTACAAGAACCCCTTAATACCAGAGAGTAACTTTTTTTCATTTTTTTTTACCTAGCCTAACTATATCTAATTATCAATCTAAGAAAAGAAAGTCAAAAGGTTGGAGATGTACATCTACTCCAAAAAGATTTTTCCAAAAAAAAATCCAAGTTCAAAAGTCTACAGGTATGAGAAGTGCAAGTAAAAACTTCAGAAAATACTTTCAGTGACCTGAGTTCATCAAAAAGGCGGTCTTCTGAACCGACAGACAAAGTCTGCTGAGAATCCAAGAAAAAATAAATGATTCTCCAAGAGATCAAAAAATGTCAGATGACTTATTATTCTTCAGTTCTTTACTTATCAAGTACAAAAAGAACTGTTTTAAGTCATCAATAAGTTTTACTTTTATCTAACTATTTTGCCCATCATGATTAAGATCAGTGCCAAAATATGGCTTGAGTTTTGAGACATGCCAAGTACCTGCAGGTGCACCATCTAAATTGCTCAACTCATAAGCCACTTTTGATAGCACCTTCTTTATCTTACACAAAACATGACGCTGTGCCAATTTCGCAGAAAAATCTTTGGCAGCATCAGACAAGACCATATTGCGCCTCCAGACCAATTCACCTACTTTAAAAACATGTTCACGCCTTCTCAGATTGTAATACTGGGCGTTTTTATTATAAGAAGCTGTTAATCTCTCTTTAACCTTTTTATAAAGTGGTGGTAATTTTTCAATTTCCTCAGAATATTCTCTTCTGGCTTCCTCATTATTATTTAACTCAAAATCAAAGTTTTCCCCATAATAATCTCCAGATGCTGGAGTTATCCTCCCATAATTCAAGAAATTTGGACTGACACCAGTCACTTCATGAGTGGCAGAATTTAATGCATGCTGGATTTCTAAAATTTCTTTATCCCAGTGTTTGTGAGAGTCTTTTATGAAACTTCTAATGGCAGTTCCGATAGTGCGATAAACTCTCTCAGTCTGATTAACTTGAGGGTGATAACGACAATTGAAATATATTTTAGGGATTTTGAAATTTTTGACAAACTCATCAAATATCTTACCAGTATGAGCAGGGGCATTATCCAATGCTAAAACTTGAGGAACACCATAAGTCAAAAATACCTCTTTCAAAAATGATACTATAGCAGGAGCTGTAGCATTTTTAACAGGTTTTAAAATCACGAATTTTGAAAAATAGTCTGACGCCACAATAAGAAATTCATTACCCTTGGTACTTCTAGGAAAAGGACCCATCACATCAGAACTTACAAATTGAAATGGAAAACTCACTTTCTTTTCAGCTCCCATTAAACCAAAACGTCTACCATTTAAAGATTTTTGACTACCACATTCTTTACAATTTCTGATATAATTCAAGATATCTTTTCTCATTTTAGGCCAATAAAAAGTTTCAGCAACCTTTTTCAAAGTTTTGAAATATCCTAAATGAGCAGAAGTTGGTAAATCATGACAATCATGAATTATCTTCAATTTTTGATCAGATGGAACTAATAATTTCCATTCTGAAATGTTAGTTTTCAGAGCTATTCTACCTGGCGTGTGTTTAAATAAATAGCCATCTTTAATCATCCACTGTGGATATTTTTCAGGATTTTTACTAACATTGTTTTTCATTTTCAGATACCATGGTTCAAGATTATCAAGAGTTACACCCAAAAAATTAATTTCTGTGCTCAGAGGGGCTCTACTTAGTGCATCAGGAGTCACATGAAGTTTTCCTCTTCTATAGAGTACTTCGAAGTCGAAACAGAACAATCTCATAGCCCACCTACTAAGTCTACCAGATGTACCAGCCATCTTAGTGAGATATTTCAAGCTTGAGCGATCAGTAATTGCTTTAAAATGTACCCCATCGACATAAGGTCTGAACTTTTCTAAAGAGAAAACAAGAGCTAGACATTCTCGCTCTGTAGCTGAATAATTTCTCTCGGCCCTAGAAAGACTTCTACTAGCATATGCTATGACTCTTTCTTCATTATTTTGCACTTGTGTCAATACAGCACCTAATCCAGTTTCACTAGCATCACATTGGATACAAAATTCCAATGAAAAATCTGGAGCACATAAAATTGGAGCAGAAATCAATCTTTGTTTAATTTCAATAATAGTAGATTGTTTTATTAGGATCAAAAGTGACACTTTGTTTGACAAGCGAATTTTGCATTTGCGAGGCGGAGCGTTTAGCGAAGCCGAGCGAAAGCAAAATTTGCGAGTCGAACAAAGTCACTTTTGATCCGAATGAAACATGCTATTTTTTCTGCAACCGAAACAAATAACTCAAATAAATATGTGAAGTTACCACCAATACCGTGCCATATGTATGCAATGCAACAAATATTGAAAAATAATCCGTGTAGTGAGAACATTCTACATGCATCAACAGCAGGTTCATTCAATTTTCAAGGATGTTCGAATTGTAGTTTCAATATAAATACAATCACAGAGTGACATATTTGTGTATGGACCAGGTGCTTTAATGGCAAATACCGCGTCAGTGCCAGCTATAGAAACAAGACTTGGAAAATGTTAGGTTAGTGAGCACATCAACAATAAGAATAGCAATTATTTTTTCCTCTCCGTTATACAATGTTTGTCGCTTGATAATCGAATGAAGGTTAACAATATCGTTGTTTGAGACAAAAAACTATTGCTTGCCGTGATTATTCAAAAACAAGTTATCCATCCCGAGAATAACGAATGAAATACAGATCAAGCAAGTATTTGAATCTTGAAGGCTTCCCTGATCAAAACAAAAATACTCAACTGAGATGTTTATAATTCCAATACTAAACTATAATAAGGTGTATTTATATCTCCAGCATGGGTATGAAATGCCAAATCTGCTGAAATCGGAAACAAAACAGGTATGCCTCTCAACCCAAATAACCAACCGTCACAATGTTGTTCATTCTTGATGACGTCCAGTAGATCCTTTTTAGTTCCTAGGAGCTAAAGTTCAACTTTAGCTCCTAGGAACTAAAATTCAACTTTAGCTCCTAGGAACTAAATATGTTGCCTAGCAACATAACTATTTTTGTGTCAGTAATAGAAACGTCAATTTAAGAGCTGATTTTGGTATCAAAATGGACGACTTTTGTGTCGGTTGCAGAAAAAATCCATTATTCAATATGTGAAAACACAAATCTGTATTTGTTATGTTCACTTGGTATAACCCATAGCGACCCGGATTGATAAACGGTCATATAGTGATTGGTATTCAGTTTTTAGTCGTTCTTTGCATTTTGGATTCCGCAATTCACTATCACTATAATTCATTTTCGCACGCCGCTGTCGTTTGAGGAAATAGCACAGTCTATCGTTACCGTTTCCCTTTCCCTCAACCCGCTTGCCTACATCTCTAAGACTTCAAAACAATATATGCTGAAAGTATAGAGTTGCTGTGTCCTTCTTTTTTATTCGTCCATGGTATGTAGCTTATTACTTGGGACGATGGATTCATTAACCTATCAGGCGGAATGTAAATAATACCAAATAATTATAATTCGATAATTCACCCTGTATCTCTGTTATAGAGACTATGAGACTTTTCCTGAAGTTGAACCTGTATTTCCATTCTGCCTGATAGGTCAATGAATCCATCGTCCCAAGTAAGCTCAATACCCAATTTGAGAAAATATTACTGCGATGGGTAGTCTAATACTTATATGGACGAGTGAATAATTATTCGAAACCGATAATTCACCCTGTATCTCTGTTATAAGACTGTGAGACTGAGAAAGTTCTTTCGAACGATCATTCAAAGAGAATATATCAAATAATCATAATTGAAAGTGGTTTCATAATTTCAATACTCTTCAAATTGACATACTTTTAGCTTTGTGTTTATGATTGTTACGATGAGAATTGGTGGCGGGAAAACAAAAAGCATCAAATCCAGTTCAGTTTTTCTTCCTCTTCACGATTCCTTTGATGAACTCTGTCAATTATTACATACAGTGTGTTATATTAATATTTCGAATGAATGTAAATTTTTCCTGAAGCCGAACCTGGATTTTCACTTCACCCGATAGGTTAATGAATTCAACGTCCCAAGTAGGTTAATGAATTCAACGTCCCAAGTATAAGCTCCATACCAAATTTTAGAAAAATATACTGGGTAGTTCAATACTTATAGACGAATGAATAATTATTCGAAATCGATAAATCTCCCTGTATCTTCGTTATGAAGACTCTAAGACCTATCAAATATGGTATTTTCAGAACCACCTTGGTGACCCCTATGTACCATTGAAATATTTCCCTTTACCTATGAAACACCCTGTATAACGACTCTAACTGTATTGTAGCGTTTAGATTTTCTGAATATAGTTTTGGTTTTGATTTTCATACAGTTCTTGGAAATATTCAGGTAAATAAATCATCAATTATGTACATATTCACAGAGAACACTCAGTCAGATAAATGATGCAAATACCTGGTATAGTTAACACTTTTAATTGCAGTTGATTCATATCACACACCTTTTATTTTGGAAATTTATCATCAATTTTCTTAGCATCCTCTCTGATATCAGTACACCTGTAGGATGTGATGATCCAAGCTGAGGCTTCTTTTTCTGATCCAAATAAACAGGTTCTGATATTGAAAGGGGTCAATGCAGAAAGACAGGTTGATAAGTGAAAGTTCTTTTAGCCTGAAATCAAAAGGTTAATTAGTTTTTTTGGGGACTTATAAGAAAACAATCGCTTACCTGTAGTGTTCTCCAACTAGGATGAATGGATTTGCTTGACTATTTCAGGGATCATTAGGTTGACTGTTCCCTTAGGACGTGTCCCTTTTGAAGAAGAAGTTTATTAATTTTCTAGGATTTTCATTGTTGTTAAGAATGAGCTCACTTGACACCTTTGACATTTTTGATGTTTTTTCTCCAGGACGTCATTGTCAGTTTGACACACTTCACAGTCGCATGTCTTGTCAGCAATTGTTACTGCCGCTGGCTTGGACGACTAGAGAGGATGGCTCACGACAGTGTTTCGTCGACGAGTTTTGAAACAGCCCGTGGTTCGTCGAAGAGTTTTTCAAACAGCCATTGGTTTAACCCATGTGAAAAATAATTTCTCCTGTGTGTGACCTTCGACTTATTGTGTTGGCAAAAATGGTACCAGGGATTTTTGGATGAAGTTAGGGAAAAAGGAGGGGTTTTGGAGTTGGAGAAACTTCCGGCCTTGTGGCTTTTTCTCAGCGGCCATGATAGAAGAAGGCTGAAGGTTTTGTTGGTCCGGCAGTAAGCACTATAAATTTGGCTTTTTAGTCAAACCCATTTTGGGGATTTGTATTTTCGAGTGTTTTACAAGCTCTAAGGCCAATAACCAAGTCATTTTTGTGTTTTCATTGAGAGATTGTCCGTTGCCACCTGGGAGCCCTACAGCATGGCCCCCCAATTTTTTGGTGCTGGTTCGACCCTTCGCAGAAGGTAAGCAGTTTAAACTGGCATGATTTTATTTTCTGGATTGGTATGTCTCGCCATTCTGGCTGTATTTTTTTTTTTGTGATCCACGTGGTAGGAGATGTATAGGATGTTAAGTGAGCCTATTTTTTCAATAGGGTCGTAGGAGACCATACTCCTCGGTATATGATCGTAGGGTCGTGAAACGACCGTATGGAGGCTGTTTGTGTCTAGTTCCATTGAGGACACCACCTTTCCCTCGTCAAGATCTCCCATAGGACGATCTGACCATCTTGTTCGGGGATTTTGACCAGTGGAGACCAGGAGTACTCTGGACTCCAGGCGCAGCACCGTATGCTGAGCTGCTGAGCTATACTTCGTTGTAACGCCAGGAGGAATACCAGGAGGAGAGACAGCGGAGCTTAGCCCACCAGTTCAGCGGAGGGCCACCTTTTTGTTTGTGTTCGTCGCAGTGACCTATGCTGCTCACCTTTGCACCCAGTGGACTGTGATCGGGGTGATCTGAATCACTGGAGAGGACCACGCCAGGTTTTTATGAAAAACTGAATTTTTCACCTGTTGTCATGTTTAGTTTTTTATAAATTTCATCATTCACCATCATATGAAAATGAAGGCTTTTGTGAAGCTTTCCCATGGTACCATGTGACAGCGGTTGTCATTTTTCATATTTCTGTTTACACCATATCAAACTGAATTTTTATACTATCCCGTGTTACTGTTGGATTATGATGATTTCTTGTCTCATTTCTTATTTGAGTTTTGAGTAATTATCTTAGTATATTAATTCATTTTACATAACATTTCAGACCTTGTAATTCTTATACTATCCCGTTTTACTGGTGGATCATGATGATTTCTTGTCTCATTTCTTATTTGAGTATTGAGTAATTATCTTAGTGTATTAATTGCAAGTTCTAAGGCCTCTACAGCGATTGACATGTGCCTTGTCCATTTGGGTGTAATAAATAGGTTTTGAAGATATTTTTGGTTTCATTCATGTACTTGTCTGTCCCAGCAATCTAAGAGAATTTTTTATACATATTTAGGTGTAAATATTTGGCTTTCTCAGTTTCCCAAGTATTATCAACTTTTCAAATAAATTGAGTGGCGCCCTTAAAAAAACTTGAATTGATGGGCATTTAATTCTAACACGAATTCACTTATCTGTTCTCCGATGAAAAGCTGCCGTCTGCATACATGTAACTTATTTTCTTATATTCTGTAGTAATTATTTGGAGGTTGAGAAAAGTAGGCTACATAAATGGCGCCCAACGTGGGGCCCGAAAATCTGGAAATTCAAGTTTTTATCAAAATTGAATTCAAAATTTCAAAATTAATTTTCCTTAGATTGTTGTCTGGACATTTATATGAATGAAATATTTTGCAATTTTACAGGGGATGAGAGGTATAGGCACTTTAGCGGAAATATATAGACAGGAAGGTTTTCCACAGAGAAAAAATAGACTTTCTTATCCTGATTTAGTTTTTGCCTGTCTATCATTGTGTTTGAGAGCACTGCAGGTGGCAATTGTTTTTGTCTGTAATAATTGCGTATTTGGGAGTTAAATAGTTACAATTTGGGATTTTTTCATTTTTTAGATAAATTTGCAACGTTGCCAAGTTTGAAAAATTTCCAACTTTTGACAGATTTCTCTTTTGTGAAATATTTTGCAGAGATTAGTGTTTTCTGCTTGACATAATTTTTGTGATTGCACATTTTTTTATATTTCATTTGTTCTTTTTGTGAAGCATAAGTCAACATGGAGTCACTCAAAGTTAAACATTTGCTAATTGGAGAAATCAACTATGAGTTGAGGATTAGAGGTGTTATTTCAGACAGGAATATGGATGACAAAAGAAAGACTTTGGGACGTTTGTTTGCTAAAGAGTTACAACAGGGTCAAGATGTTCTTAATCTAGTAGATCAATCATTTAATTTTGCAGTTGATAAAGTAGAGATTGAAAACACTTTAGCATCAATAACAACTTTGATTAGTGATTTTGAAGGTCCATCTTCAGACTCTACATTTAAAAGAGCTTTGTCTAGATTGACTCATGTTACTCTGAGAATCCAGAGAATCCCTTTGAATAATGCAGATGCAGACTATGCAGCAAAGTTGTCTTTTAAAAATGAATCATATGCTACTGCTTTATTATTAGATGCAGACCTGCATGAGAAAGTTGTGGAGCCTGAGCCTGTTCAGAATAATATGCCATTGATGAACTCTACTGTAAACCCTGGAGTTAGTATGAACCAAAACTCTTCTTTTTCACCTTACTTAAAGTCTACCCCAGTCTATAAGTTAGGAGTACAATTTGATGGGGAGCCCAAAAATCTTTTGTCCTTCATAGAAAGGATTGATGAACTTGCACAGTCTAGGCATATTTCTAGAGCTGAATTGTTTGAGTCAGCTAGTGACCTTTTCACTGGAAAAGCCACCTTTTGGTTTCGCTATATTAAAACTCAAGTCAATGATTGGGACTCATTGGTTTTAAAACTTAAGAAAGATTTTTTGGTAGCAGATTTTGATGATGAGATTTGGCAGCAAATCAAAAGTAGGAAGCAGAATAATTCTGAGCCAGTTGTTATTTACATAGCATGTATGGAAGCCCTTTTCAATAGACTCAGTCATGGAGCAGCTGAGGTAACTAAAGTAAAATACATTAAATTGGGATTAAAATCTGATTATAGGCGTAGACTAGCTCTCAGTGATATTGATACTGTTTCAATGCTTGGAACATTATGTAAGAAATTGGAGGAAGCAGATTCAATGGGCTCTATTTCAAATTCCAACTCTAGTAATAGATCTGTATCCATGATAAATGACCCTGAAATTGCTTTTGTTGCCAAAGATCAATCAGAAAGATTGCCTTTTAATAGAAATAAAAGTTTTGGAAATAGAAACCAGAAAAATAAATCCAGAAATGCCCCTAGTATCTCAAATAGCACTTCTTCTCCTTCTGCTTCTGGTGGGTCTCAGAATGCAAATAAATCCCCAGTCATTTGCTGGAAATGTGGTTTAGCAAACCATACTTTTCGTGTTTGCAGGTCTGGTATTAAAAAACAGTTTTGTTTTAAATGTGGTACACCAGATGTTATGTTAAAAGATTGCGACAAGTGTAGACAGGGAAACCTGTAAGGGAGAATTTTGATGAAGGCTCTCAATCTTCTCCAAATATTTTAGGAGCCAATAATATTTTAATAGAGTCAGATGAAATAAAGGAGGAAGATTTTCAAAACTTTGTAGCTCCTCTTTTAATTAAAAATGGTAACGATAACAGGCCTTATGTTAAAATCAAACTTTTTGATAAAGATGTCATTGCACTTTTGGACAGTGGTGCCAATATGTCAGTCATAGGTCAGGGAGGTTTAACGACAATAAAAAAATCTTGATTTAATAATCAGAAGCCCTCACCTGAACCATGTTTTTACTGCAGATGGTGCCCATCAAAATGTTGAAGGAGTTGTCGATTTACCTATAAATATTAGTGGAAAATTTCAGATCATTCCTGCACTTGTTGTACCTTCCCTGTCACAATCTTTTATACTAGGCAGTGATTTCTGTAGTAAGTTTGGTGTAACCATAGATTTTCATGATCTTAGTTGGGACATTAAGTGTCGAGTTTCAGATGAAACTGTCGACATTGTTGCCAATTCTCCAGAATTGTGTAGTATCTCCGAATTGAATGTTGATGATGAGCTTACGGCAGAACAAAGAGAGCAAATGAAAAGTCTTATCAACTCTTTTGGTGAAATTAGTAGTGATGTTCGTTTAGGTCGTACTGACAAAATTACTCTTGAAATAGATACTGGCGACTCGAAGCCCTTTAAGCAGAGGCAATATTTAATGTCTCCATACATGTTGAAGATCTTAAATGAAGAATTAGATGATATGATTAAATTAGGTGTCGTCGAACCATCACATAGCCCTTGGAATAGTCCGGTGTTACTTGTCAAAAAATCCTCTGGTGAATATAGGTTTTGTTTTGATGGGCGTAGGCTAAATGAACTTACCAAACATGATAGCTACCCACTTCCACGTATCGATAGGATACTTACTTTATTACGAAATGCGAGATACATTTCAAGCATTGATTTAAGAAAAGCATTTTGGCAAGTGCCGTTAACACCATCTTCTAAGGAGAAAACAGCTTTCAGTGTACCTGGTAGAGGTTTATACCATTTTAATGTCATGCCTTTTGGCTTATGTAACAGCGCACAGACACAACAAAGGTTATGTGATGCGTTATTCGGTCCCAAGTTTGAGCCAAATTTATTCACTTATCTGGATGACATCATTATTATCTCTTCTACATTTGAAGAACATATGAAACTTTTATCTGAGGTAAAGAGTATTTTGCAAGATGCGAATTTAACTATCAATTTGAAGAAATGTGAATTTTTTAAGACATCCCTTCGATACTTAGGCTTTGTTATCGATAGAGAAGGCATTAGAACCGACCCAGAAAAGGTCTCGGTTATGGTCAATTATGCACGTCCTACTACCAGCACAGAGATTAAACGTTTCATGGGTTTATGTTCCTGGTATAGGAGATTTATTGAGAATTTTTCCACTTTAATTGCCCCTATTAGTGCTTTGTTAAAGGGAAAAGGAAAGAAGCAACCAATTGAATGGACTTCTGAAGCTGAGGCATCTTTTATTGCTATCAAGAATGCTCTTGTGTCAGCACCTATTCTGTGTCCTCCTGATTTTGCTCAGCCTTTTACCATCCAGTGCGATGCAAGTGATGTAGGCATAGGTGGGGTGTTGACCCAAGAAATTCAGGGTGTTGAAAGAGTCATAGCATATGCTTCAAGAACATTATCGAGAGCAGAACGAAATTATAGCGTGACAGAGAGAGAATTACTTAGTCTCATATTTTTAATTGACAAATTTCGTCCATATATAGAAGGCACTGTTTTCAATGTAATCACTGATCACCATAGCCTCCTTTGGCTAAATAACCTTAAAGATCCTTCAGGAAGATTAGCTAGATGGTCCGTCAAGTTACGGCAGCATACTTTTCAGCTACGTCATTTAAAAGGCATTCATAATGTAGTACCTGATTTTCTTTCAAGGATACCTCCTGGTGAAAATAGTCTAGAAATAAATTTAATTGATGTCAGGCCTGTTGACACAGACAAGTGGTACTTCTCTCTTCGCAATAAGATCCTTCGAGACCCTGATGCATATGCACATTTCAAGGTCGAGGATGACCAAATTTTCAAGTATGTTCCTTCTAAAATACCTATCAAGTCGAATATTATTGAATGGAAAGTTATAGTTCCTAATTCTCAAAGAATTGCAGTTATAAAAGATTCACATGATCCTTCTGTATGTAGTCATTTTGGTTTTTTCAAAACACTATCTAGAGTACAACAACACTACTACTGGCCCAAAATGAGATGTGATATTCTAAGATATGTTAAATCATGCAAGGTTTGTCAGTCACAAAAATTATCTAACACTCCTCGTATGGGACTTATGGGAGCTGAGCGTACAGTCAAATTCCCTTTTCAGACTATTGCAGTAGACATTATGGGACCTTTCCCTAGATCTTCTAAAGGCTTTACTTACTTATTGGTAGTCTCAGATTTCTTTACAAAATATACATTATTGTGTCCTATGCGTGATGCGAAAGCACCTAGTGTTATCAAATTCATGGAAAACCAAGTATTTTTAGTATTCGGGGTACCACAATTTATAGTTTGTGATAATGGTCAGCAATTCGCTGGTAAACTGTTTAAAAAGTTAGCTGATACCTACAAGGTACAAAAAATATGGTACACCCCTCGTTACTCGGCGCAATGTAATTTTGTAGAAAGAACGAATAAGACAATAGGTCAAGCAATTAGGAGTTATGTAATAGATCATAAAGATTGGGATAAAGAATTATTTAGGATTCAGCAAGCTATTAACACATCTATACACGAAGTCACCCTGTATAGTCCAGCATTTTTGACATTCGGTCGTAATGTACCTCTTTCTGGTGAATATTATGGCAATCTTCCTAGCACCCAAGATATTGAACTTTTACCTGACAGCAGGGATAGTTATGTTCAGAATATCAGTGGTCTTTGTGATGTCTATAAGACAGTTCAGGAGAGATTACATAAGGCTTACCAGAGGAATGCATCTACTTACAATCTTAGAAAGAGAGATCATGTATTTAATGAAGGCGATAAAGTCTGGAGAAGAAACAAAATTCTTTCAGATGCTTCAGTTAAATTTAGTGCCAAGTTAGCCCCCAAGTATGTGTTATGTACAGTGAGAAAGCGGATATCTCGCTTAGTTTATTCTTTGGATAATGTCGATGGATCTCCTGGTGGAGAATGGCATATCAAAGATTTAAAACAGTATTTTGGATCCAATTCAGATGTCTCAGTGGGGTAGATAATCTATTGGATAGATATTTTTGCTTGAACCATAGTTATTTTGATTTGTATACCTATTGAATAGGTTTGGTTTTAGGTAAAAATTAGTTTTTGGAATTTTTCAAGATGAAAGTTCAATTTTTTTGGTGCGTTATGGCACAAATAATTTTAGAGACTACTGTCATGTAGTAAAGTATGGTTCCGTTGTAACCTAGATTAAGGATACATGGTGTATTCCTTGAAAGTATGCATACTGGACACTGGTGTTTATTTTTTTTATTTTTTTGATGATCCAAGAGGTCTGATCAACCTGAGCATCATTATTTCCCTGATGTAAATATTCAATTTTCTGGATAGGTTATTTTGTAAATATTTTTTTGTAGTTTTGATGAAAAAGGATTTGACTTTACCAATTATGACATTTCATGATTATGACTTTCCCCTAATATAGACTTACCAATTTTGACTTCCATTGAGGAACGTTTAGTACACGCAGTTACTATTTAATCCAAAGTAATCATAAACTAGTTACTACTCAGTATTTGTAGTTCGAAACCCTTATAAAAAAATGTGTCAACAAGTTGCCAATTTTTTCTCTTAGGAGAGGGGTAGATGTAGCGTTTAGATTTTCTGAATATAGTTTTGGTTTTGATTTTCATACAGTTCTTGGAAATATTCAGGTAAATAAATCATCAATTATGTACATATTCACAGAGAACACTCAGTCAGATAAATGATGCAAATACCTGGTATAGTTAACACTTTTAATTGCAGTTGATTCATATCACACACCTTTTATTTTGGAAATTTATCATCAATTTTCTTAGCATCCTCTCTGATATCAGTACACCTGTAGGATGTGATGATCCAAGCTGAGGCTTCTTTTTCTGATCCAAATAAACAGGTTCTGATATTGAAAGGGGTCAATGCAGAAAGACAGGTTGATAAGTGAAAGTTCTTTTAGCCTGAAATCAAAAGGTTAATTAGTTTTTTTGGGGACTTATAAGAAAACAATCGCTTACCTGTAGTGTTCTCCAACTAGGATGAATGGATTTGCTTGACTATTTCAGGGATCATTAGGTTGACTGTTCCCTTAGGACGTGTCCCTTTTGAAGAAGAAGTTTATTAATTTTCTAGGATTTTCATTGTTGTTAAGAATGAGCTCACTTGACACCTTTGACATTTTTGATGTTTTTTCTCCAGGACGTCATTGTCAGTTTGACACACTTCACAGTCGCATGTCTTGTCAGCAATTGTTACTGCCGCTGGCTTGGACGACTAGAGAGGATGGCTCACGACAGTGTTTCGTCGACGAGTTTTGAAACAGCCCGTGGTTCGTCGAAGAGTTTTTCAAACAGCCATTGGTTTAACCCATGTGAAAAATAATTTCTCCTGTGTGTGACCTTCGACTTATTGTGTTGGCAAAAATGGTACCAGGGATTTTTGGATGAAGTTAGGGAAAAAGGAGGGGTTTTGGAGTTGGAGAAACTTCCGGCCTTGTGGCTTTTTCTCAGCGGCCATGATAGAAGAAGGCTGAAGGTTTTGTTGGTCCGGCAGTAAGCACTATAAATTTGGCTTTTTAGTCAAACCCATTTTGGGGATTTGTATTTTCGAGTGTTTTACAAGCTCTAAGGCCAATAACCAAGTCATTTTTGTGTTTTCATTGAGAGATTGTCCGTTGCCACCTGGGAGCCCTACAGCATGGCCCCCCAATTTTTTGGTGCTGGTTCGACCCTTCGCAGAAGGTAAGCAGTTTAAACTGGCATGATTTTATTTTCTGGATTGGTATGTCTCGCCATTCTGGCTGTATTTTTTTTTTTGTGATCCACGTGGTAGGAGATGTATAGGATGTTAAGTGAGCCTATTTTTTCAATAGGGTCGTAGGAGACCATACTCCTCGGTATATGATCGTAGGGTCGTGAAACGACCGTATGGAGGCTGTTTGTGTCTAGTTCCATTGAGGACACCACCTTTCCCTCGTCAAGATCTCCCATAGGACGATCTGACCATCTTGTTCGGGGATTTTGACCAGTGGAGACCAGGAGTACTCTGGACTCCAGGCGCAGCACCGTATGCTGAGCTGCTGAGCTATACTTCGTTGTAACGCCAGGAGGAATACCAGGAGGAGAGACAGCGGAGCTTAGCCCACCAGTTCAGCGGAGGGCCACCTTTTTGTTTGTGTTCGTCGCAGTGACCTATGCTGCTCACCTTTGCACCCAGTGGACTGTGATCGGGGTGATCTGAATCACTGGAGAGGACCACGCCAGGTTTTTATGAAAAACTGAATTTTTCACCTGTTGTCATGTTTAGTTTTTTATAAATTTCATCATTCACCATCATATGAAAATGAAGGCTTTTGTGAAGCTTTCCCATGGTACCATGTGACAGCGGTTGTCATTTTTCATATTTCTGTTTACACCATATCAAACTGAATTTTTATACTATCCCGTGTTACTGTTGGATTATGATGATTTCTTGTCTCATTTCTTATTTGAGTTTTGAGTAATTATCTTAGTATATTAATTCATTTTACATAACATTTCAGACCTTGTAATTCTTATACTATCCCGTTTTACTGGTGGATCATGATGATTTCTTGTCTCATTTCTTATTTGAGTATTGAGTAATTATCTTAGTGTATTAATTGCAAGTTCTAAGGCCTCTACAGCGATTGACATGTGCCTTGTCCATTTGGGTGTAATAAATAGGTTTTGAAGATATTTTTGGTTTCATTCATGTACTTGTCTGTCCCAGCAATCTAAGAGAATTTTTTATACATATTTAGGTGTAAATATTTGGCTTTCTCAGTTTCCCAAGTATTATCAACTTTTCAAATAAATTGAGTGGCGCCCTTAAAAAAACTTGAATTGATGGGCATTTAATTCTAACACGAATTCACTTATCTGTTCTCCGATGAAAAGCTGCCGTCTGCATACATGTAACTTATTTTCTTATATTCTGTAGTAATTATTTGGAGGTTGAGAAAAGTAGGCTACAGTATTCAGAATAGTTATTTGTTTAACTAGGCAGCAAAGTAGTAGATTGACTGCCGTGGCTGAATTCATAGCCGAGCGTAGCGAGGCTAGGAATCCAGCTAAGGCAGTCAATCCACTTTGCTGCCGAGTTGAACATATAATTTTTTCTCCGATTGTTCATAATGATATGGGAGAATATTGTATTTGCGAATTAATACAATTCCCACAATCTCTTTATTCTTCCTGTATAGTGTTCAATTAAAATAAAATTTGAAAGAAATCGCAGTTGTTGGTTTGACAATTCATGAAATTTCTGACAGTTGTGCGAAAAAATATCGGTATATTTGAATTATTATATAATGGACAGTGAAAGCGACCTAAAAGTATACTTACACCTCCATTAATAAGAGAGGTGGCATAAAATATAGAGCTGAATTTGTTGCCGGAGAAGTCTCGGATGAAATATGAAGGAAATTATAAACGATTTATGGATTTTCAATTTTGCTGATACATATCAATCAGCAAAGTACCCACTTTGCTGCCTAGGCAGGAAAAGTAATACTTTGCTGATTGATATGTGTCAGCAAAATTAATATTTGCTGCCAATCGGAGGAAAAGAAAATTATATCATCGATAATTTCAGTATTTCAATTCTATTTCAGTATTTCTATTGATCAATGTCAAAACTTTGAACATTAGGTACTCCTCTATGGAATTTTGATCGCTACTGAAATTTGTATTTCTATTTAAATTCTGAACGTCATTTTCTCTTCGCCGAACATGTATACAGAACGTGTTTGAATAGCTCAGAAGAATAAAATAAAAAAAAAATTGGATTTATATTGACATTCGAATAATCCCGTCTGTAAGACGTTTGGTAAGTGACGACGTTATATATTTGGAACGTTAGTAGTTAAGGGTTTTAAGATCCACTTTTGGTACCAATCATTGATGAGAACCATCTGAATGGTCGAAACATGTCTCGAACCTTTCTGAAGCAGAATTGACTGCATATTTTCGCCAATTAATTTTGTGGAGACGACTTCGAGATTTTTTTCTCTCAAAACATCATAAAAGAATAATTGTCTTGACAATCTATGCAATGAGACTCTTGTAGAGTATATATAGTTACTACCCAGCGAGCACAATCATCCCTGGGATGTTTTGGGATGTTTTGAAAATGTTGGCATGAAGATGTCATTTTGAGACGTAATATGCACTGACCAAAGAGGTCTTTGAAGGATATTGAAGTATTGTTTTTGTTCTTCTGTGGCATTTCTTCGTTTGCCTACTGAGAGGTATCCCTGGGATGTTTTGGGATGTTTTAGAAATGTAGGCATGAGGATGTTTTTTTGAGGCGTAATATGCACTTCCCAAAGAGGTCTCAGAAGGATATTGAAAGTATTGTTTTTGTTCTTTTGTGCCCTTTCTTTGTTTGCCCCACCACAACTTCTCATGCTTACCTCACAATACGATGAATTCTGATTTGTTTTCGATTTTGTTCTTCTTGTTCGCAATTGGCAGTCGCGTTTGCAGCGTGTCACGCTTACATCACGTTGCTAACGAACAGAAAGGAATTTGGAGAAGTTTATTGTGTTAGAAGACTTATTTAGTTTGTAATAATGACCATCAGATGCAAGATGTGTTGTTCGGTGCCTCAGTGTAATCAATATATAAAAGTACGAATTTATCAATACACAGCTTCCCCGCAGTTGCAAAATAATGCATTGTGGAGAACATTTCAAAAATTGGGAAACCTATTTCCAATTATATGTCTGTGTGTAGTAAGCACTACTCAGAAACCGATTAAGAAGGAAATTTCATATCATGAAAATATTTTTATGTTCAATCTATTTTTAATGCATTTTTTCATTCAAGGGAAATGGAATCCTAATGCAAAAGTTCATTTTGACAAAAGGCTTCAGAAAAGTACCTCGAAAATGGTTTTTTTATAGCGATTTAATGTGCGCAAGACGCGCTGAAAATGTTTTGTTGTGTCCATGAAAAGGCTTTAAAAAGAACTAGGGAGAAGGTAGTTTTGTGACATATCAAGGACATCTCGATAATTGCCGCCTGCGGCGGACATTGGCTGTTCTATAATAGTTCTATTCATGTGTGAACAGAACATCGCAGTGGAGGTTTTCAAGCAACCTATACGCTTGGTCGGAGACTACTGAATTGGAAATAAAAAATTATTATATCAAGCAATCGTTTATTCCAGTATATACAGGGTGATTCACGGTGGACGGCCTATTAGAAGTATCTGGAGAACGAAAATACAGAACATTCCGAAGATTGGGATGCTTCGATAATTGAACAATCTCTATCCGTCTGAAATATTTTCATCGATACAGTGTTGCCACTTCTATCAGAAACAACTAGCAAATTTATTATTTCAATCGGAACACCCTGTATTTCATTGCATTCTTAGATTCTTCCTGAAGAGTTGATTTCATCAATGCATCACACTTGGTGTCAAGCAGGAATGATTACAGATATATAGGGTGTTCGAAATCGAGATTTTCCAATTTTTTGTGTCGAAACTATTCATTCACTATCTACTGGAATTTAATTGGAAAAAATACAGGGTGCTTCAAGAATTCTGATCACCTTGTATCTGTTCCAATTAAATGTTAGTAGATAGTGAATCGAAAGTTACGATAGGGACATGTGGGCCGTTTAAATCGATAATGATATGTTTCGACACAAAAAATCCAAAAATTGAAAAATCTCGATTTTGAACACCCTATATCTCTGTAATCATACCTGCTAGACCTCAAGTGTGATGCATTGATGGATTCAGCTATTCAGGAAGAATCTAAAAATGCAATGAAATACAGGGTGCTCCATTTAAAATAACGAAGTTGCTAGCTGTTTCTGATAGAAGTGGCAACACTGTATCGATGAAAATATTTTATACGGATAGAGAATGTTCAATTATCAAAGCATCCCAATGTTCAGAATGTTCTGTCTTTTCTTACTCCAGATACTTTTAATAGGCCATCCAACGCGGATCACCCTGTATAAACAAGCCATAATCTTGATTCAAAACATATTTAATTAAATAAAGAAATTATTTTTATGTGTGTATATTGAGTTTTTTATCTCACTGCGATGTTGTTATATAAAATTAATATTCACGATTTTTTTTTCTTTAGTAAGATCAAATTTCACTTCAGAAAAACAAAATAAAAGAGGAACTTGGCTCCTCCACCATTCCTATGACTGTCGTGAATTATGGAAGAAATCAATCTCTTAGTTGAATGTTGACCATCTATCTTTCTTATCTAGTTGCAATTTTAGTTTTAATTTTATGGTTTCTTGCATGAGCACCTACTACATTTCATAGTTTTATATTATTGGTTTGAGTTTAAAATTCATTTAAGTTTTAAATTTTGCTTGCATGAATCCAGCTTTACTTTCAGAAAATCCACATTCCCACAGAGTTAAAATACGATTCCCTGTGCCAGTACGACGTTGCTGACATCATCAATATGTCTAGATTTCCCGAAATTGTTCTTTGAATGCATAATAACTATATCATGAAAGCAATGGGATATAATAGGTTATTCAATCCTACTTTGTCAAGTATTATGAATAATTCCCATGAATCTCTCATTAGCTGAATGAAGTTGATTACTAATAAAGATAAAAATAGTAGATTGTTTTATTAGGATCAAAAGTGACACTTTGTTTGACAAGCGAATTTTGCATTCGCGAGGCGGAGCGTTCAGCGAAGCCGAGCGAAAGCAAAATTTGCGAGTTGAACAAAGTCATTTTTGATCCGAATGAAACATGCTATTTTTTCTGCAACCGAAACAATTAACTCAAATAAACTTGTGAAGTAACCACCAATGCCGTGCCATATGTATGCAATGCAACAAATATTGACAAATAATCCATGTGGTAAGAATATTCTACCTGCATTAACAGCAGGTTAGGTTTTCTAGGATGTTCGTATTGTAGTTTCAATATAAATACAACAACAGAGTGACATATTCGTGTATGGACCTGGTGCTCTAATGGCAAATGGCAAATGTTTGAGACAAAAAAACAATTGCTTGCCGTGATTATTCAAAAACAAGTTATCCATCCCGAGAATAACGAATGAAATACAGATCAAGCAAGTGATTGAATCTTGAAGGCTTCTCTGATCAAGACAAAAATACTCAACTGAGATGTTTATAATTCCAATACTGGCAATACTTAACTATAATAAGGTGTATTCTCCAGCATCGGCATGAAATGCCAAATATGCCGAAATCGGAAACAAATCAGGTATGCATCTCAACCCAAATAACCAACCGTAACAATGTCGTTCATTCTTGATGACGTCCAGTACATCCTTTTTAGTTCCTAGGAGCTAGAGTTCAACTTTAGCTCCTAGGACCTAAAGTTCAACTTTAGCTCCTAGGACCTAAAGTTCCACTTTAGCTCCTAGGAACTAAATATGTTGCCTAGCAACATACCTACTTTTGTGTCAGTACTAGAAACGTCAATTTAAGAGCTAATTTTGGTATCAAAATGGACGACTTTTGTGTCGGTTGCAGAAAAATGCCTTTTCGGCCTGATCATTCCATGGAACAGTTTGCTTTTTAATCCTCCCCTTCAATAAGTCATTCAAAGGACTCAACAATGTACTGAAGTGGGGAATAAAACGCCTGTACCATGAACACATACCGACAAAACGTTTTATTTCTGTAGTGGTTTTAGGTCTGGGATATTCTACATTGACGTTCTCAAACCGTGAGAATCTACAACGAAGCCCAAATAATGTAAAGATTCTCTGAAAAATTGACATTTCTTGAAATTGACAGTTAAATTAGCCTCAACTAAACGTTTATGAACTTCTTTCAATAAACTAATATGCTCATCAAAATTTGAACTAGTACATATTATATCATCCAGATAAACAAATACCTTAGGTTGTAACTCTGGTCCCAAAATTCTATCCATCAAACGCTGCGTAATTGCTGCTGAATTTGATAAACCAAAAGGCAAGCACTTGAAGTGAAACAAGCCACGACCAGGTACACTAAATGCAGTTTTCTCTCTGCTTTCCTCATCAAGAGGTATTTGCCAAAGTGCACTTCTTAAATCGATAGATGAAATAAATTTTGCATTACTGAGCATATTCAAAATATCATCAACAAGAGGGAGCGGATATGAATCTTTTTTAGTAATTTCATTTAAGGATCTTCCATCAAAACAAAATCTGAATTCACCTGAACTTTTCTTGACTAGCAGAACTGGAGAATTCCAAGGACTCTCAGATTTTTCAACTACTTTCAAGGCTAACATTCTATCTAGTTCTTTATTTAGATGTTCCATCATATATGGAGATAATCTGTACTGTCTTTTCTTGAAAGGGACATTGTCTCCTGTATTAATATGAGCTGTAATTTTATCAGTTAAACCTAGACGATCCTCACTTGAAATTGATGAAAATAAATTCATAATGCTCTTTACTTTTTCCAACTGTTCATTTGATAAATTTTTACAAAGACCAATATCTGAATCATTTTGTTCAGGAGCTTCAGATACAACATTTACGTTGAAAATGAATTCACTTTGAATTTCCAAAGAATTATTGAGAAAATTGATGGAAAGGGCAAACATTTTGCAAAAGTCACTACCAAGAATCAATCCACATTTCAAACTTGGAATAACTGAAACAGTTACCAATTTACAAATATTTCCAAGGTTTAATGGTATTTGACATCGTCCTATAACTTTTTGTCCATTTCCATCAGCTGTTGTTACAATCTTTTTCTGACTTTTATTCAATTTAATCTTATATTTTCTCAACAATTCCATAGAGTAAGCACCTAGACAAGTTAAATTTGCTCCACTATCAACTAGTGCAACAATTTCTCCATCATAAAGTTTTAGTGAAATATAAGGTCTATTATCAAAAGGTCTTGAAATGAACAGTGGTGAAACATCATTAGATTCAATTACATCGTCAACTGTCTTTTTTCTAGAATCTTCACAATTATTTGTTAGAAAGTGGTCACATTTAGAAATATTATTTTTTCTTTTCCTTTAAAAATTTTGAGAATTTTGGCCAACAGACAATGAGATTGAGCTATTGCCAACCTGCTCAACCTCAGTAACTAGTTTTTTGAATTATTACATTTGGGGCAATTAGGTCTCATTACATTAGGCCTACCACAACCAAAACATACCAATTTGCGGGACTCTTTACACTCTCGAGAAATATGACCTATTTTTCTACATCGAAAACAAGTTATTTGTCTTGATTCATTATTGGAGTTTACTCCTGAGACAGAAGGTCTATCAGACAAATTTGACTCATTCAAATTTTGAGAAAAGCTCTTGGTATTTTTCTTACTACATTTTCCTCTATAATGTCTCTCCTGATTTCCAATATTTGAATCAACATAGGCAAGGTCGCTCTCCAAACAGTTCAGGGATTTTGGTGGAGTATATCTCTGCTGAAGTTCATTACATTCATCAACTTTTCTACAGAAACTTATCAATTCGGCTATAGTGTTTATATTCTGCAAAGGAAGAAGTTTAGTATATTTTGGCAAAACATTTCTCCTGATGATTTTCAAAATTTCCTGGTCTTCAAGAGGATGGCTCAATCTTTTAGATAAATTCAACATTATTGCCACAAAAATGTCAACAGGTTCATCTCGACCCTGTGTTCGAGATTTAATTTCTTCCAAAAGTTTATCATCATAAGAAGCTGGCAAAAAGGCATTCTCTCATTGAGATTCCAGTTCATTCCAATTGAAAATTGACTCTCTAACTGCTCTATACCAAATCAAAGCACGACCAGAAAATAAATCTATAGCTGACTGAAAAAGTTCTAATTCTGATACACCTCTAGCTTGAGATAACTCTTTTACCCTCTCCAAAAAAGATTTTAAACTACTAGTCCCATCAAATTGTATTCCCCATTTATAGACTGGAATAGAATTATTATTTCCTGAAGAAAAACTTGTTGAAGCTCTATTAGTATCAGGTTTTACATTAAAAGATAATCTTGCTTCTAATTCAATGCAAGTGGAAACTGCATAATCTTTATATTCAGACAAAGATAATTTCAACTCTTCAGGTTGATCAGGAATCTTGAAACGTCCTACTCTACCAGTTAAAGAAGTCAACCTAGACTCAATAATTTTATACATGTGATCTGATGTTGGACCTGAAAAACTGATAATCAAAGATTCTAAATCTGACAGAGTTTTATCAATGAAAGTTTTCTCTGAATCTGCATCAAATTCAAGATCCACTAATTTTACTGATACAGTTTCAGTACTAATTAATCGGTTTAAAATTATCCTTTTAGATGTTAGAGTTTTCCTAGCAGCTTTTATATTCCTGATACGCAGCTCATAATCAATTTCTTCTTCAGACAAGAACAAGGCTTCAATCTTTCCTTCCATTTTAAAAATTCAAATTTTTCAAAAAATTGTACCAAAAATCTCACTAAAAATATTTTCAGTACCAAGTAACAAAATACACACAAAATACACAACAATAAAAAATTCTTGAAGATAGTTTCAAAATAAATTCAACAACTGACAACTCAGATTTTCACCAAAAAATATTTGTTGTCCAACCTTACAGCACTTTTTTGGCAGAGTTAAATGAAATTCACAGGCCCATACGTTGTTAGCGCCATTTGTATAACCCTTATACGTGAGAAATTAAGAAATTCCAGGTTACACTGTGCAAACGGTCAGCTCATATAGTCGGGGCAAATGGGTCGTGGTTCATTTACTTACCATATCATGTAACTTTGTCAAAAATATAACAATTAGCATAAGAAAGATAGTTCCACCAGATAAGATTTTATTTGGACGCCATCTACAGAAAATGAAGTTCAACAAACCTCTTTCTTAAGCCAATCCCTGTAGAAAGAAATTGTCTGTGCTGAAGGATAGGAAAACATATCAAACAAATAAAATTTAGGTTCATTTACTGACTAAAATGGGTATTCGAAAGAGTATCAAATCTGCTTCACAAACATTTATAATATTTGTCACAAATAAATTCGACTGCACCTGAAATGCAACTAGGTGTGCATATTTATTATACAAAGTGTTAAATAAACGTTCTTCTATCAGTGAAACTTGACACAATGATCATCAGCTTTGAATAAATCTAATCAATGAAATCGATGGAATATTCCCCAGATATAATGCATTACACCTTCACAGATTTAGGAATATTGAATGATGATTTTATAATTGTACTAGATTCCAAATTGTACTTGATTTTAGATTATAAAAGATCTGATAATAAATGTTTCAACAATCAGTGAGTACTATATAATATGCAGAGAATACCTTATGTCAGCAAGACTGTGAATAAGCCAGAAAATGTTGTATGACCAGAGCTTATTAATATTTCCAGATTCCAAATTACATCATGGTCAATTTCATTATCATTTTTTTGGCTCCAGGTTCCAGATTCCATGGGCATACGAGTCTGGTGAGACGTCAGGTGACCTATAAGTATGCTTAGTCCAGCCAGTACGTTGAATTTATGACAAGTTGGAAATTTTCTCTATCTTCTTGAAATTCACATCAATCGCTTTCCAGCATCAACAGGAACAATAAATCGGCTCTAAAAGCCAGGACAATCTTTCCATGAAGATTGTTACCTCAAATCATTAGAAATGCTTACTCTTTCGAGTCCATAAAAAAGCATTTATGAGCGAAATTTACGTAATCTTCCAAATCCAAAAAATGAAGATTAAAAGTAACAGCAAGTAAGAGTACAATAAAAGTAAAATAACAGAAAAGTCTGGCAGAACTATAACATAGAAGAATAGAAAACATGTTGAAATAACGTAACCTCAAGATGATGAAAGTTCACAAATTAATTTCCTTGAATATGGACCAAATTCCACAAAAATAATAATTTCAATGAATCAAAAGTATTCTTAATAATTGAATGATTACCTCTAATTAGATGTTTCTCACGATAAATGGTGGATGATCAAAAATTTACTTTAGCGGACATCCACCTAGGAGTTCATTCGATGATGGCCAGATGCAGAAATGAACGATTTTCAATTTTTCTTTCTCTTTTCTAGTTGTAAATTCAAATGTCCATGTCATAAAAGTCAAAAAATCATAGTTAGCGAATAGCCAGATTCGAATCAACCGTTGCAATAACTGATATCAGGTTCAAATGAATAATCAATACAAATCAATACAGATCAATAACAATAAGAAAACGCTGACGGCCTACTCCCTAGACAATCTAAAAATGTAGCGAAGTTTATCAACCTTGATATGTTACTGTCGCGATCCTGCTTGTTGAAGGTCTGAACGCTGAACTATTCGTTAATGCTACATGGGACAAAGGAACAAAAGAAAAAGAAGAATTAAAATTACAACCCCAACAACTCGTTTGACATTTCATATGAATATTTTCAAAGCAAACTGAAATAATGAACTTTCATCAAGTCAACAAAACATAACATGATATTAAAATCAATTATGCAAAGAATATACAGGATGATCTCCGATGTATGCCCTCATGTATGCCAGTGACTCGCAGCTCCATGAAATCTGTAACAGAAAGGCTCAAAATATCCTACAAAAGGGATGCAAGTTCTCAAAATACATTCAGTGAAAACCAGAGTTGAATTAATTACTCTGAAAAGGTCAGTTGAATACTAGGTACTATCAATATTTCATAGAAAAAGTAACATTTACTAAAAGTTGATGTTACAGTGCAAGGCATCGGTTTCGCCTCTTCACAAGTGCCTTCTGGGTTATTCTCATCCAGACCAGTCCTTGCTACAATTTCAGGGAGAATACGTCCCAGACCTTGCTATGGTCAGCTCGGGTGCGTGGGACCGCCAGTCCCAAAACGTCTACTAACCCATTACATGGGTTTTCCCCTATAATCTACAGGGTACTAATACTTGTAATAGGCATTTTCAACGTTCCCTGCGCCATGGCCCAACCTAAGTCGGGCCAACTACCTCCGCATCCTCCTATCCTCTCATTCATTCTTAATAATTTACTAACACTCTGCTGTTCAAATTTAGTTCAGTTGGAAGTACTACCTGCAGTGCTTTCGGGTACTCTCTAGACTTGCGTCTAGGACCGTCCCTACTACTACTACACTTTCCCACCAACATTCACTAATTCTCACAGCCCTTCCATACTTGTATAAATATAACTCTCTATATATATATATCCAACAATAATACCAATTCTATTTTTATATCATCGCTTTCCTTCTTGTAAATAATTCGACCGCAAATTTATTCATTTCTCTGTATGAATGTTCATATTTACAAACATCCTCATGATTCCACCTATTTACGCCTTCTTGCTGTATCTCCATTCTGTCTAAATTTCTTATGTCATTATATATCCTACAATCTGTTAATACATGTTCCCACGTCTCTATTTCATCGCCGCATAAACATCGATCATTCTCTTCTAACCTTCTTTGATACAAAAATGTCTTTAAACTTCCATGTCCTGTTAATATGAAATTCATTTCTAAACTTGGGTCAAACCACTTCCACTTTCTTACTACTCTTACATCCGTAATAAACTTCTTCGTTACTATCCCCACCGTATCTTCTACCCATTCTTCCTGCCACTTATCATACATTATTTCATCTAAATATACCTTTTTTGCCTTTATTCCTAAACCTAACCATTCTTGTCTTCTTTCAATTAATTCCTCTTCAATCCGCATATTTCCTAACTCTAATCCTTTTTTCATTTAATACAATATTCCTCGTTTTATAGCCTCGTATCTCCATGGTAATATTCCCATTAATACCTCCATTGCGTGAGTCGATACCGTTCTGCATACTCTCAAACTTGCATATAACCCTACTCTCTCCACTTTATCTAAAGCTTTTTTCATTTTTACCTTCTTCAATTCCTTATACCATATTGCCGCTGCAACCTACACAAATCGTGCTGATGCACCAAGGTCACTAGACCACTATAAATGGGTAGTAGTGGGCATCCGCGCCAGCAACAGCCGAAGGTGGGGTGGGTCGAATAAAATGATTTGGTTTTCAGTGAAAACAAGATTTGATGGTCATGGGCGCCAGGCGAATTTCTAACCCCGCGTAGATACCCTAAACAGTTCAAACTCAATCTCCAAATTCACTAAACAAGATTGAGGCAGATTCGAGTCAGAAACGTTTAACAATAAAATTCGAGTTAACCTTGAATGTATTTATTACACCTTGAACTAACAAATCAGTCCCTATTCAGTTCCTGTCGTAACAATTTATAATAATTAATAACATTTAAATTTCTAAAAATATCCACTTTAGTTCACTGGTCTATATAAATAGAAAAAAAAATAGTCAGTTACTCCATAGTAACTGGAGGAATTAGGGAAACAAAAAAAATATAACGGTGAAGCACTATGTACAACTAAGCAGTGATTGGCACAAACATAGCATAGCCAGGCGAGCATCGACTACTGGGGCGAGGGCTCACGTAGAAATTAGAGGGTTGATACCAATAAAGCGTAAATAGCAAATACTTATTATGTCCAGTTAGGGAATACGCAACGCATGAGCTCAGGCGCAGGTATAGACAAGTTGGGAATACTAACTAATTTTCCACGTTCAGTCTCTATAATTTCTACTCACATAACCCAAGCAGTATGATCTAAACCCAAATATATTTTTATAAACATCTAAAAGGTCAAGTCGATGAAACAGTAGTGAGCACCGCAATAATTATGATAGCAACGATAGTAAGCAAAAAAAAAATCAAATGCTGTATGCCTAACAGCCAATTCAGCGAGGAGATACACAATAACAGCAAGCATAGGTAAAATAACAATTCATATACATCAACAAATATAGCAAAAAAAATAGCAGTAATATCATGCGCAGCAAAGTATCAAGGTCAATATATTATATGATGCAAATTTAGCAAAAAAAAAATATATCAGCTAGGTATTCGTAGCAACTTGCCAATCTCTGTATAACTATGAAGTAATTCAGTATAAAGTTGAGCACACAAGCAAGCACAGCCAATATAGATATCAAACTCTACAATATGAAGCAAATTTGGCATTACAGTAAGCAAGCATAGCAAACGTAGCAAATTCTTCAGCTATGAAGTAAGTGTAGCATAAGAGTAAGCATATGATGCAAGCATAGCAAATGTAGCAAGTTCTATAAATATGTAGTAAGTTCAGCTTGATAGTGAACAATAATGGCAAGCATAGCAAATGTAGCAAACCTTATATATGAAGCAAGCAAAAAGCAAAAAAAAAAATAAGCAATCAGCAAATCATAGCAAACTCAGCATAAAAACAAACAGAAGTCAAAAACTTGCGTGTCCTCTAGTGGCTTGTTAAAGTTGAGACACCCTGTATCACACAGGTAGTAGGTCGCAGCGTTACGGCAACCTCCTTCTAGTACTGCTTTGCCTGACCAAACGAATCTGATCCTGCTATATCATGCACCATGCCCAGTGTATAGTTGACTTCGAGCAACCCAAAGTTGGTATCCTCAAAAAAAAAACCCTAGGGAGAAATAATAAATATAAGTACCATCTCTCCTGAGAAAAATGAAATCATACTCCCTACTGTCCAACATTTTTTTGGAATATTGGAGATTTTCCAAAATATTGAAGCTATTTGATATACAAAGCCAAAAGTACCAGAATATTCTCCAAAAATAATATGTACCCTCTACTAATGTAGTATGGCAAGTATTTGTATAAAAATTCACCTAATGAAATGTTATTTTCTAGCAAACAAACTGGGAATTTCTTAGTAGTATTTACACCTACAAAAGTCATGTAGACATGAATATTTTTCAATGAATAACCCTCAACTTCTTATTCACAAGGTAGTTTGCAAATTATGAACTATCTAATAATTTAAATGCCAACAAAAAAAAATGATTAAGTTACCATCTAAGTAGAATAACTGCTGGCTGGATTTTGAATTGGTTACCACTAGATGGGAGTGAAAAAGGAAAAAAAAAATGATTTCACTAAGAATACATGCAAAAATAACAAGGAAAACATCTTACCCTGGCCAAGAGGTTTTATGTTCTGACAGCACATATAATGGTGGAGAGGTGTCCTTCAAGTGATTATAGGCCTTATGTACTTGTCATTAAGGGTCTGGCAATATTCCGGACTGATATTCAACTATCAACAAAAAAAAGTTTCACAGTAATGAACTCTACCTCAATTTATGAAATCAACAACTAGAAACATTCCAACATTGGAAATACACGAATTTACATACCAAATTGAATAGCTGATGTCCGTAGAGCCGTCTCGATCACTTCATGTATGCAGGAGAATGGTGAACTTTCAAATCCTCCTAAGAGTCCAATCTTGGGGTAGTACTCCAAAATACACACCAAATAACGATAACCTTACACCAAGATTAGTAAAAATGGTCGACAAAAATAATCCCTAACAAGGATGACCAAAATAATCAAAATTTTGTGACCAAACGGTTCACCATCACTTTTACTCCCAAACACGAAGTAACGAAGTGGGCCGACTCCACTCAAACCCAGCAGGGGTCGCTTCCAGCAGCAATCCTGCTTCCAGCCTATCAGAACCCTTTCCACGAACACGGAATTACAATTTGGAGTCTTCACCTCTGTTGGATAGGTGTCGACACCATAAAGGATATGTGTATTGCCTTAAAATTCTGGAAAACTGATTCTCAGCAACACCCGAGTTCACCTCCTACAGCCTATCACAGGCAAGTCAGGACTTATATTTCCCAAAATATAGTCCATTATACAATCAAAATTCCAGGACTTTCCTGCTATTAGAGCTGGCAACGCCGCCCTAGAGATGGGCGCAATTCCAGCAGTAACATATGTCCGTCCGTCCGTCGTGGTGTACAGACGTGTTTTCGTGCTCTCGGTTTATGATCGATTTTATCGGCTAATTATAAACTGTTCATATCGATATTCATACAAAAAGTCGCACATAGTGTATTCGATAAGATTCTCAAAGCAGAATCGAAACCATCAGATAGTTCTTGTGAAAAAGTGCATCAAACATGTCAACTACATGCGCCTCATGCACAACACTTATCAACAAAAAATCTCCAGGTGTTCAATGCGATGGTTTTTGCGCCGCTTCTTATCACGCCAAGTGTATCGGCCTTACAATCGACCAGGTGAATCTCATCAAGGACTGTAGGAACACCACTTGGATGTGCGACAAATGCAGAAATAATGATAGTTCGGAAACTGGATTACATTTAACTTCTCCAGGAACTACTATTGAATCAAAGATGCAACAACAAATTTTGAATTTTATGCAAGACATAAAATGCGAAGTGAAGGAGCTCCGCGGAACGCAAGCAGACCTGATCAAATCGATAACTTTTTGTACTGATAAGATATCTGATTTTGAATCTACTCTTAAAAGTTTCAATGATCAAATCAAGAACATTGAAAAACTGAAGACCGACAATCAATACTTAACGAAAAATGTACAATCATTGAACAAAAAAGTCAGTGATCTTGAGCAATTTTCTCGCATGAATAATATCGAGATACAAGGGGTACCAGATAAGAAAAATGAAGATATCTATAAGATCATTGACACCATACACAAGTCGTTAGGAATACAAATTACTTCAAGCATGATAGACTCCGCCCATAGAGTAGCATCCTTCAGCTCGAACAAGCCAAAAAATATCGTCGTCAAATATACTACCCGAAGAATACGTGATGATATTTTATCTGCTGCAAAAGTTAAAAGGATGGCCTCTACTAGTCGCATAATAAATATTGAAGGAATTTCTAACAACTTATTCATCGTCGAACACTTGTCTCCTGGTAACAAATCACTGTACAAAAAAACAAGAGATTTCGCCACTTCCAATAACTACAAATTCGTCTGGGTTAAAAACGGCAGCATATTGATAAGAAAAGATGAAGGATCCAACGTAAAACGAATCGACTGCGAGGACGACTTGAAATCACTTTGAATTTGCGAAATTATCAATGACTCCATCCTGTGAAAAATAACCATCTTCACACAATTAACGTGTTTCTACCAAAATCTTAGAGGTGTTCGATCAAAGACACATGAATTCAAACTAAACACCCTCATATGTGACTATGATATCATATGCCTAACAGAAACGTGGCTAAATAGTGGGGTGACAACTAGTGAAATATTCGATAATAAATTTTCCGTGTACCGCAGAGATCGTGAGAGTTCCACAAGTGTGAAAAGTGATGGTGGAGGTGCTTTAATCGCGACTCGGAGTGCGCTGCAAGTGGTGGAACACCCTGAGTGGCAAACGGAAGCCGAAGATATATGGATAACTCTTTATAAACCAAATAGTAGCAAAATTCATATATGTTGTGTATACCTGCCCCCCGGAGATGATAACGCCCTAGTTTGTTTTACAAACAACCTCTACAGAATATTCCATGAGATATCCGATGATGTAGTCCTAATTTGTGGGGATTTCAATATGCCGCATACTTCTTGGGAACCTAAACCAAACTGCTCATTCTTAATTCCCACTGTGGTGGAACAAAAATTTATAGAACTAAATGATATGCTATGCTTTCATGGTCTCTCACAGTTCAACAATCTAAAAAATGTCAACAACAGAATACTAGATCTAATTTTATGTAACAAATTAGTAATTGATAAACTTCAACACGGCGAGCCTCTAGTGAAAGAAGACCCTCATCATGTGAGTATAGAATTCAATCTAAAACTGTCTGTGCTGAAAAAACTTAAGTCAAACATAAAATCTCTTAACAATTACAGGAAAGGTAATTACGATGCTTTAAATTTTGAAATCTCTAATATCGATTGGGTTGATATCTTTCAGAGGATTTCAACCGTGGATGATTGCATAGAAGTATTCTATGAAAAAATATATAATCTCATTGAAAAATTCATACCCAAAAAAAGAATTTTCAGTGATTTTCCATCGTACTTCACCCAAAATACACTAAAATTAATAACAGAAAAAAATAAAGCCCATAAAAAATGGAAATCTTTGAATTCTCCAGCAGATTACTTGTTGTTTCGTCAATTACGACGCAGAACCAAGCAAATGATAAATAAAGACTACAAAAATTTTATCAATACTGTCCAAAACGATATACCAAATAATACAAAAAAATTTTGGCAATTCGTATCCGCAAAAAATAGAAATGATAGTCTACCCAATTCAATGAAACTAGATGATCAATCTGCAGACGGTGCTGCAGTTTGTGACCTTTTCTCTAAATTTTTCAGAAGTGTATTTCAACCTTACGATCAAACATTACAAGTCTTTTCGAAAACAGACAAGTGCCTGATTAACAAAATCTACGTTACAGAAAATGAAGTTCACGACATTCTTTGCAAGCTCGATGAAAATAAAGGCTGTGGTCCTGATGGTATTCCATCATTTTTTATCAAAAACTGTGCATCCAGTTTATATGTTCCCCTTACCATTATATTCAACAGATCCTTTGACGAATGCACATTTCCGAAAAAATGGAAAGAGGCATACGTAGTTCCGATTTTCAAAAATGGTGAAAAATGTTCCATAAGTAATTACCGACCGATTTGCAAAATAAATATACTAAGTAAATTACTTGAACTAATTGTACACAAAATGCTAATTTATAAAGTTAAAGAATGTATCATTCCTGAACAACATGGTTTCATTCCGAAAAGGTCCATTGAAACTAACCTCACGTTATACAATGAATTTATTTTATCTGCAATGGATTGCCAAACCCAAGTGGATGCCGTGTACACGGATTTCAGCAAAGCTTTCGACAAAATTAATCACAACATATTGATGTCAAAATTGTCTGAGATTGGTGTACACGGTGATCTGCTCCGTTGGTTTGCTTCATATATATTTAATCGGTCACAAATTGTTATAGCTAATGGATATGAATCTAATTCTTATATTGTCACTTCAGGTGTGCCACAAGGATCACATTTAGGGCCCCTACTTTTTCTGATTTATTTAAATGACATCACGTCATCATTTGAAACTTGTAAATTTCTACTTTTTGCGGACGATTTGAAAATATTTGCATCTGTCAAAAGTCCAGTCGATAACCTTTTAATTCAACGTGACCTAGATCGCTTGTATGATTATTGTATCGTAAATAAAATATTTCTCAATTTGAACAAATGTTTTTTCATCTCGTTTACTAAAAATATCAATATATTCTCATACGATTATAATTTCAATAACACCATTTTGAAGAAAGTGGATAAAATCAAAGATCTTGGTGTCGTTTTCGACAGAAAGATGACATTCTCAGAACATATCGATTATGTTGTAACGAAAAGTAACAAAACCTTAGGATTCATATTAAGACAAAGTAAAAACTTCAATTCCATTCAAGCATTAAAAGCATTATTTTATTCTTATGTCTACAGCAGACTTAATTACGCAACGGTTGTGTGGAATCCTCAGTATGCTGTGCATAAGAACAGATTAGAGTTGATTCAAAACAAATTTTTGAGATTTATGGACTACAAGGTTAATGGTACTTATAATCACTTGGCAAGCACATGTAGACTTAGGGAACAGTTTCAGTTCTATTCATTAGAGGCTCGTCGAGAACAATCTGATATATTCTTTTTGTATAAAGTTTTAAATAATTTATCTGACGCTCCAGATCTATTGTCAAAAATCTCAATTCATGTCCCTTCACGTTTTCTCAGACCTAACAATACTTTATTTTCTGTATCATTTTGTCATACAAACGCAGGAGAAAATTCACCACTACATAGAATGAAAAATCTGTACAATCGAAAGTTGTTTTCTGTAGATATTTTTCAATCCTCACTGAATGTTTTCAAAAAAAAATCAGATACATATACAATTCTCACAGTGCATAGAATATTCAGCAAATTGTAATCATTTCAATGATAAATCTTATTTACTTCATTATCAAATTTTTCAAACTTATTTTAGTTTTTGGGTTATTAATTTATATGTACACCATGAAACTATGTAATAATTGTGGATAACAATCTGGACCTTAGGGTCTGTCGTTATCCTATTTGATTTTCAATAAATAAATAAATAAATAAATAAACATATCGTTACGGTTGAATCACAGTTGAATGCTCATCTCCTGGGTCCGACCAACCATGGACTATGGAATTCGAGAGCCAGCCGCCGAAACCTATCTTCAGGCAGACCAGCGATTTGGTGGCCGACCATCAGCGATTCGATCAGCTGATCGAAAATCAAAACAAAACAACAGACGGATGCTGAATCAAAAATTCCTTCGAGATGATCTATAAGTTCTATAACATAAGACGAATGAATTGATAATCTCCTAGGAGTCCCAGGTACGTTTTATTATTTACTTTATTGGTGTTCATCATCGACTATCTGTGCTAATAAATGAACGAACAATACTACAAATACACCACAGTTATACTTAAATCTAATTATTTACATTTTTGTTTTAGGACGGAGCAAGAAGAGATAAATTCATCCAAGTAGTGCTGGAACGAGTCGAAGAAAGATCAACAAAGAATAGATTCCCGATTCAACTGCATCGATGTTAGTGTACAGTTTGAAACAGTGCCAATATTGTTTAGTTTAATTAGTTTGTGTGTTGTGACAATAACGTTGAATGAATATACAGGGTGAGTAAATATGGGTTTCATTCAATTTTTGAAGCTTCAGAGATAGATTATTATTTAACGTGGAAATTCAACGTTACAAATCCCCCCCTTACTTCAAGAAATTTGCCCGCAAATTTTTCCTAGGTAAAAAAACCTAAATATTTAGAATCTATACCCCATGAAACTTGTAGCAAGTACCCTCCTTGGTACAAGATATGTCCTAGGACATCTTGAGCTCCAGTTGCGTCACAGATGGATGACCCGGATGATTGCCCGACCGACAGCGTTCCAAGGGAGCCTCGAAGGGGCCCTCGCGAAGATGTCAGACGCGTCGTGGACCAGCCCTCCGGTTAACCTTCCATCAGCAACTCTTGGACGCGCCGCCGCACGCACGGCTGACCGAGCCCGCCATCCGCGTCACACTGGATACCCGCAATGGAAAGCCAAAACATGTAAAAGTAAATTTTGATTTAGGGCAAGCCCAAGGACTGCCAGTTCAACCCTAGTGGACAGGAGGGCCCACCACCCTGAAACGGCGCTGATGCCGGTGCGAGATCAAACAAAACATTCGGGATTGTTCCACAACGCAGTGCGGCGGACAATCCCTCGTTCCCTCGGCTCAGGGACCTTTGACCGAATTCAGGAGTACTGACGGGCCATAGTGACGGGCGCCCGTAGGCAACTCGCGATTCCGTCGACCGGCCAGCTCCTGAATTCGTTCTCCAGTCCCGAACACGTAACCCTGAAACCGGGAACGCGACCTGCTTGCCCCCACTGCGAATAGGTCCCTACCAAACAAAAACCCTCGCGCAAGAAAAAAAACAACCAAAAGGCGCACTGACGGCTCGGAGCGGATGAGTACGAACATAGACCTCTCAAGACAGACCACGGCCAACCCGAGGAAATCAAAGCTAAGACAATGCGTAGACGTCGAAGCAAGTTTTCACGTCCCAGAGATACCCCATTTCACACCTTCAATAGGAGAACGAGAACTAAAGTGACAATAAGGGCAGCTAACTACATACTCAAAAACACAAAAGAAAACCAACACCGACGACTTCACATATAAAGGAGATATGAGGTGAAGACGAGAAGACCAATATCCCCACCAAAACACAAAGGACTACTCAACTCCGCGGGAACATGAGCAAATACCTCATACCTTTGCGGGCCAACCAATTGAGACCCAAATCGTGAGATGTTGGAGTGTGGCCAGTTGTGGGACTTTTACCCACCGGCTGGTCATACCCCGGCAGGAGTATTCTCAGGCCCCTTCCTGCAGAGCCCCCCTTGCTTCAAGAGATTTACCCCTCAAGTCAAACTAAATCGAATCTGCATGATCAGGGGAAGCCCGAAGGTGCTTCGTGTGCCAATTCCCCTTCGAATTACCAGCCTCATCTCTCAACTCATAAACCCATGGAGTCAATCTTTTCTTGATATAAAATGGGCCGTCGTACTCTGGTGCCAGCTTGGCCGAGAAGTACTTCGTTGCGTCCGAATGAACCATATTCTTTTTCCACACAACCTGATTTGGCAAGTATTCGACATGTCGACAACGCAGGTTGTATCGCTCGCAGCCCTTTTCACCCGCGACCTCCAATCGCCTCTTCACGTCCCCAAACATTTTCCTGAAAGACTCGTTACGACTTAAGTCACCGGTTTGAGTACCATCCTCAATATCTAATAAAACATTGTCGCGATAATCTTTCCCTGACAGAACCATATTTCTACCAAAATTAACAAAGTAAGGTGTTAATTTCATCGTCTCATGTTTGGACGTGCGAATCGCACATGCAATTTCTTCCAGATTCTCGTCCCAACAGCGGTGGTTATCTGATACATAAATGGATAACATCGTCTTGATTACCCTATTGACCCTTTCAGTAGGGTTAGCTCGAGGATGGTAACTAGGAGTGAACTTAATATGACTACTGTACTTATCGGCAAACCTAATGAACTCCCTACTACGGTATTGAGGCCCATTGTCACAGATGATGGTTCTGGGGACTCCAAACAGTAGAAATACCTCGCTTCCCATCTTACGAATGATGGATGTACTCGTGGCCTTCCTCAGAGGAAACAATAACGAAAATTTGCTTAGGTAATCTGTTACTACCAACAAAAAGCAATTACCATGTTTCGACCTAGGAAGTGGTCCCATGAGATCTGTGGAGATCATTTCCCACGGCCTGTCAACCTTCGGGTGCGAAATCATCTTATCCGAGGGTTGGCTGTTCGAAACCTTATGCGCCAAACATACTTCACATCGCCGGACAAACCTAGCCACGTCATTGCGCATTTTCGGCCAATAATACCTCTCAGCATGTCAGGTACAACATGTTCCTTCCCTTTACGATGAATAACAGTGAAATGATACTGTTGGAGTCGTACCGCCCAGCGTGCTAAACGTCCTGTAAGGTCCTTGATATTATGGAGCCAGAGCAACGAGTAGTGATCCGTTACCACGGTGAATTCAACCCCTTCTAGGTACGGACGGAGTTTCTCTACAGCCCATAATACCGCTAAGCATTCGCGCTCTGTTGTGGAAAAATTCCTCTCCTGTCGAGTCAATGACCTACTGAGGTACGAAATCACTTTGTCGCCTTCAGGGTGCGGCTGGGTGAGGACGGCTCCAATGCCATAGCCAGAGGCATCAGTCTGCACTACAAACGGCTTGTCATAGTCCGGACAACTCAATATAGGTGCGGCCACGAGACATTCCTTGATCAACCTAAATGAACGTTCACACTCCTCACTCCATCTGAACTTACTACTTTTTTTGAGAAGTGATGTGATGGGTGCTATAATTGAAGAAAAATCCGGAATGAACCTTCTATACCAGCTAAAGGTTCCGACAACCATCCGAACTTCCTTCACGTTTATGGGAGGTGCAAGGTCTAACATCGCCTTAACTTTATCAGGGTCAACGTGTAAACCGTTCCTGTCGACGACGTAGCCCAGATATTTCATCTGCGGCCGGCAAAACTGACATTTGTCAACGCTTATTGTGATATTGGCTGAACGCAACCTACAGAAAACTTCATCCAAAAGTTCCGGATGATGCTCAAGGGTCTGACTCACGATAACCACATCATCGAGGTAAACAAAGAGGTTAGGCTCTAGATCATGACCTAGAACGTTATCAATTAGCCGTTGCCAGGTAGCCGGGGCGTTATGCAATCCAAACGGCATACGACGAAACTGAAATAGCCCACGGTTGGGGACCGTGAACGCCGTATACTGTTTGGACGACTCAGCCATCGGTACCTGCCAATATGCGGATTTCACGTCCAAACTGGAGAGATATTTGGCATCTCGTAGCTTGTCAAGAGTGTCGGATACTAATGGCAGCGGGTAACTGTCGCGAACAGTGACTGAATTTAGTTTCCTGAAGTCAACGCAGAAACGAAATGATTCGTCTTTCTTCCTCACAAGTAGGATTAGGTGATGACCACGGGCTATTTGAGGGCTCAACAATACCTAACTTGAGCATCTCCTTCAATTCAAGATCTATTTGCTTTTGGCTTTTGTCGATCGAATGCTCCTTCTCGACACGTCCATCTCGATCAGCTAGGAGTGTCGGCGAGCGTTTCCCTGCTGATTGCACACTGGACAGCTCTTTACAGTTACCCCCTCTTTTTTACACCAAAATTTTCCGCTTTTCACAGCACAACCAATTGCCCTGTGACCTGGTTGATTACATCGGAAACATATTACCTCCTGTGACGAGCTTGCTACATTCCTAACTGGACTACTGACAACCGACTGACAGCTGTCAACAGGAGTATCTACATCAACATAAGCGAGATCGGCCTCTAATGCACCACTTCTCCGACTAGGCGGAACGAAATTCTCGACGGCCTCCTTTCTAGCTTCCAGTCGCCGACCTAAATCGCGAAGGTGGGAAATTGAAGTAACATCAACCAAGACCAACTGATTTTGGTAAAATGGAGCTATGTTTTTCATAAGTACTTTCAGTTTGGTCTCCTCAGGTACCGGACACGTAAGTCTATTGAAATAACCTGTCATTACAGCTAAATAAATCCCTATGGACTCGTCTGGCCCCTGAGTTCGTTTTCGTATTTCTTCAAAAAGTTTTTCATTATAATTGGGAGTTAAATACTCCTCACGAAGTAAATTCACTAGTTCATCCCACGAACTAACTTCTTGACGATACGCGAGATGAAACTGGTAAGCTCTACCTGTGAATAAGTCAATTCCCGATTCAAGCAAAGTGTCTTTGGAAACATGTCGTGCGACCCTCAGTTCCTCGACTCGTTCTAGGAACGCAGTAGTACAGCTAGGCCGGTTGACGCGCAGTGCCGCCGCAAAAGCTCACCAGATGTCGTGGTGTCGCTAGTGTCGCTGCGAATGTTCGCTGTATTACGGGCGGCGGCAAATTCAAATACTGGATGGTTTGTATTTATAATATTTTTCGTGACGTAATTTTGTTTCAATCTGAATTTGGAATTAAATAAAAAAAAGCTGGTGTCACAACTCGGGGATTCGATCCCCGGCCAACGGACTGAGAGCCCGATACGCTACCATAGCGCTATACCACTAGACAGAAATTGTTACGAGTTGAAAGTGTAATACGCAGAGCGACGGCATTCACGCCGACCGGCAGACCGCCAGCAGAGCAGCAAGCGATAGATGCGACAGTGCAGGGTTGCCGGACGTTGCGCGCGGTGCGCTACATCATTGTCGGACGTTTGAAAAAATCGGATATTGCTCATAGACCATTTGAAGATGTGTAACGTCTGAACCTCAACAGATTTCGTATGACAGATGGCATTCAACATCTGACATATATTCTGACGTTACGACGTTTTGACATTTCGTCATTTCGACGTTTTGTCGTTTCATCGTTTTGACGTTTCGTCGTTTTGACGTTTTGTTGTTTGCCGTTTTTTGACGTTTCACTGTGCAGAATCGAGAATAGAAAAAATAAAATTATTAGTAAATAGGTTGTTATTTTTTATTGATTAATTGGGTGACATCATTTGGGTATCAAATTATCGAACCATTTGTATAAAATATCAACGTTGCGAAGGCTGCAATTGAAGGATTCTCGACGAAGGTGATGCATACAGGATTTGATGATGTTGTTGTGATCAAAAGTTGGAACGGTGTTGTACCAGGAATCGTCAAATTGTTCCAAATTCACGACCCTTGCATGTGCATTGAATGTTGCTAGTTTATCATCCAGAAACTCCTTCTTCTGATGTCCTCGCACATAAATGATATCGATGTCACTCAGCTTATCTTGAAGGATATCATCCAGTAAATTGTATGCCACAAAACCAGAAGAATATCTTAGGCCATGAATGTTTTTCTCCAAGAAACAAACGCCGCATCGGTCTTCTTTGCTGAGAGAGGAGAAGGATTTGTATGGAAGTAGCAAATAATTACTACATTGAACTCCAATTTTTATGGCAATCTCCTTGGGACGGAATTCATGCTCGATAATGAACCCTTGGATGTCTATGAACGCTACTCTCATGATGCCGGTCGAACTGGAACTGACTAGGAAACTGGGATTCAATTCCACTTCTTGATAATTTCACTGAGTGGGAGGTGCTCAATGATGTTATCGTGAACGATGATGCAATAGGCTCGAGTGTTGGCGGGAAATCCTTGGGATGCTTCGATTTCAAGTTTGACATCAACAGTGGAACTTTTGACACTTTCGTCTCGTCGCGAACAATCGATAACGAAAAGAGGCTGTTTATTGGCGAATTCGGGGTAACCCAGGAGCGGAGTGTGTAGGGAGGTGTTTTTATAGCTGTATCCGAATTGTGTATAGTTGAAGTACGCCTGTGGAAAAGCTCCTTTATCGAAGGCCAATTGCATCTTCTCCTTTGGATAACTTTCTCCGTTGAGAGTTAATGTGATATTCGTTATGTTGGCATGATTGAAAATTGTAGGATCAGTATTAACTTTAGTCAGATCGTGATCCGTTTGGAAGCAAACGATGACATAGCGAGGGCTTTCGAGAAACGAAGACGTTTTGACGGCCCATATTTCATTGGTGGCGCCTGTCGTGAGAGAAGGCAACATATGTAATTCCCATTTTCTGAAGGGTATCAGGATGGGAGTGTCAGCTTTGATTGCCTTCAAAAGTTGCAATTTAATCTGATCGTTTGGAAATAGTCTTTTCACTTTGAGTTCCACGTTTTCGATTTCCAATTGTACTTTTGTGGGTACAACAGCTGTGCCGACAGCAGTTTCGGTGATTTTGAAGCAGTTATTATCGTTTCCAGCTCGCACCAAACGAATGGAATGTTTACCGTAGGAGACACACTCATAATCGTTGAAAATATTCAACAGATGCTTCAATGGAATGAACATACTGAATGCTAAAGTTGCTGCATTGATGACATCAACGTTATTGGGATAGGTCCAACCTGCTATAGTCAAATGTTTTGTATCTTCGGCACTGTAACACAAGTAGCCTCTGACAGTGCTTACAGTACCAACATCACGTACTGATTCCAATTCCTTACCATTTTGATCATAGCTCATGGATTGAAACATATAGGCACCAGCATTATTGACGAAAGATACTTGACCAACACCTTCAGTTCTCGTAACTTTTCCGCTAATGTGCAAAATACTTTCATAGAGGGCATCGAAAGCATCAGACTGATTAATGTTGATTTCTATGACATCGTTATTGCGAAAGGACTTGACGTAAGGGTAGTATGTTCTCCATTCGACCTTTTGTATGGATTCGTCGATGTGAGGCTTCCGGAATATGTTGAACACTTGAGAGGATAACATGATAGCCGAGTGACCTGAGGAATTTTATATTCTGCAGACTGAGTGGACGAGTGTGACGGCTGATGAATGTCTTCTTGAAGACTGAAGGAGCAGACACAGGGGTGCGACTCTTATAAACACTTAGGACCATAATTTTTTCAGTTCCAATCGAATGATGACTTCTTCGTTTCGGAAATTCACCAGTTGAAAGTTTTGATCGAGCACTTTGAGCGTGATGTTGTAGATTTCGTTTGTATGGGTGGCGATGGGTAAATAAATAAGGTGATTCGGCGTTTCGTCGATAGCGTAACCAGGGTCAGCGTCAATGGCGAATTCGTAGATCGTGTGAGACGGTCTGTCGTTGTAGAATGCCCCTGAGGTAATGTTGCTATCGACATGTATCGTTCGAACTTTTATAATATTCACAGGCTGATCTGACACATGATGAATGCCATTTTCCAAGGTTCTAGACGAAAATCCCAATATTTTTGCCAAACTATTGTTCTGAGTGAAATCAATCACATGTTGTTCACAGAAAATTTCGCTCTTCAAAGTATTATTATTCGGTTTGAGATAAAAAAGGTCTTCGGGTTTCTGCGATGGTGGTAATGAGGTTATATTTTTCGAAGAAGGTGGTGGTACAAGATGTTTTCTGATCAGCTTTTCAATATCTTCAATTTCGTAAGCTCCAGTAGGAATATCAATACTTTTTCTTCGTTTTTTGTCACCGTTTTCGAAATAATAGAACTTTGTACCTTCCTCAATGTTGGGTACGCTGTTGTACGAATGGAAACTGAGTAGAGCTAAGCCATATTCAGAATCGAGATCTAATGGAATCGGAGGAGAAAAATCAATAGAGAGCGTCGAAGAACGACTCTTCAATGTCAATATCAAAGACATGACTGATGAGAGAGTGTAGAGGTATGCATAATTTAAATAGTCGGGGGCTTTTTACTATCATCATTTTATTTTCGAATTCAATAAAAATGTTAAACATAAATGACCACAATTGATTTGATTGTATTTCTGATAGGCATCATTATTATAGAATATCTGCACGTTGTTTCCGAAATATTCGGCCAATTCCTTTGGTGGTTTCAAACAGCCATACGAATCGAAATAATGGACAATATCTCCATGTTTTTTATAAGCTACCCAATGTGTTCCGGGATTGATGGAGGAATCTAAATTCATAACTGCACACTCACGACGACGCCAAGGGCGGGTAGGTAGAGTGTCTCGCATGAAAACACCTCGAAAATATGGTATTTTCAGTTGTTTGGCATATTTAACAATCTCTCCATCATATAATGCTCTATTGGGTAGCTTGGATATCAGTTTTTTTGCTGCTTCTTCAAGAATAATCCAGCTCCACAGCCACCACCACCACCTCCTCCTCCTCCTCTTTTTTTTAAGTACAGTCCATATCCTTTACGTGTTTTACGTAGATACACACCGGAACCCAAATGCTCCATAGCTTGATTGTGACGTTTATCCTCTTCCATTTTTTTCCTTGCATTCTTGGTATCGATTACTGTCTTCGCGATAGCGCTTGCTCCTCCAGCCAACGATCCTAGAGCCGATAGGCCTGCAAATAGTGGTATCAACGGTAAGAATCCGCCACTTTTTCCTGTTGCAGGCAAAGGTATTATTCTGGGAATTCGGACTTTTTTTCTACCTCCGACTTTTTTTATTGCCTTACGAGCTGCACGCAAAGCTGCTGCAGATGATTTACTCAAACCACTACCCCGATGTTTACCACCGTCAGCAGCGTTATCGTCAAACGTTTTTTTCAGAGCAGTCAGCACATTTTTTACGATTTTAGAGAACGGGTGCTGCATCACCCCCATACCGAGTTTACGTTTTGTCTTCATACCGGTGGTGACGAGCCAAGCGGCAGCTTTCTCACCCAATTTAGCGTCTTTCGATTTAACTCGTTGCCAAGCTCTATTTTCCAACACCCGATCGGCCTTATGTCGTTCTTCCAAAGTGTTGTTCTGAGAGTATGCGATATCGTGTTCTTTACAGGCTTCGTCCAAGGGATTTATGCCTATATCTCCACGTTCTAGCCGCTCTTGTAATTTGGTCCCTGGACCACAATACGAATAACCTGGTAGATGTAATTCGAATGGTAGTTTATTGATGAGCGTATTGACAATACCTTCACCGCGGTAGATCAGCATTGAGAATGAGCACTGGTGTGAGAAAGCACCTTCATTTATAAAAGTCCACAATACTCTATGAATCGTCACACATCATGAGAGTCGTTCAACAGAAAAAGACGCTACCAATCGAAAATTTGGACTATTTGAATGACAACGGTAGCGGAATCAATCGAGGTAAACATGGCGTCCTGTTACCACACTCATTTCGTGCAATCATTTGCGGTCCAAGTGGATGCGGAAAAACAAATGCAGCACTGTCATTGTTGTTTCATCCGAATGGTGCTAAATTTGAGAACGTATACGTGTACTCAAAGTCACTGTATCAGCCCAAATACCAGTTACTTGAAAAGGTGCTGAGAATGGTGAAAGATGTCGGTTATTTTCCATTCAAAGATAATGAGGAGATTTTGGGTCCCAATGAAGCGAAGCCAAATTCCATTTTCATTTTCGATGACATATCCTGCGATTCACAACAGAAAATTCAAGAGTATTATTCCATGTGCCGTCATCGAGGCATCGATGCTATATACATAGGACAAACGTACAGTAAAGCCCCCAAACAGATGTTGCGCGACAACAGTAACCTAGTGGTGCTCTTCAAACAGGATGAGGTAAATTTGAAGCATGTGTTCGATGAACATGTCTCACCGGACATGACATTTGATCAATTCAAGCGAACTTGTGCAGATTGCTGGGGTGAAAAATATGGTACAATGGTTATTGTCAAGGAGCACGATCTGAACGCAGGTCGATATCGTCAAGGCTTTGACAAGTTTATAAAAGTATGAACTCGATGTGATAAAGCCTATTCGTCAACATGAAACCACCCAGCAAAGAGGTCGATGTCGTTCGCAAAAATAAAATTAATGAAATTGCAAAGGCTATAAAAAAGAAATATTTAGCTTTAAAATTGGGCAAATCAGAGGAGGATGAAACTTTGCAAAAATTCTTCAAACCTGTATCTGCACCACTGAAAGAAATGATAGCAGCAAAAACTCCATTATTCAACGCCTCCATCAAGAATGAGCCTTATTTGCTACCGAAAAAGGAAGAGAAAGTTCGCAAGAAAGAGGAACACAAAGAAGAAGAAGAAGAAGAAGCTCATGAAATACCGTTTCAGAAACTTGAACGTGTTGCTAGTACGAGTGGCGAAAGTGATGATGATGTGTTTGAGCAAGGTGTAGAGGAAGAACAAGAAGAAGGGGAAGGTGCTGAGGAGAGCATCGATCCTGCAGTTATTGAGTCATATCTGGAACAATATCCTACAATGGGCATTCCATTCATGAAAGAACATTGGACAAATAGCCATAAAATAGACAAAGTATATGGTCCTATATATGATTCTAGTAATTCAAAATGGTGGCTTGGCTACAAAGAAATCGATTTTGATGCACGAACTGGCTACATCAAAATTGCTGGAAAACAAGTGAGAGGAACACCTGGTATATATGAGCTGATATTCTACGATCTTCCTGAAAATTTCAATAAAGAAGATCTGAATGGATATAAACAAATTTTGGAACTATCGAACGCCCATCTGAATGCAAGTGGAAAGATGAAAGGTAGTCCAAGATTCAAATACAGGGAAATCATCAGGCCCATGTTTCGGCCGCCACCTCTACCATCAGCAGCAGCTGCAGCCTCACAATCAAGGGCACGACGTGGTACAACGGGACAGGGCTTAAAGATTAGCCGCGATATCAAGGGCAGAGAACCCATGATGATCACGTACAATACCAAGCCTGTCGAATACATCTATTGGGATGACCCAAATGAGTTGTGTGAACGTTTGAGATTGCTCATAGCATCACAGCAAGCTGGAAATACTTCTCTCGACAATGAGATTGTATCCATTATTTCTGAACTGAAGGAGGCAAATATTATACAATAGATATAAGCTTATGAAATATCAATCATTTCAAAGATGACAATCGATAAGTTCGGACGTAGTTCGGATAGAAAACGAAAACTGGTGGTGATTGCATCAGGTGACGGCGGCTTAGCACATACTCCTAAAGGCGATATAGATTTCGGTAATTTGAATTTGTGCAATGTCAAAACACCTATTTTGAAAAAGGATGCTGCAAACAAGGAATACGTGGACCAGATAAAAAATAACATGAAACAGTCCCTAGCGCGAATCCAGACAGATTTCAAGAGTGCAACTGATGAGTATTTCAAAAGAGTTGATGACAAATTCACAAAAGTTAATGATTCTCAGAATACCCAGTTGGTGGAGTTGACCACCAAGCTGGAAAATACAGCTATGCAAATGACACATTTTCTCAAAGAATCGTTGCCCAAACTGGAAAAAGATGTGAACTCGAATGCAAAGGGCATAGCAGATGTTTTGAAATTACTCGAAGATAATACTAAAAGTATAAGTACTCTGAAGAATGAGCAGCAACAAAGTCATCAGACAGTGATTCAGCTGGCTGATAACGTTGCTCAGATCGGAGATGACCTCGCAAAGAACGTGTATCAGACCGTTGATTCGAAACCACCATTATCAAACCAAGTAGTGTCTATGAAAAATACATAAATACAATGTTTGCCTTCAACTGTGTCATTCAATTACCTCCCTACCTCCCATCCTCCCCATATATAAATAAACTATGATAGTATGTCACAATCTCGGGGAAAAATCGAACTTGTCAACGAGTTACATAAACCTGCCCGAAAAAACTACCCACATCGACGAACTATCATTAAAGGCATAGATGATTTATGGCAAATGGATCTAGCTGAAATGCGTCAGTATGCAACACATCGGAATCGAAATTTCAAACTAATCATGGTTGTGATTGATTGTTTTTCCAAATACGTTTGGACTCGTCCATTGAAAACGAAAACTGGCGAGGAAATAACAAAAACGTTTGCAGATATTTTGACGCACACAAAACGTTGTCCGAAAAATTTGCAAACCGATCAAGGAACGGAATTTTACAACAGCACATTTCGCAGTCTGCTGAAAAAGCACGAAATCAATCATTACAGTACGTACAGCATCAAGAAAGCAGCCATAGCGGAACGTGTAATCAGAACATTGAAAGAGAAACTATTCAAATACTTCAGCTTAAACGGCACCTACAAATGGATAGACGTATTACCTACCATTACAGAATCCTACAATGATACACGTCATAGTAAGACTGGGTGCAAACCATCAGAAGTCAACAAATCCAACGAGAAGCAAATTCTGAGCAGATCGTTTACTCACTTGAAAATTGCTGGCCCGCGAAAATTCAAAGTTGGTGACATTGTTCGCATAAGCAAAGCTAAGCATGTGTTTGAAAAAGGATATACCCCAAATTGGACCACAGAACTATTCAAAATCATCAAATGCAAAATTACTAATCCTGCCACCTACATGCTGGAGGACATGCAGGGTTCACCAATTAGTGGCGCTTTCTATGAAGAAGAATTACAGAAAACTGCAAACCCCAACATCTATCTGGTTGAAAAGGTACTGAGAAAAAAGGGGAAAAAAATGTACGTCAAATGGTTAGGTTTAGACAACAAACACAACAGCTGGATCGAAAACGCTGATTTAGTATAGAATCTTATGGAAAATACGAGCAGTTTTACACGTTTTATGGGGCCTTTCGTTGTGTGTGTGTGTGTGGAGAAATTGGAAAAACAGAAAATCACATCAGTGTCACGTGATTTCCAACTATAAATAATACCATAAGTCTGAACTGCATTCCAGTAGAGAGTTCATAATGTCTCGTGATATAAGCAATTGCAGCAGCATCAGTAGTGCTGAAATGGAGTTTAGTGGTGATGATAGCAGTAATAGTAGTGGTGATTATAAGCAAACTCTTGACGCTATCAATCGCGCTTTGAACCAGTACGAAAGTGCAGCTCAGCAAGAATTCAATGTGGGTGCTAATCACACAGGAATGATTCGGTATGAAATCAAAGCACAAAGTGAAAATCCTCTGCTGTTGATGGTGTTTCCTATGCCCTGCTATGAAATCCGATGTGGTCTCAGTCCTACGAGAGATTTCGGTGCCTGTGTGATCCTGAAACAACGATTTTCACCAAAACAAATATCTTTCAACACATACGAGTGGGCTTCCATCATAGAAATATTGACGGAAATCAAACAATCCTTCTTCAAAGCCGCTAGGAGTAGCAGCAACAACAACAGCAGCTATCCAGATGAGTATGAACCTGTGGCGATAAAGTGTGGAGACTTTGTAACTTTACATCAATTCATGGAAAGTGGCGTGAAACAAATTGGCATTCACAAAGATGCCACCGATATGACCTTGAATGAAGAGGATGTCACGGAAATTCTACAAACACATATGGGTGTGGTATCTGATCGAGTTGCCATGTTGAATGCCTTGGACTTTCACGATTATTACCACCATATTTTCAACATAGCCAACACATGGTTGTATGAAAATAAAACAACTTTGACACTTACAGAAATCGTTACTGGACTTTGTGAGGCATCATCTACAGACAGCATTAATGCCAATGCTCTACGAGAATATTTATTTTATTATCATTCTCGAAATTAATTACTGTGAATAAAAATTTCATGTAGGTAATGAATGATTGAATGTTTTGTTTTGTTTTTGTTTTCAAATCAAGTTATCATATGACATCCTGTAGAATAAATAAAGCACAGAAATTTCCTAAAATATTTTGTTTTTATTCTTTCATGAGAATCATCAGGTATATTATACAAAATACAATAATACAATACAATAAGAAAAAAACAATCAATAGAATATGAAATACAGCGCACAACACCCTCAACATATTGTGAGCAACATTTTTTCTATGAAAATTATATTGACATAACACAATTTCAGCAAAATTTTACTTTCTTATATTTATGAAGATCGTGAATACATTCATCACGATCTTTCAATTTGAAGACAACATTATGAAACCCATTTTGACACCAATAAGATTTGTCGCGGAATAAAGAATGTACTTCATCACATCTGACAATTTCATGCTCAATACTTGGAGTAAAATTTATTTTTTTATCTTGAAAGTCTTTTAGTAATGAGGTGAACACTTTCAGACACACTTTGCAAATTGACAAATTGAACTCATCAATTTTATAGCATTTTTTCAATGCACAATAACAATCGCTTTCGCAAAATATTTCCAAATTATCCGCATCTAAGAGCGCTTTTCGCACATCGAAAGGCATATCAATTTCTCGGCAATATTCGGGAAAATTCATCAAAATGAAATCACTATAAGACAATGATTCTCGTCGTATCTTTGACCATTTGAATTTCGCAAAATTTTTTACAACTTTTTTTGTTAATGGTGGAGGTAGTGGAGATCTGAGGATGAACCCAATTACCGAATCTATGTTCTCGCATACCGTCCTAATGCATCTTTCTTGCAGATTCATTGTTGCTGCAATGAAAAAAGAAAGATCAATTCAAACTAAAATGTCCCCAGGGCAAGGTATCAAACGAATCGTTCATGAGTTTCCTTTTATCATCATGTGGACTCAGACCGATTTTGGCCTGCTCGATGGAGTAAACATTGTGGGCGTAGGAACGAATTGTTCGTTGACTTATATTCTTCTTCTTTTCATCTTTCAAACAATCTACATAATCCTGAAATGTTAATTCATTTTTGACCACACATTTCTTGACCCCCTTTGATTTTTTGATTATTCCGAAATTTCTCAATTCATTATTTAATCGTTCTTTATTTAATCCTTTCCTCTCTGAACGTTTTCTCGCATTTTCAATGTCCTCCTCAGTTGTGTTCAATTTATAACTATACATTTTAGAACGTAGTCCCACAAAATGTGAAATTATCCTACCGTTGGCCTCATCCTTTAATAGCCCTAATACCTTCTTATTTGCCTGAGGAATTCCATAAATATTATCAGGAGCATAGTCAGACGTATCGAATTTTTCAATATTTGGAGCAATCACATCTTTATATACATCGTCACAGGTAATTTCATAAATGAAACTGTCTGTGTCCGTGTACATGAGTTTACAGTTTTCTGCTCCGATCTTTGGCAACATGAAATTATAATGGAAATCAAACATGACAATTTTCGATAAATCAAGAATAGCCATACCAATGTATAGGGGCTTGTTGAAAATCAACTCCGACTTTTTCAGTTCGATAGCCATGAGGTTTTCATCGAAAACTGTTCGATTTTGGAATCTAGGACTGGAAATTAAATTTTTAGCACCATAACGGCCTTCATATTTTTGTACCAATTTCACAACGCGGTGATTACGGATATTTTCCATTGTTTTCCCAAACACGGCATTGTTCATCAATTTTCGTAAGTCTCTTTCAAAGTCACTAGTGGCCAAGGTCCTCAATCGCGTATTCAACGCAATGTAGGACTTAAGCCACGGGGCTTGCTTAAATTTCAATACTTTATGGATTTTGGTGAGTTTTAATCCATGTTCCAAAGCCTGCTTCAAATTTCTATAGTGCAGGGTATATTGTTTTTTGTCATGAAGGGTGGCCATTAATTTCGATAATTTGGAATTGGGGGGAATGCGATGTTCGGGACAAAATGGAAAATCTTTGTGCAAATCGTGTAACCCCTCGGGATACTCCAAATCGACTTGGAGAATATAGCCTTCGGGACTATCGTCGGGAATTTGGGTGACATCAATGTTAGTGTCGTCAACCCAAGTGAAGCCTCCATATGGGAGAGGTTCACTCATTGCTTTTCCGTACAAGTTATTAACATCAAGGTAAAGCAGATATTTTGATGGTTTTTCAGGATCATAATTAATCTGATATTTATTGTTTGCTTCACTGTATCTATTACAACAAACCGACAATCCTCCTCGTATCGATTCTTCTACAAACATCACCATGTCTATATCCTTCAAAATTTGTAATTTACACCCTGTATATTTTAGCATACAATCCCAAGTATACCCTGGCATAGTGTAATACCAGGCTGGATCGAGACCGTATGTGTTTAATGAGGATTCGCGAAACTTTTCCATAATGTCGGCGAGAAGAAGAATATCGGTACGCATGTACAAGTCGCTATATTCCCCAAGTGTCTTCATTCCGAATGCCGTCCAAACGTTTCGAGCGTGAGCATAATCATCATCGGAAATATTTTCATCATATAATCTATTGTGGAAATTCTGAATAGAAGGCAAGTCAGTTTCATTCAATTTTTCCCCATTATCGATGTAATCGTAGGGGAAAACGCCTTTTCGTGTTAGCAATTTGAATTGACTGTCATTTACACTGCTAAATTCTTTTTTCAAAATTTTTAAATCCTCAATATTCATCGTTTTTGCAAGGGCATCGAGACCTGCTCCTAGAAAACGGAATGAATCGATGAATCTGAATTTAATGTCAGTGTCTGAATCATGTTGTGTAAATGATATATATTTTTCCATATTGACTGGAAGCACGCTCACGCGTCCGCGCTTGGAAATGTCTCGAATTATGAAGTGAGAGTCGTACCCTGAGAGATTATGAAATGCTATAGGTACAACGAACAGTTTTCTGAATTTGAGGTTACATGGAGCTTGGTGCGCGAGGCCTCTGAAGAGGCCTGTGAAATGGTCATGGTCGCGTACGACAATGTCTTTTTCCTCGAATTTCTTTTCACAAATATGACAAACATCAGTTGCGACGCCACTGGTGTTGCCCGGCTGTACTACCATTGGAATAATATTTTTTATTTTAGATTGAACGAACTTTGCAACGTCAGACATTTCTTTTGCAAACCAATCCATGCAATCATCACCTCGATAGCCTTTATAAAATGAAAGTGAGTCGTCATAGGAGCATTTCAAGTAATATCCAGCACTGTAGGTCTTATGGTGTTGGTATTTCAGAGTTGTATTGGAAATTTTCGAATCGCATTTTTCCAATTGTGATTCGAAATCTGCATAAATAACGAATGGGCATGTCTGCTTGTATACGTGATTCTTAAATTCAACAGAATCATAATTTGGGAAAGAAATTTTTTCGCTATTGACTTTTTCGCATAAGGCCGTGTGACTATCAAGCTTCTCCTGACTGCGAAAATAATTTAAACATCTATCACAAATGAATTTTTTATGATCTCGCTTGCTAGCTTGGCTGGATATCAAACGTGATAAGTCTTTTATCCAGCAGTAATGGTATTTGATTGAGATATCTTCATCGTGTACAGGAGGAGCCTCATAATCATTCAATTTTGGAAAATATCTATCTTGAATCAGTAATAAATTAACATGCCTATCCAATTTATGTTTGGTCAATTTGATAGGTGCAACTGTGTAAAATTCTTTTTTTTCAATCATATTCAACTCCAAACCATACACATTGACAGAGATATTATTCATTTTTTCAAATTTCGAGATTTGAGACAGTTTCATTGGCATGTCTAGTCCTTTTATATCCAAAACTGTAGAATAATGCGAGTATTTTGTTATTCTTTGGGGGTCTTTCGCTATAGGATATAATGCGCTGACTATGCTCCAATAGAAGCAAGCTTTATCATTATTCCGAATATTAATGCAAGCCCGCTTCTTCTCGATTTCCGCAGGTAATTTGATGTAGGATGAGCCGTTCCCCATTTCATACTTATTTGTTGCTACTTCCAAAGAGATTATCTCCCTCAAAGCCCACCCACTATTTTTCTCAGCAAATTCGCTCAATTTATTCAAAACCACATCGATACAATTATTTGTAAACCAATTCTCCAAATCCGTTCCTACATCCAAAATGCCATTAGGTGTATTGAAGTATTTGCGATCAATCGTCTCTACATCATTAGATGTTTTAATGAAATCACCGCAAAATGTGAAATTAATTTTGAGCATGGAGAACTTATCTAAGATTTTCGAAATTTTTTTTTCAAATAATTTGAAAGAATCAGACAAAAAGTCAATAATTTCCTTATGTCTCAAATTGAGAATGAGTGATGTCTGAACTCTTGATTCAAATAATGAATTTACGTTTATCCATCGAACAGTTGGTTTTTTCAAACCTGAGCCAACATGACGATGATGTTTATTCATAGATTTGATTAAGAACCTCATTCGTTTGAGCTCACCAATCTTCGTTTGTATTTTTCGCTTCTGCCCAATTGAAAAATTGATTTTTTTTGTAGCCAAAATACATTTTCTGATATGCGAGTTTATTGACTTGAGAGCAAATAACGCTTGTGATTTGGAATAATTTGTTTTAATCGCTAAGAGTGTCTCATCGATTTTAGTGAGAGTTTTATTGAAATTTTCCATGATTGTGTTATGTCAATATATTTTTTTCGAAAAAATGTTACTCACTCTATTTATTTTCGATGATCTCGAATGATGCTGCCGGGTGCTGTTTTCCCACGTTGATGGTTCCTCGATATATCAGGGAATATTTCCCTGGGGTGAATTGTCCTACGTGGGGCTCGTAGATTGCTGTCACCCGATTTGGCAGAAACACCACTGCGTCCTCCAACTCCAGTAGAACCGCCTTCCCAAATCGAGTGTTCGTTATTCTAGCCCCTTCTATGGAATTCGGTTGCCCCAAGGAAAGATCCGTGAGCTTCCTGATATTCTTTCTTTCCGCCACAAGGGAAGCTTTGTTTAATGATGCGATATCCATCTGGAGGAGAGAATGAGATAAAAAAGTATTTTTTCTACATTTAAAAACTCAAAATGAGATGTCAAATTGTGGAATTATTCTCAAAAACTCAAAATGGAATGACAAAAGGTCTATAATATACGCAGAAATGTGAAATTATTTTTTTAAACCCCGAAATGGATTGACAAAAGGTCTATAACATTTGCAAAAACTCAAAATTGAATGAAAAAGGCAGCTATATACGTGGAATCGAGAATACAAATTCAAAAAGGTCTATAATATACGTAGGATTCAGAGTGCAAATGAACACTTTGTCAAATTGTGGAATTATTTTCAGAAAAACTCAAAATGGAATGACAAAAAGCCTATAATATACGCAGAATTGTGAAATTATTTCCAAAACCTCGAGATGGATTGACAAAAGGTCTATAACATTTGCAAAAACTCGAAATTAAATGAAAAAGGCAGCTATATCCGCGGAATTGAGAATACAAATTGAAAAAGGTCTATAATATACGTAGGATTCAGAGTATTAATGAACACTTTAATATAAAAAAGTACTTACTATTTTCGGCGGTGTGGACGAACAAGTTTATTTATATTGTGTAATGTTGGCTGACTAGGCTGACTTGGCTGACTGCGCTCACTGATGAACTGAATGCTGTTGCTGCGCGTCAGGCAGTTTTATAATCAGAGAGCGTGGGTATAGAGAGAGAGTGGACATGCGGCATTGGCATGTTAATTAGAATGCTGCGCGCCTCGCAGTTTCTTTTTTTATCGTCTGAATGCGTGGGTATAGAGAGAGCGGATATGTGGTATGTTATTAAGTGGAATATAAATGCGCATATTAAAACTGATTAGCAATCTCGAGATATCGCCGCTAATGGTCAAACGGAATAATAAACATCTTGCCACATGTGCTGGAAGCTATCGAGGTTATCTGAACTGTTGGAAGAAAAAATTCCCCGCTGTATTATAATTAGAAAGCAAGGACAAAGAGATCGTAAACATGTGGCGTCTTCATGGGAATATAACTGCGATACGTAGACTGCGATAATATATTCTCATGTCAGAAAAACCCATTAAAATTCTTGCACAATCTTGCGAACGAAATAACAGCCTTCAGCCATATGATATGAGATTTTTTATTCAATAATATACAGACAAGATTGAGCTTGTTTCTCGTCATTTTCTACAGAGAAGTTGTACGATTTTAATTAATATTATTCCAACTAGAAATGCTAAATTGATAAATGAGAAAATATTCAACATTGCAAATGATTTTCCATAGTCCGCTGGTGGTGCTAATGTTGGTATTGGTGATGAGAATCCAAAAAACTGCCATTGATTTGAGTCGCCAAAGGTCCTATCGTTGAAAATCAATCTGATTTTATATTTCGTCTCGTTCTCTGGTACTTGCATTGAAAACACTTCCATTTGCCCGTCATTGATGAATCCTTTTCGCATAGCAATCCACTGGCATGGCTCATTATTGAAACAAATTCCTGCTTCGCTAACCTTGCTCGGTACATTCATATACAGAATGTCTCCCATCATTGAAAACAGCAATACAAATGATGCTCTCAAAATAGCCATATTTTTTTCGTTGCAGTTGATAAAGGTATACTTCTAGTACTAATAACGTCTTCCAATAGAGTAATTTTCGAGAAATTTCGAATCATCAGCTGTTTGTCTTCGAATCGTTTTATTGCTACGTCAAGTTCTTTTATTTTCTTCTGGAATTCCTCCAACTGACGTTTGAACTCTGTCGCAGACATCTGAAAACTGTCACAAAACATTCGACTATTCCATTTTTGCATCTCGATTCACATGCGCAGACGCAGTAACTGAAATGTCTGCATTTTCTGCATGCCATTCCATCAACTACGTCATTGTGATCAGATATGATGAAACACTTTTTTCTGCAGCAATATCTTTTCAACGTTTTAGGACAATCATATTCATACGAAGCTCCCATCATTGATGAAGGCTTAGTGGAAATAGCGCCTCAACTACTGATGATCAAAGATTTATACCTATCCGTTTGTTTTCAAAATCCGATTCTTTGGACAATCCGTTTCGAATTTTCTCGTATTTTCATAACAAAGAGCGCTTGGCTTTCGCGGCGAGGTCTAGAGCACAGAAAGTATCATATTTATTTCAGTCTACCAATTGACGTGAAACTAGAAGCATCTGAATTTTTTTAACTTTGCTCGAATTGGGAAAAAAATGAAGTCTGAAGTAGCTGTGCTCTTGGAGTTCCTAAAATCTCCCGCTCTGACTCTGACGAAATTCACCGAACAAGAATTGCAGTACATTCCCGTAGAATGTCTCATTGATTATGCAGATCCTTGTGGGTTATTAAGGGTGTGGCACAAACTTCCCAATGAATATCGCTGCAACTTTAACCTACAAATCAAGCTGCCATGCTTTGTTCATTATAATCGTCCCGATTGGACTACACACTGGGATGGACCGCCATCTTCTCAAGAAACTTGCCATTACTGTAGAAAAGCATTACTATAAAATAAATTAATTCGATAATATTCTATTGTTTTTTATCATTCTTGCACTCCATACATCATATCTCAAATGCCATCTGCCATACGTCATTTTTTCTCCTAACAAGGTTCTGATGTGTGAAAACGGAGCAATATCCGATTTTTTCAAACGTCCGACAACGATGTAGCGCACCGCGCGCAACGTCCGGCAACCCTGCACTGTCGCATCTATCGCTTGCTGCTCTGCTGGCGGTCTGCCGGTCGGCGTGAATGCCGTCGCTCTGCGTATTACACTTTCAACTCGTAACAATTTCTGTCTAGTGGTATAGCGCTATGGTAGCGTATCGGGCTCTCAGTCCGTTGGCCGGGGATCGAATCCCCGAGTTGTGACACCAGCTTTTTTTTATTTAATTCCAAATTCAGATTGAAACAAAATTACGTCACGAAAAATATTATAAATACAAACCATCCAGTATTTGAATTTGCCACCGCCCGTAATACAGCGAACATTCGCAGCGACACTAGCGACACCACGACATCTGGTGAGCTTTTGCGGCGGCACTGCGCGTCAACCGGCCTAGCTGTACTACTGAACGCACTTAATGATAAGCCTTTCTTATCACCCGAGAACTTAATGTCCCATTTATTCGGGAAGATTGATTTGACAGATGATGATTGAGGTGGAGGAGACGGTTGATTAGTTTGTATGCTTGAGGACCTTCGACCTTGAGATATCCCCGCTGTGAAGCTGGCTTGTTGCAATAAGTTCAATTGAGCCGGAACATCTAGAGCAGCCTCAAAATCAGCAGCCTTTTGCTCTAAACTTTCCAAAAGTGACAAAGTTTTCGCCAGTATTCCAGGTCGGTCAGCTGAAGTCTCGTCGATATGATCTATCCTAATCAGAATATACCGCAATTTCGCATGATACTTTTGATAGGCCCCACTATTTGAAGAGTCCTTGAAATCATGGATAAGTGGCTCTAACTCACTCAATTTTTCCTTCACCGCCTGCACATCCTCGTCTACGGTAAATGGGTACTTTGGCCACAGTACTGTATCTCCGCTTTTCTCCATCCTCATTGCCATAGCTAGCGTATGCCGCATTTCCTCCACCGTGCCTGTGGCAATACCTCTGATACGAACCAAATATGACAAATCCTCATGATTGAGACGATTTGGTGGAATTCGACGAATCATAATTGAAATTTTGGATAACGACTATAACAACCTCTAATTGGTCGGAAATTCCCAAAAATTGAAAAAAAAATCGGAACGAATTTTCAAAAAAACTAACATTCAAGGTCACTCAAACCTTGAAATTTCCCACGTTGGGCGCCAAAAATGCAACCTACACAAATCGTGCTGATGCACCAAGGTCACTAGACCACTATAAATGGGTAGTAGTGGGCATCCGCGCTAGCAACAGCCGAAGGTGGGGTAGGTCGAAGAAAATGATTTGGTTTTCAGTGAAAACAAGATTTGATGGTCATGGGCGCCAGGCGAATTTCTAACCCCGCGTAGATACCCTAAACAGTTCAAACTCAATCTCCAAATTCACCAAACGAGATTGAGGCAGATTCGAGTCAGAAACGTTTAACAATAAAATTCGAGTTAACCTTGAATGTATTTATTACACCTTGAACTAACAAATCAGTCCCTATTCAGTTCCTGTCGTAACAATTTATAATAATTAAGAACATTTAAATTTCTAAAAATATCCACTTTAGTTCACTGGTCTATATAAATAGAAAAAAAAAATAGTCAGTTACTCCTGTTAGGGGCAAGGTTTTGATAAGCAGGGTTCATGCAAAAGATAAAGTACTTGCCACTAACCCTCCCAGCTGCTCAGTTAGGGTGTGGGTACGGTTCATGTATTTTTGAATTATATGAGTAACAGTATATAATGAAGGGGTAAATTTTCCGGTGCGCCACTGATTTTTCGCTAGCCAAAATCAGAAACCACCCTGATGAAAGGGATAAACCACTGCTATCGGTAGAGTCAACAATTTACAAATATCTGGTAAAATTTTCAAGTACCCTGGGGTTGATTAATGAAGGAATAATAGTCATACACCTTGAAACTATCTATTCAAATCATATGATAACACCATATATAGTTATGTAAGAGAAGTAGCATTCAAGGGAGCATTCAGATTTCAGATATATATAGTTTTGTATATTAAATTGATACAAATATAGGGAAAGTCCTAAGGAGGGCTATTCATGTGACGTCACGGGGATAGCGTACAACTTAATATTGAATGTAAACTATTACACATGTATGAGGGACATTCCCTGATGTTTTATGGTTTGACAGACTTATCTGAATGCTCAGTGGAGCTCCTATGGCGTTACTTATGATTGAATCCCTCTTCTCTCTGGTCAAGGCAATCAGGCCTCAACTGGCAGACTGCTCGTTGTCGAAGACACAGCAAAACTGCAGGTATTCTTGTTAACCAATGTGAAAAAAAAACTCTTGACAAGTAGTGTAGACTGTAGATGTATATACCAGCACGAGTCTATGGTCCAGACATACAATGACCAGGGACTAGGGTGAACAGTAGTACTATAGTACTAATAGTGGGATGAAGCCTATGCCTAGGGCAAGAACTCGGAGTAGGACTAGAATTAAGACTAGGACTAGGAGTAGGACCCTAAAAATAAACAATACTAGTCTGAGTTCACTTCAATTGATTGCATAATGATCATGCTGACTGACAAAGATAATACTAACCTCTTTTGTAGCTGAGGGTTATTTTAACAATTCCGATGTTGTGGATTGTCTGTGTCAGTTATTTCCACAATGGTACTTGTTGGATAGACAAGACAGGAGCTCTGAAGTTATAAAAAGAAACTTACAAGTCTGAAAATGTTAACCTCAAAAAAAAACTTACTTTGGCTTTATATCCTGCAGAGCAGAAAATATGATTTCATTCAAAATACAAACATCCAATATTGGTCCAATACGTAATGAATCATATAATGTTGAAATTCTCCAAATCCATACAGAGATGATCGAATAATTCGATGGAGATATTTCAATCGGCCATACACTCCCACAAGTACCAAGGAAGAATCAAAAGTGAAAAATTGAAATGTCAGTCAGATATCAAAAATATGAAATGTCACTGCTGTCAATTGCATCGATTTATAGTGATTTATACGCGAAACTGATTCCTTAGATCATACAGGAATCTGAGAATAGTTCTGTGACATATTAAACTTAAATGAACGACAGTATTTTCGTGATGACTGATGGCTGGCGCTGAATAATTTATAAGGATGGTGCGAGCAGATTCCAAGTGTAAAATCATCCATGAAACTTTTTATCGTGAGTTCGGATCCTACACTCAGTTAAAGTTTATAACAACCACTAAGGCATTTACTCAGATCTCGAACTAAACTGATATTCATCCGGAATAAATACTCGACAAACAAAATCTGATCAGTGCTTACACCATCCGGATAAACATTTGATAAACAACTATTCGTGTTGCTGCTGAGGAAAAAGTTACGGTTTCACAACTGCTTGCAGACATTCGTGTTCTCAAGACGAACTATCGCTGACGTATTATCCCTGCCAAAAATGTCTCATAGAAACTTATAAAAAAATATATATGAGAATTAATGAGAATGAAGTTGGATAGTGAAACAGTAATTCCGTATAATCCTATGTATTTTGCAGATACATATATAATCAGTTTCTAATGGCGATTCTCTCCCTTTTTCTTATAAGTATGAACTGTTTTTCGCAGATATATTCATAATCAGTTCCTACTAGTAATTCCTGGTTATTTACATATGAGAATATATCAGAGTCAAGTTGGATAGTGAAACAGTAATTTATAAGCTCGAAATGTATTCTGCAGTTACATTTATAATCAGTTCCTAATGGCAAACCTCAATGGAGTCGATGGGTTTGAACTGTAATTCACAGATACATTCATAATCGGTTCTAAATGGCAATTCCTTATTAACACATCGTAATTCATGATTTTGAAATGTGTTCTGCATGTACATTCATGACCGGTTCCTAATAGCAATTTCCAACGAAGTCTTTGAGTATGAACTATGTTTTACAGATACATTTATAATCAGATTCTGATGGCAATTCCTCATTGAAACACTGTGGCATTCATGAGAATGGAATGTGTTCTGCATATACATTCATGATGAGTTTCTAATAGCAACTCTATGAGTATGAACTCTGTTTTGCAGATACATTTGAAATCAGTCCCTAATTGCAATTTCTTATTGAATTAACGTGGCATTTATGAGTTTGAAATGTGTATTGCAGATACATTCATAATGAGTCCCTTATAGCAATCATCATCAGTTCCTAATTGGAATTCCCCATTGGAACACCGTAGCATTTATCAGTTCGAAATGTGTTTGACAGGTACATTCATGATGGGTTTCTATTGACAATTCTTCATGTACTCAATGAGTATCAGCTGTGTTTCACAGATACATTTATAATCAGTTATTAATAGCAATTCTTTTCGAAGTCTTTGAGTATGCACTCTGTTCTGCTGATACATGTATAATCAGTTCCTGATTGGAATTTCTCAATGAAATACCGTGGCATTCATGAGTTGAAAATGTGTATTGCAGATACATTTATAATGGGAATTTTTGAGTATAAACTGTTTTGCAGATACATTCACAATCAGTTCCTTATTATAATTTCTTATTGAAATACCGTGGCATTTATGAGTTTGAAATGTGTGTTGCAGATACATTCAGAATGAGTTTCTTATATCAATTCCGTATGAACTCTATTAGTATAAACTCTGTCTTGCAGAAACATCCATAATCAATTCCTAATCGGAATTCCCTATTGGAGCACAGTGGCATTTATGAGTTTGAAATGTATCCTGCTGGTACATTCATAATCAATACCTAATATCAATTCCTCAGGAACACTTAGAGTATAACTCTGTTTTGCAGATACACTTATCATCAGTTCCTAATTGGAATTTCTCATTGAATTACCGTGGCATTTATCAGTTTGAAATGTGTTTCACAGGAACAATCATAATGAGTTCCTATTGGCAGTTTTTCACGTACTCTATGAGTATAATCTGTGTTTCACAGATACATTTATAATCAGTTCCTAATAGCAATTTCTTTCGAAGTATATGACAATAAACGCTGTTTTGCAGATACATTAATTATAATTAGTCCCTAATCGGGATTTTTTTCAAATACCTTGGCATTTATGAGTTCAAAGTGTGTATTGCAGATACATTCATAGATAGCTTATTATAGCACAGTCATATGAAATCTACGAGTATGAATTCTGTTTTGCAGATACATTTCATAATCAGTCACTAATCGGAATTTATCACTAAAATACCGTGGTATTTATGAGTTCAAAATGTGTATTGTAGATACATGCATTCATAATGGGTTCATCATAGCAATTCCATATGAACTCTGATTTGCAGATAGATTTATAATCAGTTCCTGATCAGAACTCCTTATCGGAATGCAGTGGCATTTATGAGTTTGAAATGTTTATTGCAGATACTTTCATAATCAGTTCCTGATCAGAGTTTCTCATTGTACTACAGTGGCATTTATGAGTTTGAAATGCGTTCTGCAGGTATATTCATGATCAATTCCTGATGCATAACTCTGTTGTGCATATACACTTATCATCAGTTCCTAATTGGAAGTATTAATTGAAACAGCGTGGCATTGATTAGTTTGAAATGAGTACAACATATCTATTCATAAAGAGTTACTATTGACAGTTCTTCAGTATTTTGTACTGAACCCCTGCTTATTTTTTCATGTATCATTCGATTTTGTTTCCAAGAACGATCTCTCATATTTTTTCTGTATAAACCAACAGAAAAACAGTTGAACTTTCAAAAAAATAGTCAGTTTTTTTCATTGGCATATATATAAAATTTGAAAATTTAAAGAAAGAGTATTGAAGAAAGTTTCTTGGATAAATAAAATTGACAATACATAAAAAAGTTGAGTAGGGGTTCTAAATATTCGTGAATACCCTGTACAGGCTGTCCCATTTTCGATGTCATAACGGGATAGGTATCTCATTTATTTTCTAAAATAGAGATTTTCCATTTTCGCAAACGTAGGCTTCTTTTTAGTGAAACTCACGATACCCTTAACCAAGTTTTTGTAGCCCGCTGCCTTTTTGAGATACAGGGCGAAATTGAAAATGCTGCATTTCGGGACCCTTCTTGTATCTCAACCATCTTCCAATTCATCGAAAAAGTCGAAAGTGTTTGTCATACATTTTTTCACGTAGAATCCAGTGGCGTAATCAGAATTTCAGAATAAGCTGTTATTATTCAGATATAATCAATCCAAAGTTATGTTTTTTCAAATGGAACATCACGTATATTTTTCCTCATTTGAAACATTGATGCTTTTCGCTTTTCAAAAATATACAACTTATGCGATATTTCTAGTCTTAGCCCAACATTCTGATAAATTCTAGTTTCTCAGTAGACTTTTCATCGATTGAACTTGTAAATATCTGGCAACATTGTCCATATCATAAATTTTCATATTTGCCTTGTTGCTGATACAGTGTTTCGTCACACACTAGATTCAATTTTTACCAACATTAAACATTCACCAATATTCAGCAGTATTTATTGAATATAAAAGCTGTGGACCTAATGAGTAGGTGGCTATGAAAAAAAAGCGAGTGCAGAATGTTTTATAATATTTGTCACATACCTGTAGAATTTACAATTTTTTCATACAGCGGCGAATAATAATCCAGGATATCAGAACCACAAAAATTTGAAACCAACTTATTTTATATCACAACCATCTTTAATTTTCGTATCCTTGGTTAGTATTCGCTATCGTATGAAAAATTTGTGAATTCGACAGGGAGGTGGCAAGGATTTAAAAACATTCTACACTCGCTCTGTTTTCATAGCCAGCTACTAATGAGGTCCACATCTTTTAGAGACAATAAATATTGCTGAATATTGGTAGATCTTTAATGTTGGTGGAATTGAAACTAGTGTATGAGAAAACATTGTGTCAGCAGTAAAGTCAATATGAAAATTTGTGATATAGACAATGCATGTTGCCACATATTCACAAGGCCCATCGATGAAAAATCTACTGAAAAACTAGAAATTTTTCAAATTCATGCCTTCTACTATATATATATATATATTATCGCTTGGAGCGCACGAAAGGGAATCCCTATTATGTTCAAAGAACATCGTGCGTTCCTAATTTGATTACGGATACAAAGACTCATCGATTATATGAACCTATCGAAATCCTGAAATATACTGAAATAAGAACATTCATGACATCTTCCAGGATAGCTCAGTATTGATCGAAGTTCTGATTCCTCAATAATTCAAAATGAAAAATAACTCACAAGAAACCAATGCCATTTGGTTCCGTGAATTCTCGAAAATTAATTGTCTTATGAAAACTCATGAAATTCATTGCATATTGAGATAGTAATGTCTTATACAATCTCATTGGTTTTCAAATATTTCATTCCACATACATTCAATGAGGATTCAATGTAATCGGATCTGTGGTTCCTCATTAGACGGTATGAATTCCTGGAAGATATTTTGCTTATAACAACCTGTAAGATACGATTGTAATCAACACTGAATTTCACCATTGAAACTTGTAAATTTGGAGTCGTTTTGAATCATATTAATGCTCATAAAAAACGCATTGAATCAGATGCGGGATTCCTTATTACAGCTAATAAATGCTGCTCCCACTGTTTCCTGCCTTTCCACACGATATCATATACGATTATATTCGTTGATTTCTACACATATATCATACCTTTTCAGGCTCGTGAATGAGCAATGAAATATAATTGAGTATCGTGATTGGAAACCTTATACAAACAACTAACAAGATACAAAGTTATGTGTAAAATTGTGCCAGTCATTTTTAACCTTCAATCATTGAAACATATGAACCTTACAGGAACTTATAGAACCCTATATATATCAGCAATGAATTGTCTATTTCAAACTCAAGAATCCTCATTAATCCAAATTAGCAATGAGGATGAAGTGATGCAATATTCGAGATAAAAAATACTCACAAGTTTATGCATCATGGCGGATGTTCAACCTCTTGGTGCGAACAAAGAAACAGATCCCGTTGGTAATCATGAGTAATGTTCACATTTATCCAAAAGTTATTTCAGATTGGAGCACTATCGAATCCACTACACTACACATGATATGATATGCAATTCACACCTCAATTCTCAACAATAATTTCAGAATAATGGGTATTCTCTCGAATTAAAACAGAGATACCTGTCTTCCTTCGCGAGCAACATAAACTAAAACAAATATGGCTGGCTAGTGGCTAGCTCAGTCTCAGAAGTACCAACGTAAAAAAGTTACTGTTTTGTTACCAACTTGAATTTTGTGTTCCCCTCTATGTGGAGACTTAATGACTCTCCAAGTGAATTTTCAAATGTGAATCTATGTGGATTTATGAGTTACCTATGTTATGAATTTGGCTTTGTTGTTCGGGTTTTTATGTGGATCTATCAGTTTCTAGTAGGCATGAAAATATATAATAGTTTCTTGATGCAATGCTGATAGGAATTATGAGAATGTATGAGGATATAAAGTATATTGAATGATTTTTATGTGATCGAATGAGTATTCATTTGGCAAAAACCCTCGGGCTTCTTCGTCTCTTCGAATTGTGTGCGTATTCAAGTTGAAATACCAGTACCAATATAAAAACAATTCTGTTTTGATGAGCTGAAGTTTTTGCAATAAATCGGAGAATATGGCAATATAAAGGGTCGTGTGAAGATGATAAAAGATGGTCTGAAACTTATTTGTAACGAAATCAGGGGGTGTTGAATATATAGAAAAAAAAAAGGAAATCAATAAGTTTTTTCCGAGAAAGTGACAATCAATATAGTTATATTTTCAAATAAAATATACAGGGTATCTGTAAAAGGTTCGGACATGGCTCGGCTGTGGACTCCTGGGATAGAAACAAGTTGATTTAGGCCAACTTACCTATATCCAAAATCGTCTCGTTGAGTTGGTACAAGGCGTTGAATTTTTTTTGGAAAAAAATAATTTTGCTCATAAAAAGAGAAGGCTGAGATCAATTTCCATAATTTTTGGCATGGCATGTTCCTCAACTGTAAGTCACGTTTTGAGATGTCCTTGATCATAATCAGTGACCTGCAAGTGTTTCAAACAACCATGTTGCCGTACAAAGTTGGTGATAACTTTCCAGAGGTCGGACTGGAAACTTCCAGTTTTTTTCCAGAAAAATATTTTCTTTAGAAATATTTTTTGTACCGTGTTTATCTTTGATATGTCTCGAGGTTCATTTGCAAATAAATATTTTGTGATATGATGCATCCTGTGCATTTTTGAAAATTAATCTAATTAGTTGGACTGTTTATTGATCATGGCTACAATATGATTTATTATTGTGAATAAACTGATAAGTTGCTGGTCCTCGTTGGCATTACAAGAACTTTCACGTCATAAATATAGCGATAACTATATACGGGACCCAAGGTGAGCACTTTAACGCCTTGTACCAACTCAACGAAACGATTTTGGATATAGGTATGTTGGCTAAAATCAACCTATTTTTATCCCAGGAGTCTACAGTCAAGCCATGTCCCAACCAGATTATTCTTCCTAAAAATGCATAAGATGCCTCAGATCAGAAATTATTCATTCGCAAATAATCCTGAAAAAATAACAAGATACAAAAAATATTTCTGAAGGGAATATCTTTCTGGAAAAGAAACTGGAAGTTTCCAGTCCGACGTCTGAAAAGTTGTCACCAAATTTGAACGGCAACATAGTTGTTCGAAATACTTGCAGGTCACTGATGATGATCAAAAACATCTCAAACCGTGACTCACAGTCACAGAACATGCCATGCCAAAAATTATGAAAATCAATCTCAGCCTACTCTTTTTATGAGCAAAATTATTTTTTCCGAAAAAACTTCAACGCCTTGTACCAATTCAACGAGACGAGTTTGGATATAGGTAAGTTGGCCTAAATCAACTTGTTTTCATCCCAGGAGTCCATAGCCGAGCCCTGTCCCAACCTTTTACAGGCACCCTGTATATATAATGTTCACCTTCAACAATGACGTGCGTTCAAGCACTGACTCTGATATATTATATGAACACAAAAATTGTACCTACGCAATGGTGTCTTGCAGAATAGAAGTTATGAGCTATCAAAAATTATATTTCTCATAAAAACTGCTGGTAACCTTATAATATTAGAACCGTGCGTGTTCTCATTAGAAATTACAAATCTTTGAACTGCTTTTCTCATACAAACTCATTTGATACATTTTAGATTGAGCATGCATTGTCTGATTGAAACTAGTAAACAGATTCCGCATGAAACCTCTTGTTTTATTATTATCATCATATAACCATTGTCAATCATTGTCATTAATCCTCATAAGATCTAATAATATATATTTTGAACTTGAAAATATTGTACTATTGAAAACTCACACAAACTTATAGGAAATATTTTATATTGGACATGAACTGTCTGATCCAAACTCGTGAATCATCATGAAAAAACTCTGCGAAAAAGCCTCTCGATATACTAGAAGTCATAACTATATATCCTCATGAACCCTCAAGAAGTCTATAACACATTATATCCTTAGCTTCAGCATTGTCTTTACAAACCTCGAAAACATACACATCTCATTCAAACTCATTAGATACCATTTAGATTAGGCATGTATTGTCCTATCTAAACTTGTGAATCCTTATACAAAAATTCTGCATGAAACCTCTCAACATACCATTGAAGTCATAACTGTATATCCTTATCAACACTCATGAATTCTGGAACACATACAGCCTCGGCTTGACCCATAGGATTCGTTTCATTTCAAATCAGTATTGTCTTTTCAAACTACAAAAGTCTTCAGTACATACACATCTCATACAAACTAATTAGTTACCATACAGATTAGACATGTATTGTCTTATCAAAACTCGTGAATCCCAATAACGCATCATTCATTTCAACGTATGGATACAGTCATAACGGTGAATCCCTATCAACTCTCATGAATCCTCAAACAAACATTTCCTCATGAGATACATATCTCATAAAAAATGATCAGATACATTTCGAATCAGACATGTATTGTCTAATCTAAAATCTTGAATTCTTATACAGCAATCCCGCATAAAACCTCTCAAAATGCCATTGGAGTCATAATGGTATAGGTACCCTTATCAACACCCATCAGTTTTGATACACATCAAGCCTCAGCATGACCCATAGGATACATTCCGTTTCAAATCAGTAATGTCTTTTCAAACCCCAAAAATCCTCAGAACTAACACATCTCATACAAACTTATTAGATACCATTCAGATTAGGCATGTATTGTCCAGAATTCTTAGACAGAAATAACGCATGAAACATCATAACATACGAATACAGTTATAACGGTAAATCCTTATCAACACTCATGAATTCTGGAACAAATCTTACCTCAGCTTGACTAATAAGATACGTTTCATTATAGATCAGTAATTGCTTATAAGAAATCTCGAATACTTGAAACCACATATACCACATACAAACTCATCAGCAACCGATAGAATCATGGCAGCAGTTCCCTATTGAATATCATAATTCATCGAACACTTTTCACCCTCACAAAAACCCATGAAATACGTTGAAGATTATATCTATATTGTCTTTTAAAAACTTATGATTACTCAATAATCATTTACCGGATTCAAGCTGATAAGAAACCTATAATTTTAGAACCGTGTTTTCATATTTGAGCTCATAAACCTAGAAACTAGTTGTCTTATAAACACTCATTGGACAAATTTCAGATTAGGCATTCATTGTCTAATTGAAACTCGTAAATTCTCAGTTATTCTGAGTCACATGAATGCTAATAGAAATCGCATTAAATTAGATAAGGAATTCTTTAGTGAAACTCTAAAATCCTGATATATTTTTTTCCTGACGATACCCAATAGAATTCTATTAGTGAATTTCTACACATTTCTCATATATACTAAGGCGCATGAATGTGCATAGAATACTTTTCCAATTGGAAGTGGAATATCTTATTGGTGGTCATAGGCTCCTCAAACCACTTGTGCCTGATAAAAACTCTCATACTCCATATTTGTATACGCTTATAAATCACATATACTCATGAAATATCATTGAACCTTTTAGAAAGTTCATGTGCCAGAGATAATGTACTCATACGCTACAGAACTCGGTTATATATCCTTATTAATACCCATATTTTATCTATATTTCTTCATGAGACTTCATAAGGTATTTTTGGCAGGGATGGATCCATCTCGGGTCAGAAAGAAAGTATCTGTACTAAGAAAATATCTCACATGTTATCTGTCAACTCTGTCATTGAATATTGACTTATAATTGTCAGAAATCGATTGTCAATTGATTTAATCATTGAAATAAAAATAAAGTAAACAATGATGGATCATTATATTCAAATGATATCTTACTGAGCACATAATATAATGTATGCGAAATTGTTTGAAATAAAGGTGAGTACAGTGAGGCGAAATACTGAAAGATAGTTCATAATACAGCATAACATGAAGTTATCATATAGCACAGTGAACATGATACCGAGTGTGACATCGATCTGATACTTAAGAACACGAAATTCAATGATTCCAGAATAATAATAACGGAGAATTCGTAGTGCAAAATAAAACCGTAACAAATCCCCCCTCCACTCCGGGAGGCATTAAAGTTCCATGGACTTTAATGACGATAAGAAATTCCAAATGCAAACACGAAAACTTTAAATATTGAAAGCCAACAGATCAAAGGGAAAAAAAATTAGCTTCACATTTTCAATCAAGTTGAACTCAGACCAGTAGAGATATTTATTACAAAAATATAAGTTGCCATAATGCTATATGCAACAACAAACCTACTGAAAGTAGTGAATCTGTAGTAGAACTCCACGGTTTCTACTACTTTAAAGTAGTCAAGTTAAAGGCTACGCTGTGGTCCATCTGCAGGGGTCGCCACGGTTGAGATTCGGACCGGGTTCAGAGGGGTCTTCGCGTAAAGATGAGGAGTCGCGCCGGTGATCAGCTCCGAATCTGGTCCAATCCGAATCGCAACACGCAGACGTCCAGCTGCAAAAGAACCACAGGAGTGTAAAACTCGTCTACGTTGTTGGATGACCGAAAAAAGAAAAATTAATTTAGAAATTTTGGGATATATACCCAGGACCTCCAACAAGCCCTAGTGTGATATAGGACACACCAGCCTGAAACAGCTCTGACGCTGGAATAAACAAAAAATCTCCATAAACAAAAATATATTCGGGATTGTTCCTTGACCATAACACCGCGGACAATCTTGCGGCTCAACGGTTCCGAAGGAATCAAAGTAGGGTGAAATGAGGCCTCAGCACTGTGGCGGGCGCCCGTAGGCAACTCGCGATTCCGCCGGGCCAAGTCCTCACGACACATCTACCCAATTTCAACAGAACGTGCCATTGAAGGTAGTCGGTCCGCAACCAGCCCGCGCCTGTTACGGTTAGGTCCCTACCAAAAAAAAAAGTCATTAGCAAAGTTACAAAAAAAAATATATTGGAGTTAAATGCGCCTGATTTTATGTCAAGTTGGATCTTGGTTCTGGCGATGACGTAGCAAGAAGGGAGAGATCAAACAGCTCAGTTTCAGATTTACCTGTGAGAACAAACTGGAAAAAGTATCCATGCAAAACAAAATGATCTACGAAGGAGGATGAGTATTTAATCTATCAAATCCCTCACTGGAGGATATCAGTGCTCATGTTGACAAAAATAGCTCCAAAATATGCAACAGTGCAAAGCTAAAAACCTAAATACAAAAGCACTGAAGATGACTGTAAGAATATAAATCCCATGACTAACAAATAGCAACATAAGGAGTTTCAATTAAGAACAAAAATTCTATACAGTCTGATTAATACTCATTCCACCTAATGGTAGACTCAATACAAAATGTTGCAAACAACAATATAACATGGCAAACGGAAAATATCCAGTTGTGTGACACTAAAATCATAGGATATCAACTCATATCAGGTAGCGGTAACTCAAGAATGTACCCAAAGTGCAACAGACGTACAAAGTTCACTAAATATGGAAAAATTAGAGAATACCTAGCCACCATCGACAAGTTGACATAACAATCGAAAGGTTGACACAATATCTGCAAACAGCAAAAAATCGAACAGAGGTGTTTCTGTCGTGGTCTTGAGTTTATACATTGCTGTATAAGCTACCACTAATTGGGAACTGTGTCAGTTCAAGTATCTTTAAGCCAGAGCTAGGGATAGCCAACTTCTACCCCAAGGTTACTATTTGCAGAGAACAAAAATCAAACAGAGGTGTTTCTGTCGTGGTATCGAGTTTATACATTGCTGTACAAACTACCACTAGTTGGGAACGGTATACAGTTCAAGTATCTTTAAGCAAAAGCTAGGGATAGCCAACTTCTACCCCGACAAGGTAATCTGAAACTGAGTGATATGCTAATACTGAGTGATAGGCTAATAGTGTGTGGATGAATCAAAGAAAGATGGATTAGTCAGATGTTTCATCATCTGGTGGATGCGATTTCAAGTCCTTACCGTGCCATACAGACGTTTTCCCTTTATCGTCTCTCAACTCATATGTCCAAGGTGATACAATTTTGACAATAGTGAACGGTCCAAGGTATTTTGCGGATAATTTTGCCGTGAAGTTTTTAGATGCATCCGAGATTGCATAATTTCGTCTCAAAACCTTTTGTCCTACAGAAAATTTCACAGGTCGCCGACGAAGATCATAATGCTGCTTACTCTTCTGATGAGCCTTCATAATTCGGGCTTGAACATCCTTATAAATACGAGAGAATGCATTTTTCTTATCTTCGGCAGAACAAACTGGAAAAGGAGAGTCACCAGGAATGTAAATTTCGTTTTTCCCATCAAGAGATACTTCACGCCCAAAATTAACAAAATTTGGAGTTAAACCAGTCGTTTCATGTTTGGATGACCGAATAGCATAAGCAATCTTTTGAAGATACAAGTCCCACATCTTATGATTTTTCGAAACATATGCCGTGAGCATAGTTTTAATAACACGGTTCACTCTCTCAGTAGGATTAGACTGAGGATGATAATTAGCAGTATAAGCAATATCATAATTGTAGGTTTTTGCAAGATCTTTGAAAAGTTTACTTTTGAATTGAACACCGTTATCTACAATGATTGTTTTGGGTGCGCCAAACATGAGCACGACTTGCTCTTCCATAATTTTGACTACATTACTAGCGGTAGCAGATCTTAAAGGAAAAAGTAGAACAAATTTACTGAATGCATCACATACAGCCAAAATATATGCAAATCCCTTTGAACTTCGAGGCAAGGGGCCCATTAAGTCGGCACTGATGAGTTGCCATGGTTTGTCAGCAGTGGGAGTCTTACTCAACATATGCCCTGACAATGGTTTCTGCTCAGGTTTGATCGAATTGCAAACTTGACAACGGCGAACGTACCTTGTCACATCAGACTTGAGTTTTGGCCAAAAATATTTGTTTGCAATACGAGCTACTGTCTTATAAATACCAGCATGACCTGCTACAGGATCGTCATGATGTCTTTCAATTATTCCTGAGCGTCTTTCCTTGGGGACAACTAATCTCCACTCATCAGCTGGACTTGACAGTTCAGGGTATGGGGAACGAACAAACTTGAAAACTTGATATTCATCGTTCACACGAAAACAAGGATAACGAGCCGGGTTCTGCCTTATTCCATTTGCTAACTTCTGGTACCATCGATCAGTACTACTCGAGCAATCGAAATTCTCGGAATCTTTCAACTTTAAATTATCGACATCCACAGAATCAACAGAAATAGGAACAGACCTAGACAGAAAGTCAGGACACGCATGCTCAGATCCACGACGATGAATAATCTTGTAATCAAATGGTTGAAGACGCAATGCCCATCGACCTAACCTACCTTGAGGATCTTTCAAACTATGAAGCCATTGTAAGGAATGACAATCACTGATGATGATGAAATGGTAGCCTTCCAGGTAATGCCGGAGTTTCTCCACTGCCCAAATAACAGCTATACACTCTCGTTCCGTGGCACTATATTTCCGCTCCTGAGCAGTTAATGATCGAGACAAATATGCAATAACCTTCTCACCATCATCAAAGTTTTGGCTCAAAACAGCTCCAATTCCATAGGCTGAGGCATCAGTTTGGACATAAAAAGTTCTACTAAAATCTGGACATGTAAGAATAGGTGCACTAACCAAACATTCTTTCAAGAAACGAAAAGATTTTTCGCATTCTTCAGTCCAGCAATATTTGACATTCTTCTTTGTTAGATTACATAATGGTGCTACGATTGACGAAAATTGAGGTACAAACCTCCTATACCATGAAGCGGTACCAATAAACTGTCTCACCTGTTTTGGTGAAGTAGGGGCTCGAATATTCAAAATAGCTTCCACCTTGGAAGGATCTGGACGCAGTCCATGACGATCAACTATATAGCCCAAGTACTTCAACTCAGGACGGCAAAAATGACATTTATCAAAACTAACAGTCAACCTAGCAGAATGTAATCTATCAAATACTTTACGTAAAGTTTCCAGATGAGTATCAAAATCCTGAGAAACGACGATTATATCATCCAAATAAACTAGAACTGAAGGGGACAAATCTGGGCCTAACACAGTCTCAATTAAACGTTCCCAGGTCGCTGGAGCGTTAGTCAATCCAAAGGGCATCACTTTAAAACGGTAAAGTCCACCAGGTACTGTAAACGCGGTATAGTCTCTAGAAGACTCCTCTATAGGTACCTGCCAGTATGCGCTCTTAATATCCAATGAACTCATATATTTTGCATCCCGAAGTTGGTCTAAAATTGCAGAAATATATGGTAAAGGGTAAGCATCTTTAACAGTAACTGAATTAAGTTGACGGTAGTCCACGCAAAAACGGTATGATCCATCCTTCTTTTTCACCATGCACACAGGGGAAGCCCAAGGACTTTTACAAGGTTCTATTATATCTCGTGACAACATATCTCGGATTTCATCATCAATAACTTGTTGTTTGACAGGAGACACCTGATAATAGCGTTGTTTGATCGGCTTGGTATTTGGGAGCAACTCTATATTATGAGCAACTAAGTGTGTTCTACCTAAGGAAGTACCCATTAAATCCGTCATTTCATCAACCAAACCTTTAAGTTGTTCTTGTTGAAAAAGAGAGAGCATCGAATTATCTTCTATTCCACAAATTTCAATTGAAGCTGGACAATCTTTAGAAAAATGCCAAACTCTTTGTCTCAAATCTGGGATTATATTCATGGACCTCCAGAAGTCGATACCTAAAATTAATTTCTGAGGCAACTCAGGGATAACTAAAATATCAATAACACATATTTTGTCAACTAAGCACAGAGGCGTGGTCACAAACCCAATACTTCGACAAATTTGACCATTAGCAACTCTGCACTCACTGACAGAACTTTCAAGCTTAAGTCCCAGTTGCTTCAGAAATTCAAAACCAATACAACCAACAATAGTTCTGGAAGCTCCAGAATCCAATAAACCAGTTATAGGACACCCTAAAATAGAAACATCAAGGTATGGACGTTCATCACCCGACACAGTAGACAATACATAATCAAGAATAATTTGCTTCCTAGAATCTAACATAGAAATGGTCAAATCATTTGACTGAGGAGAAATTACTTGACCATCTAAGATCTCCTCGCAGAGTTTTCCGGAACATTACCATTTGATGGTCTTGTTCTAGGGTTTTGATTCCTATTCTGATTATTATTTGATCTACTTGTACTAGGTCTAGAACATTTTGGGCAATCACGAACCGTTACATTAGGATTCCCACACTTGAAACAAAATTTCTTTCTAGGTGCCAAACATCCCTTGAATGTATGATTGTCACTACCACAATTAAAACAACTAACCACAGATACTTCAGCTAAATCTGAAGCCAAGTCTGATATGGAATTACAATTATTATCTGAGGAAGAAGACGCATAAGCTAACTCTGGAATGAGAGATCTATTCTTAGGTGGTGGGGGTATATAAGATCTTGCTAAGTCTCGTTTTTCATCAAGGGAACGACAAAGTTCAATAAGTTCAGTAATTGAACCTATTTGTCTAAAAGCCAAGAATGGTTGATAATACGGATCAATCCGCTCCACTATTAAAGTGAGCTGCACTTCTTCTGACACAGGAGTTTGCATTTTATTAAAGAGACTTTTCATACTTGCAACATACAAACCAATGCTCTCTTTAGGACCTTGTGTCCTACGTTTAATATCTTCAAATAAATCCTTGTCAAAATTAGCAGGCAAGAACTGCTGTCGCATTAATCGAACCAAAGATTCCCAATCAGTAGCCCATTCTTTAACTAAATTATACCAAGTATATGCATCACCCTCAAATAGATCCGCAGCATCCCTGAATAAAACCGATTTTGTTATACCACGTGACTTTCTCATCGCACCTACTTTCTCAACAAAAGTACAAAAAGACATCATACCAGGCTTTCCTGTAAATTTCAGACCCCAGTCACGAACTGGAACAGGTCGAACTTTCACAGGCTCATCTTCATCACTGGAAGAATCACTAGAGCTAACAACAGAGCTATGAGCATTAGGTGCTGCTAAAGATTGTCTTAAAACCGAAATATCAATGACAGAAGGATCCTTATGACCTTTTCGAGCCTTTTCTTGCAATTTATCCAATAACAATAACAATTGCACTCGATAATCAGCCTTAAGTTTCTTCTGTGCATCATCTTGAGGACTACACCTATTTATACGACCTAAGATATGAGCAATTTTTGAACATATACCTTTATATCTGTGATCTCTTTCCGTGCCTGAGAAATCATCAATAAGATTCTGTAAAGTACCAATATTTTCAGAAATAGCTGCAGAATCTTCAGAAAATTTGAAAGGATATGCAGAGCTTTTGATAGCTAGGGTAGTTTTTTCCAAAGATAGAGTTTTCCTCAATGCTACTCTAAGATCAGCAACAGTTAAATCAGTGCCATCACCAAGACCTCGAATTTGTGCTTCATATACCAACTCTTCTCTAGTCAAACAACCAACATCTAATTTTATTTTGGTCGAAGTCATTTCAAAAAAAATCTTAAAAATCACCGAAAAAAAATTAAAAGTACAAAATCTTACTCACAATGACCCTAAATGTAAGAAAGTACAAAAATTAGAAAAACGACGTCTGGCGTCGGTTGGCGTCGGTGAGCGTCGGTAGTTGAAAATAGTTTAGAAATGACCACAATCCCAAAATATATCGAAATTAGTCACTTTTTAATAATCGACGCTGGGCGTCGGTAGGCGTCGCGACGTAAAATTCAAAAAATCCAACTTGAAAAAAGCAAAATTCAAAATATGATAAAAAAAATCGTGTGGAGAATCAGCAATAGCTATTCTCAAAAATAAATGTTTGACAAAATGAAAAGTGACCTTGAGAATACCAAAAATTCCACAAACCAAAAAAAATCACAAGCACTTCTGTAGACGCCGAAATGATCTATACTTATAGTCTACCAGAAGTCAAGTGCAAAACTAAAGCGAAAAAAAAAAATTCTCAAGTCACACTTCAATTTTCAAAACACAAAACAAGGGTAGTACCTATCAGAGGTTTTCAATCTCAATTTTCAAAAGAATTGGATGTAGGATCTCAAATCAGAAAAAAAATAATCAAATCAGAAACATTGATTTCCTATCACCAATTCAGAAAATAAATAGGTACTATGACTATGTTTTCTTCAAATTACAAAAAAAAAACATTATCCAACCCAAGGTACCTGATAAAGAAAAATGAAATAATTACCAGTTTTTCACTTAAAAAAAAGGTGGGCGCCAATCTGTTAGGGGCAAGGTTTTGATAAGCAGGGTTCATGCAAAAGATAAAGTACTTGCCACTAACCCTCCCAGCTGCTCAGTTAGGGTGTGGGTACGGTTCATGTATTTTTGAATTATATGAGTAACAGTATATAATGAAGGGGTAAATTTTCCGGTGCGCCACTGATTTTTCGCTAGCCAAAATCAGAAACCACCCTGATGAAAGGGATAAACCACTGCTATCGGTAGAGTCAACAATTTACAAATATCTGGTAAAATTTTCAAGTACCCTGGGGTTGATTAATGAAGGAATAATAGTCATACACCTTGAAACTATCTATTCAAATCATATGATAACACCATATATAGTTATGTAAGAGAAGTAGCATTCAAGGGAGCATTCAGATTTCAGATATATATAGTTTTGTATATTAAATTGATACAAATATAGGGAAAGTCCTAAGGAGGGCTATTCATGTGACGTCACGGGGATAGCGTACAACTTAATATTGAATGTAAACTATTACACATGTATGAGGGACATTCCCTGATGTTTTATGGTTTGACAGACTTATCTGAATGCTCAGTGGAGCTCCTATGGCGTTACTTATGATTGAATCCCTCTTCTCTCTGGTCAAGGCAATCAGGCCTCAACTGGCAGACTGCTCGTTGTCGAAGACACAGCAAAACTGCAGGTATTCTTGTTAACCAATGTGAAAAAAAAACTCTTGACAAGTAGTGTAGACTGTAGATGTATATACCAGCACGAGTCTATGGTCCAGACATACAATGACCAGGGACTAGGGTGAACAGTAGTACTATAGTACTAATAGTGGGATGAAGCCTATGCCTAGGGCAAGAACTCGGAGTAGGACTAGAATTAAGACTAGGACTAGGAGTAGGACCCTAAAAATAAACAATACTAGTCTGAGTTCACTTCAATTGATTGCATAATGATCATGCTGACTGACAAAGATAATACTAACCTCTTTTGTAGCTGAGGGTTATTTTAACAATTCCGATGTTGTGGATTGTCTGTGTCAGTTATTTCCACAATGGTACTTGTTGGATAGACAAGACAGGAGCTCTGAAGTTATAAAAAGAAACTTACAAGTCTGAAAATGTTAACCTCAAAAAAAAACTTACTTTGGCTTTATATCCTGCAGAGCAGAAAATATGATTTCATTCAAAATACAAACATCCAATATTGGTCCAATACGTAATGAATCATATAATGTTGAAATTCTCCAAATCCATACAGAGATGATCGAATAATTCGATGGAGATATTTCAATCGGCCATACACTCCCACAAGTACCAAGGAAGAATCAAAAGTGAAAAATTGAAATGTCAGTCAGATATCAAAAATATGAAATGTCACTGCTGTCAATTGCATCGATTTATAGTGATTTATACGCGAAACTGATTCCTTAGATCATACAGGAATCTGAGAATAGTTCTGTGACATATTAAACTTAAATGAACGACAGTATTTTCGTGATGACTGATGGCTGGCGCTGAATAATTTATAAGGATGGTGCGAGCAGATTCCAAGTGTAAAATCATCCATGAAACTTTTTATCGTGAGTTCGGATCCTACACTCAGTTAAAGTTTATAACAACCACTAAGGCATTTACTCAGATCTCGAACTAAACTGATATTCATCCGGAATAAATACTCGACAAACAAAATCTGATCAGTGCTTACACCATCCGGATAAACATTTGATAAACAACTATTCGTGTTGCTGCTGAGGAAAAAGTTACGGTTTCACAACTGCTTGCAGACATTCGTGTTCTCAAGACGAACTATCGCTGACGTATTATGGATCCATCTCGGGTCAGAAAGAAAGTATCTGTACTAAGAAAATATCTCACATGTTATCTGTCAACTCTGTCATTGAATATTGACTTATAATTGTCAGAAATCGATTGTCAATTGATTTAATCATTGAAATAAAAATAAAGTAAACAATGATGGATCATTATATTCAAATGATATCTTACTGAGCACATAATATAATGTATGCGAAATTGTTTGAAATAAAGGTGAGTACAGTGAGGCGAAATACTGAAAGATAATTCATAATACAGCATAACATGAAGTTATCATATAGCACAGTGAACATGATACCGAGTGTGACATCGATCTGATACTTAAGAACACGAAATTCAATGATTCCAGAATAATAATAACGGAGAATTCGTAGTGCAAAATAAAACCGTAACACTCCATAGTAACTGGAGGAATTAGGGAAACAAAAAAATATAACGGTGAAGCACTATGTACAACTAAGCAGTGATTGGCACAAACATAGCATAGCCAGGCGAGCATCGACTACTGGGGCGAGGGCTCACGTAGAAATTAGAGGGTTGATACCAATAAAGCGTAAATAGCAAATACTTATTATGTCCAGTTAGGGAATACGCAACGCATGAGCTCAGGCGCAGGTATAGACAAGTTGGGAATACTAACTAATTTTCCACGTTCAGTCTCTATAATTTCTACTCACATAACCCAAGCAGTATGATCTAAACCCAAATATATTTTTATAAACATCTAAAAGGTCAAGTCGATGAAACAGTAGTGAGCACCGCAATAATTATGATAGCAACGATAGTAAGCAAAAAAAAATCAAATGCTGTATGCCTAACAGTCAATTCAGCGAGGAGATACACAATAACAGCAAGCATAGGAAAAATAACAATTCATATACATCAACAAATATAGCAAAAAAAAATAGCAGTAATATCATGCGCAGCAAAGTATCAAGGTCAATATATTATATGATGCAAATTTAGCAAAAAAAAATATATCAGCTAGGTATTCGTAGCAACTTGCCAATCTCTGTATAACTATGAAGTAATTCAGTATAAAATTGAGCACACAAGCAAGCACAGCCAATATAGATATCAAACTCTACAATATGAAGCAAATTTGGCATGACAGTAAGCAAGCATAGCAAACGTAGCAAATTCTTCAGCTATGAAGTAAGTGTAGCATAAGAGTAAGCATATGATGCAAGCATAGCAAATGTAGCAAGTTCTATAAATATGTAGTAAGTTCAGCTTGATAGTGAACAATCATGGCAAGCATAGCAAATGTAGCAAATCTTATATATGAAGCAAGCAAAAAGCAAAAAAAATAAGCAATCAGCAAATCATAGCAAACTCAGCATAAAAACAAACAGAAGTCAAAAACTTGCGTGTCCTCTAGTGGCTTGTTAAAGTTTAGACACCCTGTATCACACAGGTGGTAGGTCGCAGCGTTACGGCAACCTCCTTCTAGTACTGCTTTGCCTGACCAAACGAATCTGATCCTGCTATAGTATCATGCACCATGCCCAGTGTATAGTTGACTTCGAGCAACCCAAAGTTGGTATCCTCAAAAAAAAACCCTAGGGAGAAATAATAAATATAAGTACCATCTCTCCTGAGAAAAATGGAATCATACTCCCTACTGTCCAACATTTTTTTGGAATATTGGAGATTTTCCAAAATATTGAAGCTATTTGATATACAAAGCCAAAAGTACCAGAATATTCTCCAAAAATAATATGTACCCTCTACTAATGTAGTATGGCAAGTATTTGTATAAAAATTCACCTAATGAAATGTTATTTTCTAGCAAACAAACTGGGAATTTCTTAGTAGTATTTACACCTACAAAAGTCATGTAGACATGAATATTTTTCAATGAATAACCCTCAACTTCTTATTCACAAAGTAGTTTGCAAATTATGAACTATCTAATAATTTAAATGCCAACAAAAAAAATGATTAAGTTACCATCTAAGTAGAATAACTGCTGGCTGGATTTTTTTTTTTTTTTTTTTTTTATCGCTTGGAGCGCACGAGAGGGAATCCCTATAATGTTCAAAGAACATCGTGCGTTCCTAGGGAGGATAGGGACAGGAGGTAGGTATTGGAATTTTTTTTGAACTTTTGGAGATTATATGTTGTTGGGAACACTTCCACAGGCAATGAATTCCAGAGCCTAGCCGTTCTATGGATGAAGGAGTCTTGATAAAGTGCTGTTCGACATCTTTCGAGGTTGACAACGAAAGGATGTGCTGACTGGGCTTGTCTAGTTCGTCTGATTGGTATTGCCAGTGAAGGGACGATAGCTGAGATTTCCGAAGAACATTTCCCGTGGAAGTATCGATAGAAAAGTGAAAGGTCGCCGACCTTTCTACGGTGTTCTAATGATGCCAAAGAGTGAGTGAGTGTGGCGTCACCCACCAGGCGAATGGCTCTTCTCTGGATGGAATCTAAGAGCATCAGCGTATGTTTTGGTGCTGAACCCCATATGTGGGAACAGTATTCTAGAACAGGCCGTATCTGCGCTTTGTAGATCATAAGAAGCTGTTGAGGTGTAAAGTAGTTTTTCGCACGGAACAAGAATCCGAGTTTTTGGGAAGCAGCTTTTGCGATGGATCTGACATGATTATCCCATGAAAGAGTGTTGCTGATGGAAATACCGAGCATAGATATGGTGGGCTTGGTGGGGATGGTGGAGCCAGACATTACAATATCGGGCATACTGAGTTCCGCCTTTCTAGAGAAAATGCAGGCTTGAGTTTTGGTGGCGTTGAATTCAACTAGGTTGTTTGTTCCCCAGGCTGTGATTTCAGCAAGATCTTCATTGACAGCATTGACCTGCCTGCGCCGTGAGGTCTTAGTTTCCTGGGAAGAAATGGGAATTTTGAATTGGTTACCACTCGATGGGAGTGAAAAAGGAAAAAAAAATGATTTCACTAAGAATACATGCAAAAATAACAAGGAAAACATCTTACCCTGGCCAAGAGGTTTTATGTTCTGACAGCACATATAATGGTGGAGAGGTGTCCTTCAAGTGATTATAGGCCTTATGTACTTGTCATTAAGGGTCTGGCAATATTCCGGACTGATATTCAACTATCAACAAAAAAAAGTTTCACAGTAATGAACTCTACCTTAATTTATGAAATCAACAACTAGAAACATTCCAACATTGGAAATACACGAATTTACATACCAAATTAAATAGCTGATGTCCGTAGAGCCGTCTCGATCACTTCATGTATGCAGGAGAATGGTGAACTTTCAAATCCTCCTAAGAGTCCAATATTGGGGTAGTACTCCAAAATACACACCAAATAACGATAACCTTACAGCAAGATTAGTAAAAATGGTCGACAAAAATAATCCCTAACAAGGATGACCAAAATAATCAAAATTTTGTGACCAAACGGTTCACCATCACTTTTACTCCCAAACACGAAGTAACGAAGTGGGCCGACTCCACTCAAACCCAGCAGGGGTCGCTTCCAGCAGCAATCCTGCTTCCAGCCTATCAGAACCCTTTCCACGAACACGGAATTACAATTTGGAGTCTTCACCTCTGTTGGATAGGTGTCGACACCATAAAGGATATGTTTATTGCCTTAAAATTCTGGAAAACTGATTCTCAGCAACACCCGAGTTCACCTCCTACAGCCTATCACAGGCAAGTCAGGACTTATATTTCCCAAAATATAGTCCATTATACAATCAAAATTCCAGGACTTTCCTGCTATTAGAGCTGGCAACGCCGCCCTAGAGATGGGCGCAATTCCAGCAGTAACATATCGTTACGGTTGAATCACAGTTGAATGCTCATCTCCTGGGTCCGACCAACCATGGACTATGGAATTCGAGAGCCAGCCGCCGAAACCTATCTTCAGGCAGACCAGCGATTTGGTGGCCGACCATCAGCGATTCGATCAGCTGATCGAAAATCAAAACAAAACAACAGACGGATGCTGAATCAAAAATTCCTTCGAGATGATCTATAAGTTCTATAACATAAGACGATTGAATTGATAATCTCCTAGGAGTCCCAGGTACGTTTTATTATTTACTTTATTGGTGTTCATCATCGACTATCTGTGCTAATAAATGAACGAACAATACTACAAATACACCACAGTTATACTTAAATCTAATTATTTACATTTTTGTTTCAGGAGATAAATTCATCCAAGTAGTGCTGGAACGAGTCGAAGAAAGATCAACAAAGAATAGATTCCCGATTCAACTGCATCGATGTTAGTGAAAAAGTGCCAATATTGTTTAGTTCAATTAGTTTGTGTGTTGTGACAATAACGTTGAATAAATATACAGGGTGAGTAAATATGGGTTTCATTCAATTTTTGAAGCTTCAGAGATAGATTATTATTTAACGTGGAAATTCAACGTTACACCGCTCCATATAATGCACATGAAGTCAGCAATCCTCTGTATAACACCACTACTGCCTTCTTTTTCAAACCCCATTCTTTCCGCATTATTCTGCTAATTTTTCCTACTACCGCACTTACTTTCTTATTCATTTCTTTCAAATGCACCGAAAAATCCATATTCTTTCCTATCTTAATTCCTAAGTATTTTACTTCATCTACCATCTTTATATTCTCTTCGTTCATTTTTACAATCGGGCTTCTATTCAATTTACCTTTCATCATCATCATTACAGTTTTCGTTTTTGAAACTTCAACTCCTACTATACTTCCCCAATTCACAACTCTCATCATCCATTGTTTCGCTTTACGCTCAATCACATTTCTACTACTTCCTTTCACTAATATCAATAGATCATCCGCATACGCAATAGCCGCACATCCCGCATCTTCTAATTCATTTAATAAATCATCCACAACCATATTCCACATAAAAGGTCCACAAATAGATCCCTGTGGACATCCTCTATTAATATTTCTTTCAACCTTTTCTGTTTTACCTTCAACTACCACTATTCGATTATTAAAATACGATTTCCACATTTTCATCTCAATACAATTATTTTCTCTTAATTTCCGCTTCACTATGTCCCATTCTAGATTATCAAACGCACCTTTAAAATCCACAAATATTCCTAATATGTATGTGTCATTACCTTCTCTCACTATTATTTGTACTCATTCCCACGCATCTTCTACTGATTTATTCTTCCTAAACCCAAATTGATAGGCGCTCCTTCTTACTAATCTTCCTTCCATGCGATTTACTAATAACTTTTCTAAACATTTTCCAAGACCACTTAGCAAATTAATTGCTCTATATGATCTTGGATCAGTTTTATCCTTCTCTATACCCTTCAATAATATCACCACATCTCCTATCTTCCATTTATCCGGAAAAATTCCGTTCTTCAAACATTTATCAAATAAATTCTTTATATACTCTGGTATCGCAACCCACATTCTCTTTATCATTTCGTTTTTTATCCCATCAATACCTGGCGCTTTTCCGCTTTTTAAAGTCAATACCGCATTTTTTATTTCTTCTCTCGTAAATTCATCAAACTCATTTCCTTCTACTATTTCCTCTTCTCCTTTTTGCCTTCCCGGAGGAAACCATTCGTCGAGTAGGACATTTATTGTCTCTACCCAGCTTTCTGTGACTCTATTTCCTACCTTCATCACACTTATTCCATTATTATTCCTTTTCCCCATACATATTTTATATGCATTACTCCACGGATCCGCATTACCATCATTCTTAACATATTCCTCCCATCTCTTCCTTTTTGTATTTTTAATCTCATTTTTGTATTCTCTACACTTCCTTCTATACTCTTCCTCTCTTTCATCATTATTTAATCCTGTTCTCCTACCTATTTGCACCTTCCTCCTACACTTCCTTATTTCTCTACGCAAATTTTTCAATTCTTCATTCCACCACCCATCTCCAGTACTTTCTTTAACCTTCTTCAAACACTTCTTATTTGTTTCCTCTAACCATTTATATATTATATTCAATTGCTCGTTTACATCATAATTCATAAATTGACCTATTTCGCAATTCTCAGTTTTTCCTTCTAGCGTCGCAATATATCTCTCCCAGTCTACATTTTTAACTGACCACCTAATTTTATTATCATTATTTTGCCAAAGATCCTCATTAAACTTTACTTCTATTTCAATCGCGTTATGATCGCTTACCCCAAATTCACACCTAATTATCCATATAGTTTCAAATTTCCAACTTTCATTTACCATTGTTACATCTATATCGCTCTCTCCCATTGGTCCACTATAAGTATAATCTTCACTATACTCATTAATAGCTATTAAATCATTAACTACCATCATATCTCCTATCACTTCACCTCTTCTAAATCTTTCATCATCCCTTATATTTTTACTCAACCACATGGGAGAAACCGCATTTACATCCATTCCTAAAATCGTTGCTTTCCCGTTTACTTTCTCTATTATATCCTCAATTTTCCTTTTTATAATTTCAACATCCTCTCCAAATTGCCAATAAGCTGATACAACAACCATTTCATATAACCCTATTTTCATCATAGCACACGCTATATGCTTATTCATTAATTCAATCCTACCTATACTCTCTATTTTATCATTTGCTATTATTATTGCCGCTTTACCTACTATTATTCCATTCCTCGTAAGTAGAGGGCTTTAGCCATTTCCAAATCTCCCCCCAAGGCCAGAGGAGTGTGACCTTGGGGGGAGTTACCTTGGGGGGTGGCCTTGGAAGAGTGACATTCGGAGCGACCTTGGGAGTGACCTTGGGAGTGACCTTGGGAGTGACCTTGGGAATGGCCTTGGGAGGGATACGGAGGTTTCATCTCGGACAATTGTCGTGGTGACCTTGGGGGGAGTAATTTTCGTGCGCATTTGTACCTCTTCTCAAGGATGTTTGGTGGTGTAGTGGGGTATTCCATGTCCGAGTTTCTATAAATACAGAATCCCCATCTTCAAGAGCATAGTTATTCCGAAAATACTGCTGGCTGAACAATCTTGTCAGATCAGTGGAAGTGCGATAAAGTGTGATATCAGATTTACGTAACTTCAATTATTTATATATTTTTTATTCCTTGTTTCACTCGACAAGTAAAAATAGAAATGGCTCCTCCTAAAATTGATCTAGTCGCAATCAATAGTCGAATTAATGAGGAAAATGAAATTATTAAACAAATTCTAATATCGTCGCTACCACTGAATAAGAGTTTTATAATCAGGAAAATATCGTTATGTGGGACTCGATTCGGTAGAAGTGGCACCGTTATATTGTACGATGAAGAAACTGAGGTGAGCTTAAAATGTTGGTTACCAAAAAGAGTTGTAGACCTTTTGAAAGAAAGCGATGTTGATGAGATCAATTTTTCTAACGGCGTTTATACTTTAACGTACTTGGGTCAGAGTGAACCTTCATTTGCAGGTGCAAAGACGCGGGCTCTCATCAAGTTTGATGTCAAGGGGGATGTAATTGACAAATAGTTTCATATTTCCTCAATTAGTTTTTCGATATAGTGTAGTGAAAAAGGTTTGAAAATTATATAATAATTCTTACATTAACATCATCACTTTATCGCGAATCATCATCGATTTCGATACTTTTTTGGTGAGTGTTATATTGGCTACATACATTGGAATCAAGCATTACATTTTTCCACCGTGATCCATTACCTGAATGTTTTGTTTATTTACAGAATTGATCACTCTTGTGCAGCACACGTTCCCGAAATGTGTATGAATTATTCTAGTCAGTTTTGGCCTACGGCGGAAGATATCAGATCAGCTGTGAGGAGGTTGAAATGTCGATTCATGGATTTGGAGCGTGATACACTACATGCAGGGAATTATGATATGAGTGTATGCTTCGATCAAGTACAAGTTCAGCGCCTCCTCAAACAAGCTGAAAAATATAAAATTGGATTTCTACTATGTGCCCGCTATGAATACAGCAACATTACTTTGGAGCAATTCCTTGAAGCAATGGTTGAAGAAGACTTGGAACAATTTCTTTATGAAATCTTCGATTTGCTACCAAACAGCCTGATTCGGAAATACCACTTGGGGGTGATTCCAGACACTGAAGATGAAGGAGGACAAAGGGGGTGAATTGGGCATCTATGTATATAGCATTTTCGCGTAATGTGTAATGCCGATAATATTTTGATGCAAAAATAAAACAATAGTTTTTAGTACATTTGTATTTTATTGATTACAATGAATAACAATATCGAGTAGATTGAGTAATGATAAATTTCATGAAGAGAGATCTAATAACTAATGTGATGACGGTGGCGGTGTCAGTGAGGAGTGGATCCGCATCTATCGTATTCAAGGAGCACCCATCTGTATGGAACCATCTAATGCGCTATATGTCAGATATGCGTCATGAAGAATAAGTGCGTAAACCTTTGTGTTTGGTGGAAACTTCGTTTCGCGGGTTTCAAACTCCAATTTGATGTCGACAGTAGAAGTTTTCATCGCATCGGGTTGGTGGTAGCAGTCGATGATGAATAACGGATTTTTTCGGAACTCCTCAATACTCATCATTGGTTCACAAATATCTTTGCCATAGTAACTACGTTGGAAATTTTCGTATGCATAGTAAGCCACAGCATCTAACTTTCTGTCAAAATCCAAATTCCAGCGCTCATATGGGTAAACTTCTGAATTCAAGTAAAGGCGAATATTATTCACTCCTGCGTGAATGAATTTCGTAGCGTCCTTGGATCTATCATCTGTATTATCGGAGCTTTGAAAACCGATAATGATGTATCGCGGGCGCTCGAGGCTACTAGTTGTTTTGATAGCCCAAATATCTGAAGCTGTTTCACGAATGGCCGGTAACTCATACAAATCCCACATCCTGTATGCTAACTTGATTTTTGCTGTAGAACTTTTATTCAATCGATTCAACAACTTCAATTTCTGCCTATCGGACGGCATCACATGCCTTATCTTCCATTCGATTTTGTTGATCGTCACATTCGCATCAACTTCCCCCATATAGGAGTTTTTGAATGAGCGTGCTATGATGAGTATAAGCTCCTGCTTTATATTCAGAATTCCTTTATTATAGTCCTCTGCAAACCCCATTAAAAATTTAAGCGGTAGTTTTCCGCTGAATGTATGACTGGGTGTATCTAGAATCACCTGTTTATTTTCATCGAGACCCCATCCAACCGTGTCTAAAAATTTGGTGCTTGTCTCACCATAAGATATCATACTTTTCATTGTAGTGGTAATGCCCGGTTTTCGAATCAAACACACCTGTTCGCCACCCATTTCATAACGGATTTCATCGAACAGAAATGCGAGCGCATTATTGGACAGATGGCAGGTTTTTGCTAAATCGTTCGGGATGAATTTTCCCTCGATATAAATGTAGCTTTCAGCAATATCCAGTATCAAATCTTGAAAATTGACAGCAATCCTAATTTCATCGGAATTCTTGAATGATGGAGAACCATATGGTTTGTATGTATGCTCATGTAGGCTAATTAGTGAATGATCAAAAATTGGTTCATCAAACACTTCCAATTGTAAACTAGTAGAACTTGTGGCAACCATCGTTCACTAATTTCTGATCCTTCCCCAATAGACTTCAAAAAATTTAGGTCGCTCGCAGAAAGCTTATGATGTCTTCCTCGACCGGTGATTTGCCCTTGACTGAATCCTTTCCCACGTTTACACTTCTTCTTATTGGTAATGTGCAGAATAGTGGGGTGAGTAGCGAGCGATACACGTTTTGATTGGTTTCCAAAGCAGAAGCCCATCTTCCAAATCGACGTAGAAAATTTAATTTAGCTGTTTCAATTCCAACTTCACTATAATCTTCTCTCCTTGGAAGTCGACTAAATGATCGTTATCATCCAAAATTCTCAGTGTGATCTTGTCGATAGACTGACGCCCTGTCGGACTGATTGGTAGATATATTATATTTTTCGGCTCCTTTGAAACTTTGTATCCTGGCTCCACGTCGACGTCGAACTCGTAAAGCGTGTGAACCTCCTCACCATTGAGGTATGCTCCAGTGGTGATATTACAATCAACCCGTATCAATCGTACCTTTATGATGTTCACAGGTAAAGTGGATTCATGCAAAATATTGGGCCGGTAAAATCCCGATTCAAAACCCAACACTTTGGCTATAGAAGTAGCAATATCTAGACTTATCATGAATTCGGACTTGAGTTCACATTTGAGCGTATTATTGTTGGCACGAAGAGAGAACACATCATCAATATTTCGCCCATTTAGCGGAACCCCTCTTTCTATAGCCTTTTGTATTGCTCTATTGATTTCTTCTATTTCATAGGCGCCTGGTGGTATTTCAACAAGAAAGCTTTCCTCTTCATACCAAACAACTAATTTGTTATTTGTCTCATCTATATTGAGTATAGAGTTGTATGAATAGAACCCGTGTAACCCCAAACCGTAAGTATTCCGCACATCGAGCTCAATTGGTGGAAAAAAGTCTGCACTCAGGATACTACGATCTCCAGAAATGGTAAATGTTTGCGACATAACTTCTCATGAATGGAGAAAACAAACAAAACAGCGAAAACCAAAAACAAACGTCAATATATACAGTAGCAGCGTTAAGAGCATCAACCTTATTGCTGCCTGCAACAATGAAGAATGCCAGGGTTTTCGGTAGGCGAAGAATTAATATCAAATTTATTATTAGTTGCCACATTTACATCTTTCACTTGACAAAAACAACATGATATTTTTCTTGGCGCTGGTCCATCATTCACATCGATGTTGGCATGTTGGCCACCCTCCTCCTGCTCTCCACCATAATGTTCTTCACAAAATCGGTATTTGGCTATATCCGGATCGTTTTGTAATTGTTCCGGTAACTTATCCCACACTATAGCTATCTCATGTGATGCCAACCCGATGAGTACTTCTTTCGGCATATCAGCCAACTGTTTCTCACTCATTTCCAGTAAGGAGCGTAATCTTGAAAAAGCCAATAATGCATGTCCCATCCGCTTGATACTCTGCCTATCCATGTTTTGCAACTTTTATTTCACTGATGCCACTGTTAGCTGAGAGAAATTTCAAGCACAGGTGACCACACCAGACTGTGTTGAAATCCTGCTGGCGCTCATAGTTATACTTAATTTTGATGGCTTTAACCGACTTCGATCCTTTCCTTAAATATTCTAACAACTCCTCAGGTGGCGGCAAATCCCTATAACTATCGTAATATTCAACTATCCCATTTCTCTTCTTATATGCAACCCAGTGTGTACCATCACCGCGAATACTATCGAGATTCAGTATAGCTGATTCTATGCAATGTGGGCCAGAGTTGGGTAGATTATCTCTCATGAAAATACCTCGAAAGTGCGGCACCGCCATTTTATCTATATAATGCAATAGATCAATGTCTGTAAGAGCTCTCTGAGGTAACTTGGCTAGTTTTTTGAATGCTGGGGCTTGAGATAAATACCCATCCCTTTCCGATATGGTTTCAAATAGACTCCTCTGCCGACTTTTCCGAGAGCGATCGCCTCCATATGCTTATTGTGACGGTTTGCCTCAGCCAGCTGCTCCTTACTCTCTTTAGCTGAATGAATAGCTCGAGCTATACCGGCACTACCCGCAGCCAGACTCCCCAATGCTGATAAACCGGCAAAAATGGGTATGAGCGGAAGAATTCCGCCAACTTTTGGGATAGGTATGATTCGGGGTGTTTTGATATTTTTTTTCCCGCCAGCCATCTTTACAAATTTTCGAGCAGCGTCGATCGCCATTAGTGATGTTTTAGTCAAGTTTTTGGTGAGTTTTCTCTTATTCCCCATTTGACGTAGTGCTCGGCGAACTTTTTGAACTACACCCGATCCGAAAGCAATTTTTCTACACTTTTTCTTCCCTTTATTCTTCCTCTTCCTTCTCGATACTCGTCGGTTCTTCACCCCATTATTACACCCCATACCAAAGCGCCTCTTTCCCTTCATTATATTGGTAACTAACCAGGATGCACTCTTCTCTCCTAGATTAGCGTCTTTTGATTTTACTCTCTCCCACACGGCTTCCTCTAATTTTGTATCTGCTGAATGCCTAGCAGATAAATCGGTTGTATTCTTAAGATACGCAATATCGTGTTCCTTGCAAGCTCTATCCAATTGATTTATTCCAGGATCACCGCGAGCTAACCTTTTTTGTAACTTCGTTCCAGGTCCACAATATTGATAACCACCAGGAATATGCAATTCAAACGGTAATTTATTGATCAGTGTGTTAACAATCCCTCTACCCCTTTTCTTTCCTTTCTTCGTTTTCGATGTGCTACGTTTCACTTTCATAATATAAATGAGCTTCACAACGCTAGCGCTTCTTTATATATCTTTCAACCACCGCACAATGCGGATTGTTCAGCAAAAGGAAACGTTCAGTGTAGCCAATTTTGATGAAAAAATAGGGTTAGGTATTGATACCAATCGTCGACATGGGGCCCTTTTCCCAAATACTATTCGCGGTCTGATAATTGGCCCATCGAATTGCGGGAAAACCAATGTTATGATTTCACTTCTGACCAATGAAAATGGTTTACGTTTTGCCAATATTTATATCTATTCGAAATCACTATACCAACCAAAGTATGAGTACTTGCGAAAAGTGATGGAACCGATTAAAGGGTTAGGATTTTACACGTATAATAATAATGTGGACATAGTTGAACCGGCAGATGCGAAACCTGACAGCATTTTCATATTCGATGATGTTATATGTGAAAAACAGGATGTTATCAGATCTTATTTCTCAATGGGGCGTCACAAAAATGTGGATTGTTTCTTCCTGGCACAGAGTTATTCCAAAGTTGGGAAGCAATTATTGCGTGACAATTCGAACTTCATAGTGATGTTCAAACAAGATGACATGAATTTACATCATATTTTTTCCGATCACGTATCGCCAGATGTGACTTTCAAACAATTCCAAGATATGTGCGCGCAGAGTTGGACGGATAGATACGGGTTTCTCGTTATCGATAAGGACAGTGAAATACATGAGGGGCGTTATAGGAAAGGATTCGATAGCTTTATATATCTCTAGTATGTTGGTGCAGCATGATTCATTCAATCTTCAGATACCACAATGGCCGCATCTAGTGAACAGAAAAGCACGATGACTTCTGAGATAAATCTCAAACAGCAACTTGTTGAAGCGACTGCTGCAGTGAGAAAAAAGTTCAAGAGTCTCAAGAACGAACGTATTGATAACCAAACGGCAATGGAGAGAGTGTATGAACCATTGACGAAGCCATTGAATGCTATTTCAGCAGCCGCAGCGAGAAATCAATCTCAAATCACTACTACCACATCCACAACAGGGAAAAACAAGAAACCTTCAACATCAATAATAGCACATCCTACATATCATTCCACACCGGTATCAGAAAATGGGGGAATCGGCACCACTACTACTACCACCAAGATTCCTAGAAAACTCATGACGCGGGAGAGTTTCAGTGGAAATGATTCTTTGACATCGCATAGCCAGCCCAAATTTATAACGGGACTGGAAACACCGCCATCATCATCTTCTTCTCATATTTCCAAGAGTGATGCTGCTACAGCAGTAGACGAAACAATCACAAGCGAGCTACAGGTGCAATTGAAAAAACATATAGATAATTTGGTATCCCATGATCCTAATTATGACACCACATATGGTGTTTATATTGATGAACAAACGGGAAAATTGAAGATGGGCAACATGGACATTCATTTTCCTGCAGGTCAAATTGAATTATGGCGCGGAAATAAGCGAACCAAGGTTTTTCCGGCCACCATTGAGCTATATAATTTGATTTTTATGAAACATGTGCCAAGATTCATTAACGATCAAGATAAACGTTTATACGCAGCCCTATTGGAGAATACAAGGGCACCATATAGGAACTATGATATTAGAGAAGGATTAAATGATAGTACACAATCCAAGAAGAAATATCAGCAGGTGATCAAACCACTGATAGGCACACCATATAAAATGAGGAATCAACAATTGCACCATGGTGAAAAAGGGGGAGGAAGTATATTGCAACCAACATTACCCTCTGATAAACTCGCAGGCAAACAGCGAAAAGAGTATGTTTATTGGTATGATATCAAAGAATTGGTGGACCGCCTGCGATTATTGTGGAGTTCTAAAATGGCTGGTCACACCGGTCACGATAATGAGATAATATCGATAATAGAAGAATTGCGTGAAGAAGGTATCGTGTATTAATTGGCGAGTGATTAACCTACATCCCACTCAATTCCGAATGTGCCTATATATAATAACGATACAATACTTGGCCCCTCATTAGTGCATAAAAGGAACTTGGAGCGATCACACCAATTCAGAAAATTCGAGCAGTGGAAAAATAAATATCGCCATGGAGATCAGCGCTACCAAAAGACTAATTGTTGATGAATTACATATACCCGCAAGGCGAAACTTCAGAAGAAGGAGAACAGTTATAAAAGGATTCGCAGACTTGTGGCAAATAGATTTGGCTGAGATGCAAAATTTTTCGAAAGAAAATGGCGGTTATCGATATATTTTATTCACCATCGACTGCTACTCGAAATATATTTAGACAGAACCGATTAAAAATAAAACAGGTCCAGAAGTTACGAAAGCAATGGAAAAAGTATTGTCGGAAGCCAAATACGTACCTAAAAATATACAAAGCGATCTTGGAAAAGAATTCTATAATTCACACTTTGCCAATTTGATGTCAAAATATAAAATAAATCACTATTCAACATATAGTACAATGAAGGCTGCAATCGTCGAGCGAGTTATTAGAACTTTGAAGAATTGGATATACAAAGAATTTTCTGCAAGAGGTGAATACAAGTGGCGCGATATATTAAGACGCTTAACTAACGCATACAATAACAGAGTACATAGAACCATCGGTATGAAGCCATCTGAAGTTACACCTTCCACCATGCTTCGAGCTTACAGTCACCCAAAAATAGCGCCGAAGGCAAAATATCGAGTAGGCGATATTGTACGCATAAGCAAGTATAAGGGCGTGTTTGAGAAAGGCTATAGAGCCAATTTTTCCACAGAACTCTTCAGAATATTTAAAGTAAATATTACTGATCCTAGAACTTACAGACTTGAAGATATGGAGGGCGCTCCTATCTGGGGGTGCTTTTATGAATTGGAATTGATGAAAACCAATAATCCTGACACATACTTAGTAGAGAAAGTCTTGAAAAAAAAGAAGAAGGGTAGCAAACTATATGTCAAATGGCTTGGGTTTCCTGAAAAACATAACTCCTGGATCGAAGAATCGGCTATTATTTGAAACATTAACATTTCATAGTGAAATATGTACAAAACTAATAAAGGCATTGAATATAATTTTTTTTATTGCATTCTCCTAATCTTATCCATCCCCAAACCCAATATACAGGGTGGCATTGAAATAAGTTCAAAAATATTTTAAACACTGAGAAAGCTCGGTGTGTACTATCAAATGGCGCTAATAGAATAAATTTAGTGATCAAAATAAGATTCGAGGTTTAACATTTCTTTTTCCACTCGAAGTTCTACACTGTAGCAAATCTGACGCCACCTCTGTTCAAATTCCCATGCAGTACGCACAATCACGCGGAGTTCAATCATTTAAATTGTTTAATGGTGGCGTACCTGATTTTTCTCATATCTTGTTCAATTTTTGGGAATGAAATTTCTTGTTAATTAGGGGAATTAGAAAAATCTGATATCATGGAAATATTCCTTAGACGGTATTATATATGTGCTGAATATGTGCTGAAAAAAACGCCCTGTATACGATAAAATATAAAAAAAACAAAATGATCATTAAAAAAAATAGTCCTTTATTATTCATATAATATAATGTGTATAATAGCTACATGTACTACTACGCTTCTTCGTCTGAACTGTCTACTTCCTCTCCATAAAAGCTGTTGAGTGGTGGTAGCTGCAAATTCTGCCTATACACTCTTTCTTCGTAGCCCAGGCAAAAACAAACGCGGAAATGGTGGTCTTCATTTGGGTATAAATACCCAACAGCTTCACAGAAGTATGATGCCGAATGAGAACATCCTGCACAAATTCCATGCCAACAATCATTCCTGAAGCTATCGCAGACAAGACATCTCCTCAAACGCAGTCGATTCACCGTCGAAACACAGGCTCGGCACACATCTCTACAAATACCCATGTTGGTATTCCGCAGACGTTTCGAGTATTCTCGACATTTCGGTCCTCTTCCTGAATCCGGATGCGCCAATCGGGGAGCTTCTGGAGATCTCTGGCGGTTTCGTGCCAGACATTGCTGACATACTCCATTACATGGATTTATGCGGTTGGCAGGATATCCGACGTCACAGTTGTGGCAAATCACGTAACCTCCAACAATAGATGGGCGAACAGCTACAATTGGCTTGGAGTCCCACGATTTTGGATACGTCATTGGTGTAATAAGTGTTGAAATTGTTCTTCGTGATCGCTCTAATGCACTTATAGTGAAACGTCGAGGAAAACTGTGAAGATTTACACATCCTTTCCTCTTTTCAATACCCTCCTGACCCCCACTCGTCGCTCTTTTTTCTTTTTTGGAGAAAGTTACATCTAGGTGGGAGTTTTCTTGTTCGGTATTGGTCAATGTGTGATGCCCCACCCTCGAAATTCTGAATAAGAAGAGCAATCGTCCTCTTTAAACTTCAGTTGAAAATCACTATACATATAAGAAACATCACATATACCCAATATACAGGGTGGCATTGAAATAAGTTCAAAAATATTTTAAACACTGAGAAAGCTCGGTGTGTACTATCAAATGGCGCTAATAGAATAAATTTAGTGATCAAAATAAGATTCGAGGTTTAACATTTCTTTTTCCACTCGAAGTTCTACACTGTAGCAAATCTGACGCCACCTCTGTTCAAATTCCCATGCAGTACGCACAATCACGCGGAGTTCAATCATTTAAATTGTTTTATAGTGGCGTAAGTACTTGATTTTTCTCATATCTTGTTCAATTTTTGGGAATGAAATTTCTTGTTAATTAGGGGAATTAGAAAAATCTGATATCATGGAAATATTCCTTAGACTGTATTATATATGTGCTGAATATGTGCTGAAAAAAACGCCCTGTATACGATAAAATATAAAAAAAAACAAAATGATCATTTAAAAAAAATAGTCCTTTATTATTCATATAATATAATGTGTATAATAGCTACATGTACTACTACGCTTCTTCGTCTGAACTGTCTACTTCCTCTCCATAAAAGCTGTTGAGTGGTGGTAGCTGCAAATTCTGCCTATACACTCTTTCTTCGTTGCCCAGGCAAAAACAAACGCGGAAATGGTGGTCTTCATTTGGGTATAAATACCCAACAGCTTCACAGAAGTATGATGCCGAATGAGAACATCCTGCACAAATTCCATGCCAACAATCATTCCTGAAGCTATCGCAGACAAGACATCTCCTCAAACGCAGTCGATTCACCGTCGAAACACAGGCTCGGCACACATCTCTACAAATACCCATGTTGGTATTCCGCAGACGTTTCGAGCATTCTCGACATTTCGGTCCTCTTCCTGAATCCGGATGCGCCAATCGGGGAGCTTCTGGAGATCTCTGGCGGTTTCGTGCCAGACATTGCTGACATACTCCATTACATGGATTTATGCGGTTGGCAGGATATCCGACGTCACAGTTGTGGCAAATCACGTAACCTCCAACAATAGATGGGCGAACAGCTAGATCGTCCTTCTGCCCCCTCAGGGCTTCGACTTGTATGATATATGGAGGTACCCTTCGTGAATCGATTGTCAGCTGGCCAGTGCAACTGATGAGACTTATGGCAAGTCGAAACAGTCTGTCTTGCATCAGCTGACAATCGATTCACGAAATTCCCCTAGATTCTCTTAGTCTTGAGATTCTAGGTTTATCACCATCTGTTAGTGGAACATTAAACCACTTTGAGAATTACAGGTGTTGCGATAGTCTACAGAATCTGACATGGATGTCTTTTCTGTAAGCATATAGACGTAGGGGTCTATATGCACGACTTACTCGCAAGGTATGATTGATGAATCTACCATACACCTTTGCACTTAAGCCACTAGATGGCTATGAAGGCTAGATCGTCCTTCTGCCCCCTCAGGGCTTCGACTTGTACAATTGGCTTGGAGTCCCACGATTTTGGATACGTCATTGGTGTAATAAGTGTTGAAATTGTTCTTCGTGATCGCTCTAATGCACTTATAGTGAAACGTCGAGGAAAACTGTGAAGATTTACACATCCTTTCCTCTTTTCAATACCCTCCTGACCCCCACTCGTCGCTCTTTTTTCTTTTTTGGAGAAAGTTACATCTAGGTGGGAGTTTTCTTGTTCGGTATTGGTCAATGTGTGATGCCCCACCCTCGAAATTCTGAATAAGAAGAGCAATCGTCCTCTTTAAACTTCAGTTGAAAATCACTATACATATAAGAAACATCACATATAGATATATACCTTCTATTGAAATGGCTGCAAGATTTGATACCGAGATGTCAAAAATCGCCGACAGGTTACGCAGACTTGCTATAATTGATGTCAATAACAGGCAAAGAAATGATGTAAGTACCTATCCCTTCTAGAATTCACTATGCTGTAAAATCAGTAAGACCACGTATTTAACTGTATATATGATTTTCTCTATAAAGAAATAATCATGAATTCTTTCAATATTCCAGGAAATAGAAGAGTCAGACGAGGGGTTTGGGGGAGAAGAAGACATCGACCGTCGTATGAGCTTTAGAAGCAAGCCTTTTGATGTAAGGCAAATGGGCGATCTTGATGGAAATGATAATTTCTGTAGTACCGTATCAATGGTAACTTTAGATACACTACAGGGCCCTAAGAACGTTTGCCATGATTGTTTCGCGCTGTATAGAACCCGCGTTGATAGAGGTGAATATCAGATGACGTCAGTACATCAGACGACAACTTGGTGGGAGATTCAGCGAATGTTCTGCGAGACTTGCCACCATAAACTCCACCAAATTCATCCTCTGGAAATGTGCGTCGTGTGCAATAGCACCAAAAAATATAATTAGAATTTAAAATTAGTTTTTTTGTTAATAATATTATTTTCAACATTTTTTCAACTTTTTTATAATTAAATTCATAAACCCATTAAGTTGTACACCTTAGAATAGTACAAAAATATAATTAGGATTGAAATTAGTTTTTTTTTGTTATTAATATTATTTTCCACATTTTCCAACTTATTTATAATTAAATTCATAAGCCCATTGAGTTATATTCCTTAGAATAGTACAAAAAATATAATTAGGATTGAAATTAGTTTTTTTTATTACTAATATTATTTTCTACATTTTCCAACTTATTCATAATCAAATTCATAAACCCATTGAGTTATATACCTTAGAATAGTAATATATATATATATATATATATAATTGATTGTACATATATTGTGAGATACCTACAATAGTTTAATAAATTCATGAAACTAATTACTTCTTATTATTATCCTCAGTAGTAAGTAGTACCTGTACTTCGTTGGTATGTATGTACATATCAAAAGGCCTTTGGCCTTACGAGAGCTCCTTCGATTTATGCTACCCAAAATACAATCCGTTATCGGTATGTTAACTATGGAATAGAAGATATTTATTTAAATTTTTTTGGTAGGTTTTTCGATATTTTGAGTGCTGTAGAACTGGTCAGGGAAAAATGTAATGTCGTTCTGAGGATTTCTGTGTGAAATGAAGAATAAAAAAATTAAAAAAAGATCAACAAACATGAGGGATTTGATCTCTCAAGCCCGATCCGCTGGCTAGATCTGGTCCAAAATTTAACCCTGAAATCCGACGGCTCGCCCGATTCCATTTTTCAAAAAAAATCCCGGTACCGCTGAAGTTGAAAAAATTTGCAAAAAAAAACAAAATCGCCAAATTTTTCTGGACTGAAAAAATTTCGGAAACGACACCGTTCCAACCTATCACCTTAGTGTGTTTCCGAAGTGGTCCCCTAACGCACTTGGAATAGCAACCGCTCAACCAACTGAGATAGGAAACCACATTTATAAATTCGAGAAAACTTTTAGCGTTGTTACAAATCGCATAGGAATATCTAGCTACCTGTGATATATAGTGCGTTGGCAGTCACGTACCTTCCCGGGCGGTGTGCTTGCCTTAGGTTTAATACAGGACAATTAGGGCCGGTTTATTTGAAGGATTACCTACACCTTGTAGGCGAGCATTAGTTGTGTTAATTAGGGTTACGTTTTTGGATTATTAATGCATTATAATATGCCGTTCGTTCAATGTGTGTTTATCTTAAATATATTTGGACGGTCGCTATTATTTTCATTAGGTGATTAAATTTACACTACCATTCATTTCCTATAGGTAACTAGATGAATCTGAGAATCGTTTATTCGTTATACTTCGCGATGTTCTTCTGGTAATTTTAAATGAAGGTTCCAACTATCGCGGGAATTTTTCTTGTTTTGTGATCTATGCATTATTGTACATTAGACAGTAGGTACATTTTTAAATATTTGATGCATATTATAATATTCGGTTTCCCGAAAATTAACTTTTTTTTATGCTTAGAGCAATTAATCAATTGTTGCGAATGATTACATGGCCGAATAATTATTTTTGAAAGGAATTTCAGTACAGTCAGACGGTTTTTCTATTTTCCTTAAAATAGTTCCTAGATACTCCCAATTACTAATACAGTGAATTAGATATAATGTGGCATAGGCAGATTGTTTTATTTGAATGAATAATGTTTTGTGATCTATGAGTTATTGTACAGTAGGTTCATTTTTTAGATGCACGATTATTGAATATTTGATGTAAGTATATAATATTTGGTTTTCCGATAATTAGAATTGATTTTTCAAACTTGGTGCGATTAATCAATTGTTGCGAATGACTACTTGGCCGAATCTTTATATTTGGAAGGAATTTCAGTACAGGGTGTTCCTCTTGCACAGGGCGCTTCTTTAGGTCAGACGGTTTTTCTATTTTCCTTAAAATAGTACCTATATCGGAACATTCAATTACTAATACAGTGAATTAGATATAATGTGGCATAGGCAGATTGTTTTATTTTTCGAATAGTAAACCTACATATTTGAATGAATAATGTTTTACGATCTATGAATTATTGTACAGTAGGAACATTTTTTTAGATACATAATTGTCGAGTATTTGATGAGTGTATAATATTCGGTTTTCCGTTGATTAGAATCGATTTGACTCTAACCGCTGCTAGTACACTTATTATCAAATAGAAAATAATTATTCAATTTGTGGTTTGTGTGGTCTGACTACTTTAATCAATACTTTGTCAAATTAATCAACTAAAGCTTATTCAAATCATTTATTTAAATAGAGAGAAATTACAAAAAAAACATCAATGTCTCATTTTCTTCGCCAAGTTCCTCGGCTTGGTCCTCAGAGCCTCTGTAGAATATGGTGGATATCTAGTTCTTCTCTTCTTCTTGGACCATTTGCTCGTGTCGGCATTCGAAATATCCCATACGAAGGTTTCTTGATCCCATATTTCAGAACTCTCACGCCGTTCTTCATCTGCCTCTACTTGGATCTCACCATTTATTTGGCGCCTCTGAGCAATGGCGTCCATTACCATCTCGATTGTTACATTTCGCCCATCCATGTTCATTTCAATCAGCTGGTGAACGATTCAGTTAACTTCTTTTGAAAATGGTGCATGTATTTGAGGAGATGTTTTATTTATAGTCAACTAGTTCCTCCCTCCCTAGAGCTTGGAAAACACTCCCCCCCTCTAAAGAGCTGCATCTACTTTTGTTGCAACTAGATAGTTTTGAAATTGCCTCAGACTGTCGACAGCAAGTTTTTCAATCTTCTTAGAAATCACATCCAATCGTTCATTCAATAGTCCCAATACCACACAATCTCTATCGCTAGATGGCAGCCCAATATTTTTTAAACGCTTCTCCTGCATGTCATAATCTCCATTGTCGTCAAGTTTGAAACCGATACCTGGCCGCCCTTGAAGCGAACTCATTGATTTGCTTCTCTTACGTCCAAACTTATCAATAGTTTCATAAGACATCTACTTCATGCGGTAGCTCAATATGGACTGACTAGATCAGAGATGACTATGGGGTAATAAGCCATCTGGGTATTCGCCATTATACACTACCACTTATATCAGATAAACTTTTCACATAGATATTTTTTGGGTTCGATATATTCAATTAAATAAAACGAAAGATATTCTTTAACAATACCTCTATTTATTGAGAAAAATATATATATATATACTATAAACTAAATATTATATATAAAATTAAACTAAAATTGAATATAATCTCTCAGAGCTTCGTCCAAGAGTTCCTCGTCGTCCGTATCCATCTCCATATCTTCTCGGATATGTGCATCAAAGATGTGGGGCCTCCGATCTCTTGGAGACGGTTCGACGTCGCTCTCTTCTTCTTCTTCGGAGCCACTGGCTCCTGAACTCTCGACGCTGCTGCCCTCCTCCTCCTCCTCCTCACTATCGGCGATAACGATAGTGGCCGCCGTTGTAGAATCACAGGGCCCAGGTGACTCCGCCCTTCCTCGGACACCTCGCACCTCTACATCTATAGAGCTGTCCGCTCCCCCATCTATCGACTCAAGGTGCCTTACGAGCCTCATTGAAGGCCTAGTTCGCCCACAGTCTGTGGTGGTCGTATCTGCTTCCATTACAATCACCAAATCCATTTGTGAGTTTTGGAATAGACTGACAACTCTAGAGGAGTTCTGCTGTTTTATACAATATATGGTGGAGGAGGGGTTGTACATAATGGGGAGGGGTGCACATAGTGGGGTTAGTGGGAGGGGGTATGAGTATAGTGGGGGTAGTGGAGTGAAAGATAGTTGAGGTGAGAGTAGTGGGGTAAAAAAAAAGAAAAATTCCAATTCATATACATATTGTATTACAAAGGAATATTCAATACATGTAACATGTAATGGTGAATACATTTTCAATGAAGCGATCATCTTATAATACAACTATACATAATTTATACATTTTGAATACACATATTTACAATGGACCTATACTAAGTTCGCCCCAAGTACTCTGCATTCGCCCGATTATAATGCTCGAGGCGAGTCTTCTCTGTTTCGCAGTCCTGACGAAATTTTTCCTCAGCTGCTAGCTGCAGATCCATTTCAGCCAGGCGTGAAAGCAACTCATCACTTTCCGAAGAAATGGACTGACTTTTTGTTTCACTTCCTGCGATCAGTGAATCCACGTTCGCATACCACTTCCTCAGTGCTTCATCATATTGCCTTATCAGCTCAAATGGAGCTTTTGGAGGCGGCGGGATACGAGCGTGAACGGGAGCATTATATTCGGTACCGCCACCAACAACAACACAACCGTCGGTCGGCTGTTGCTCTTGTGGAGGTGGCGCATCCACATCAATCGCTGCAACACTTTCTCGTTGAGCAGTTGGTGGGTGCACCACATCTACACGAATCACATTCACCGCTCTTTTAGGTTGTGGGTGCTGCTGATTCTTGTGGCATTTATACCACTTCGACACCTTACCACCCTGGTAGGGATTTGCTTTGCCCTTATCATCGAGAAACTTATGAAGGATAGATGAAGGTCCAGCTTCCCCCTTATTCTTCATAGAAGTTTCTCGATAATTAGTATGCCTTGATTTGGCCGATGACATTGATGGCAGCAATGATGATGATTTTTTTCTCAAAAAAAGTTTCTTACCCTTTCTAGAGGGCATAAAGTCCTCATCACCATCGCCGCTTTCACTACCATCTTGAAATCCTGGCGTGGGGCTAGCCGGCGTTAGCTTTGCCTGCGGTGAAGACGCCAGTTTGAGCCCTTTAGTAGGTCTTCTACTTGCACTGCCGCTGGCGCCGCTAACGCTCGCTGGCGAGTTGGCAAACTGTTGTGGTGGTGATGGCAGTGACGAAGCACCAATTTCTGGCGCACAGAGTACTCGAGGCGTGAAGTCATTCGCCCATGCTTCCTCTCCATTCAAGAACTCGCCGATCTCCCTACTGAGCCACCTTCTTTGCGAGTCGGTCTGCAATTCTGGGTCCATAGGAAGATCGCTTATGGACATATCTGAAACAAGGCAATAGGGAAATATCGAAAAAGTTACAGCATGGGTTATATGAAAACTCACCTAAGTCAGGAGAACTCCCCACACCTGGACCCTCCTCTTCGATGAAGGCCGCGTCCAAATTCACTGGAGTAGACATATCTGAAACAATATATCAGCATTGTAGAGGAAGTGAAACGAAAAATATGGATGGTATCAAAACCAATGATGATATAATATATTAGTACTTACTCGTAAGTTGTTGTTTTGGGGCGGCAACGGGCTGGCTCAAACAAAATGCGGTGGTATATGATTGGACAAGTTGGTATTCTGGTTGTAGGCAATATCTGCTAACAGAATGAAGAGTGACTGTAAGCACTTCTGGTTTTATCTACTAACCTCCCACCGCATTTTCCCTCTCTCTACTCCCACCACCACCGCTGTGACCTTACATGCTAACTTGCGAACACTATTTTCACCTTGTGGGTATTGACACCCCAAGGGCGATTTCATTCCAAGGACATTTATACCACGCATCATGAAGGTCATTATCTGAGGTGCGAAGGAAACAAAATTCAATTGAATAAAAGATTTATTCACACACACACGCGGTATAGTATAGCAGTATACAAAAATATATATTTCAATAAATATGTACATGTACAATGGATATAATACATTTGTAAGCGCAAAATATCAATGGATATAATACAAGAAGGAAATTAATCTAAAAACATTCATTTTTACAATTAATTCAGAGTTGGGTATAGAATTCACTATTAAGTTTGGGATTGTTCCATCAACATTTTTATGAGGTAATCCAGGTTACCATCATCGGAATTATCTTTATAGCCTGATGCTTCCATAGAACCAACCGCCTGTTGGAACCAAAGCAAATTACGTTCGGGGCTCGTTTGATAAAATTCGATGTCATTGTGCCCCCAAGGTAATGTTTTAGCCGTATTAGGTATGATAAATCGCTTGTCGTCATGATATGAAAGGGCGACTTTGTTCCTCATTTCAGTATAGATATCATGTCGCTCTCTGCGGAAACTACACATTTTTCTGAATATCAAACCACCCTTTTCAACAATTTTCTTATAATCGTCTAAAGTTAATTGATTTTTAACGACTGCTCTAGACACACCCTTTGCTTTCTTCAATTCGCTGCTCAAAGATTGAACATAGTATGCTTTGGCACCGGTTCCATAGAAACTTACAATAGGGTCATTCGGGAATTCATCCTTCATATTTCCTACTACGGATTTTGTGATTGGGATATTAAATTTATTATCTGCAGGATAATTAGATGTGTCGAAATAGCTTATATTTTCCTTCATGAAATTGTAGAAGTTTTCTGTTTCTATCTTCAATATCAATGAATCTGTGTCCGTGTACAGTAACTGTGATTTCTCGACATAATTTTTCTTAATACATTCATATAAAAAATTATATATAACAACTTTCGACACATCTAATATACTGAAACCTAAATAAAGCGGTTTATCGTAATGTACCCTCACTCTACCCATATGGATAGCGACAAAATTTTCGTGGAATACCTTACAGGTTTTGAAATTTGGGAGTGCTATCAACACATTGGCACCCTTTTTCGATTTTATACTCTCCCAATGGGTAACAAGTTTGATATCACTCCTTTTATCTACATTTTCCATCGTTTTACCATAAACTGAGTTCACCATATTCTTGTATAAACACTTGTCGGCTTTGTTTTTACTTTTGTTACGCATCTCTGTATTGAGGTCAACGTATTTTTTCAACCATGGTGATTGAAGAAACTTCAAGGCCCTATGGATTTTAACCAATACCAAACCATTTCCAATAGCCTGTTTCAGATTTCTATAATGAACGATATATTTAATTTTGTTGAAAAGATTAGGAATCAGTTTTTTCAGCTTAGAAGTCGAACCAGGAGGGACAATGGATTCCACGAGGAAAGGGAGATCTGAGTGGACATCATGTAATTCTTGGGGGTAGTACACATCCACTTCGAGTACTTACCCACATGGGCTATCATCTGCAACACTCATTATATCTAATTCGCTAATTCCCTGATTAGTTAACCACTTGAAATCGGAAGTGGGTAGCGGTTGTGACATACTATGCCCATATAAGTTAGTCGCATCTAAATACATTATGAATGATGAAGGCTCGCTTGGATTGAAATTTGGAAGGAACTGATTGTTTGCTACATGGCTCCTCAAGCTACATTGGCTTATCCCCCCTCTTATGCCTTTTTTGGAGAAATTTATCATGTCAATGTCGGTCAACAACTCCAATTCGATTTTCGTATACCTCAACATAGCATCCCACGATAAACCGGGTGCTGTATAATATTGGCACGGATCTAACTTATACGTTCTCAAACAAACTTCCCGAAAGTTCTCGAACACATCGCATAATAAAAGAACATACGATTTCAAATAAGCGTCTGAATAATCCCCTAGCGTTTTACATTCGAATAATTTCCACACGTGCTCAGCTCTTCGATAATCCTCATCTGAAATGTGCCTATTAGATAAATTATCGTAAAAATCATTTTTAGTCGGTAAATTTTGATTGTCGAGTTTATCTATGGAGGTTACGAAGCTATATGGGAAAACACCTTTCTGTGTCATATATTCGAATCTTTCGCGATCTGGAAAATATCTAGCCGTTTCGACAAACTGATCTGTATTCAAATTCCCGGCTAATGATTGAAGAGGTTGTGCGAGAAATTTGTAACTATCTAAGAATCGGAGTTTCAGAAAGATATTATGATTTTGACCATTTTTCCCCAAATATTCACCAACTAAAATGTGCTTAGTAAATGAAATATATTTTTCCTTAGTTTGTGCGACACAATCAACTTTCTCTTCGCGATCAAATAATTGCTTTATGAATAGATGGCTATCATAGCCGCTCATATTGTGAAAGAAAATTGGTATGAAATTCGGGATTTTGTAATTCAAATTGCATGCTGAATGTGCTTCCCCAAATCTTTTTTTACCCGTCAAATGACAGTGATCTCTCACTTTTACATCACCTAACCGGAATGGTTTTTCGCAAATGCCACACTCGCTAGCATTAGCAAAATCGGCTTCTTCTACTTTCGTTAATTTTCTCATTGGAACTACGTTCTTCAGATATAAGTCATATATTTTTTTCGAATCATTTACTATACTAGATACAAATTTCTTCGCCGCATCTTTTCCGCGGAATGTAACAAATTTCGTGATGGAATTGTCGTAGGAGCATTTGATGAGGTATGCGAATGAGTATGGTTCATGCACAAATGTTCTATTAGTATAGGATTTCTTCGGGTCCGGCTCACTAGTGTGTATCGGCTTCAAAACTGATTCGAAATCCGCATATATAACAAAAGGTACCATCATTTGTTTCTCAAAATTCTCAAATTTTAAAATATTTTCAGGTACTGAATTTCCAAATTTATCTACTTTCACTGCTGTAGTTGGTGTTGTCGTAAATGTGTGATTACAGTCGCTCAATTGATGGCGTAATAGCTTAGCCTCATCCGAAAAATGTATCAAACACCCATCGCAGAAAAATTTCTTATGCCCGTTCGAGGACATTTGGGCGGACACCAATCTAGATAAATGTTTTATCCAACAATAGTGGCTCTCACCCGAATCATTCGTTATAAGGAGCAAGTTCACGTGTTTACTCATTCTTTTCTTCGAATAATAGAGTGGGCCGACAACGTGGTATTTAACCTGTTGATTTTCTATTACGCTTTCTAACCCATAAACGTTGATGGAGCAATCATTGAGTATTTCAAATTTTGGAATTTTACTTACTTTCATAGGAAACTCTATACCACTCAGATTCAAAACTGTAGAGAAGTGCGGGTATGAAGATATCTCACAAAGTTTGGCCCTTGCTGGATATAGGGCGGACGTCACGGCCCAAGCAAAACAGCATTCATCCTGATTCACCACATTCACTACCGCCCTCTTATTGTCTATGAAACTAGGTAGTTTGATGTAGGAACACCCACGCAGCGGACTGTATTTATTGATGTTTATTTCGAGAAATAGTATTTTCTCTAGAGCCCAACCTGTAACAATGGAAAAGTGATTGTTTTATTTATTCAAAGAATTGAGTTATATAGGTGTGATAATGCAGATATTCAAATCATTCTCAACTCACCGGAATCGCGTTCCTCAAATTCAGTTGTTTGGTTCACGATGATGTCTTTGGATGTATCGATGATGGCATCCAAATCAAGGGATGAATCTACGATGTGATTCGGTGTCGCAAAGGAGTTGATGTCGTGAAGATCCTGAGATTGTAGAATATATCTACCGAATACTTCGATATTAACCTTGATGGTGTGGTGAATCGACAGCATATTCCCCAATAGGGATGATAAAGTCACCTTATTTTCGGTAAAGAACGTGTTATAATCCAAGACATCCGTTCTACATTCCAATCTATAACTGATAATGCGACACTTGAATGCGTTTTCGATAACATATACACCATCTCTATAATTAACGCAAGCGTTCGAACGATGTTCCAAAGTCCTTTTGTGGGCAGCAATTTTATCGATTGGAACGGTTTTATTGCAAACGGTACACGCTTGCATGTTGCCAGACGTTGATGCTTGATGAATAGTATCACCCAACCGCGGCCTCTTCGACATTGGTGGATCGAGATTTCCCACACACGACTTTTTTTGGTGGCGGCGTAAATTGTCACTGCGGGTGAAAGATTGGCCACAAACGCAGGTCAACATGTTTATCACTCGCGAAAAGAAACGATAGAAATGAACGATCGACGATGTCAGGAAGACTACAGTCTGGGCATGCAGAAATCGGATTTATAGAAGAGGGGAGTCGTGGCGTAGCCTCACCCCACTACACCATCAAACAGCCTTGGGAAGAAGAACACATGCGCACGAGAGTGGATACACTCAACCCAAGGCCACCACGACAATTGTCCGAGATGAAACCTCCTTATCCCTCCAAAGGTCACTCCCAAGGTCACTCTCAAGGTCACTCCCAAGGTCACTCCCAAGGTCGCTCCGAATGTCACTCCTCCAAGGCCACCCCCCAAGGTAACTCCCCCCAAGGTCACTCCCCCCAAGGTCACACTCCTCTGGCCTTGGGGGGAGATTTGGAAATGGCTAAAGCCCTCTACTCTCGTATACGGTTCTTGTATCAACGCAATCGATATGTTTTCCTCTTTCATTAATACCCCTAATTCACACATTACTACATACGATCTTTGGCAATTCAACTGTATCATTTTAATGTTTTTAGACATTAAACATCTCCCTCTTCTTCAAGTATTCTAACTTGCGCTTATATTCTGGGCAATCCCCAGAATCCGTCGCGTGCGCCAGCTCTTTCCCCGTTCTTTCAAAACATGATCTACATTTTGCTCTACTTCTGCAATTTCTTGCATCATGTGAGCTTTCGCCACACTTTCTGCAAACATACCCTCTTTCCTTGCACTGATCCGCCCTAAGATGCACACTGCAACATTTAAAACATCTCTTCACAATATCAACCTCCTTCACTTTACAAGACTTCCACCCTACATATACATATTCTTTTCCTATCCAATATTCCGCAATCTCGTCATTTAAATTCAATATTACGTTATCCAATTCGTGCCTCATTTTCTTCCGACTCTCTACTTTAACCCATTTGTTAAAATCTTCCACTGTCACCCTAGACATTCCGTTCTTATTGTACAAATCCTCCAATAATTCCGCATCTGTTACATCCTTCGGCACATCAAATATCATTACCTTTGGATTCTTTTTATTACCTCCGCAATTTTTAAATTCTTCCCTTTCACATTTGTCCGTATATTTTCAGCATCTTCCTGAGTTGCTGCTTCTATAACTACACCATCCTTTATTTTTCTCACTCTCCTTACTCTCACCGTCTTCAAGTCCCTACTCATTTCATCTACCTTCTTCATTATATCTTCTACTTTCTCACCTTATCGCTTTTTACCGCAACCGCAAAAGTCTTTACTTCCACCTTCTGTTTCGCAGGCTGTACCACCTTACTGCTCGTACTAGCCTGTGATACCGGTGTGCTACTCACACTAGGCATCGCCGCCATTAATTTTATTAACGCTCTGCATTCCTCCGCCCTACCCCTAGCTTCCGCTCTCTCCGCTATCAGTTTTCCTATTATTTCCTCCATTACCGCTACCTTGTCTAGAATATATGACGAAGCCACTTTAGAAATTTTGTTGGAATCATCCAACACAAATTTCTTTATGTCCTTCGACACTATCACCATTTGCTCCACCCTTTCCCTAATTTCTCCGCATACCGTCTGTTCACCTTCTTCATTTTCATTTTCATTAATTTGATTATCCATATTTATTCCCACGATTCTTTGGCATCTAACAAGTCGATGTCGTTTTGCCATACGACACAAGGCTTATTTCACTAGAGGCGCCATCTTCTAGTAGTTCGGACGTTTAGGGATAGGCCCTACTCCGCCTATCTTGGTTGCCGCCTGGCAACGTCCGCAACCCTACGACAAGAGAATTTTTATAGTTGTATTTTCAACTTGAGCCAGCTGGTTAAGGCAAGCCCGCCGGCCTGGATAGTGTTGGCTACCGCAGCTCGGTATCACCGGGGCCTATCCCTGTGGCACCAAGCCGCGGGTCGTTGTCAACATTATCTCCTCGAGAACTTCCAGGTTACGACGCTATAGGAGGTCTTAGAGTTCGCTATGCTCTTCGCTGTCCATTTCTGTTCGGCGCCTCCCAAGTTGAATAATTTTATAGCGATATTCCTTCGCTTGGACCCATAACTTGTCTGCATGTCATATCAATAGAAGTGACCTACCTACAAATTCTGAATCCGCCGGCTTCTCTTTCAAGAAGTTACGACTGACAGGTTGGATGAGCTCCATCCTGCTGATCTCATCCTTCCTCCTCGCATCCCATTTTAAACTTAAGCCATTACCATACCCACTCTTTCTTAACTCTTTCTCGGTTGGCAGAGCACAACTCACTCTCCATTCAAACCACAAAAAAAGGCGGACCGGCTGGCGGGCAGACCACATTGGTCCGCCACGCCCTCCGGCCTGCAATTCAGCGATTAGAAATTAGAGCGCAAAACTCCGCATTTCTATACAATCACTTTCTTCCACCGAGGTCTTTTTGATTGATTCTGCCCTTCGTCTTCTCCGGCCCAATCCATTCGGGTCCCTTCATTCTCCTCCTCTTCGATCACCACCATCCCACTGCTTTATGAAGTATATCCCGAGACTTCGTCAAGCGGTACTCTCGGTCAACTCCAGCCATAGTCGGTCATCGATCGATTAAGAGATAGGAGGTGATCACTTGGTTCACGGCTTGGCAATCCGACGGGTACGAGCAATTATCACGCGGAGTACTCATGAATCAGAGGGGAGACCACATCTGAATCCTATCAACAGGCGTCACCCTCATCATCAGATCCCTCTACGCGCCCCCCGACCCTATCTGTCTCATGTTACACCTACCTTTTGATCACTCTTCAGGGATCTCCTAATGGTGTGCCTTGTCGACTTAGGGCATATTATCAACTTTACTTCTTTCATCTCTTTCTTTGACTTATTCCTTTTGCCATTTGGAATCTACATCAGCTCTAGGGGCTTAGTTATGCAGCCGACTTCACTGCATAGCACTCATCGCTTTCTCCTAAGAGACCGCTGCGCTGCAGTATCGTCAACTACCTATCCCCCCGCTGATTTAACTCCTGGCCTTTTCTGGGATTTCATCTTATTTATATAGCGGCACTTCTCCGCTTGATCATACGGTACACGGTTTGGGAATCCGCAGGATGGACTATTACCAAACTGGTTCCGTAATCACGTCGTTCCTACTTACTCGTTTAACAGCAAGCTGCTACGTGCATCGCAGGTTTACGACTCCATGACTGACAGACTCCTACTGTCCCTACCCCTATAGCCATGCCGCATGGAAAGCACGGCTGACTATCATTAGCTAGTTAATGGCCCTTAGTGAACTGAGGACCGTCAACTACCCAGTGGCTACTACGAGAAAGTTGATAGTCGTGAGCTTTCTCGATATCCATCTACCTCGACGGACCTGGCCTCAGACATTTGGCATCCAGTTAAGGCATCCACCTGTCCTTAGCCGAGGTTTGTTCCATCGCAAACCGGACAGATTATCTTCAGCTTGGTAGTAAGGATATCACCTGTAAAGCATGTCCTGTAGAGGGGGACATTCAAATTAGGTGTGTATCCCAACTACCGCCACCCACTGGTAGTTTAAAACAGATCATATTTTGATAACTTTTTCTATTTTATTCCCAATTCTTTTTATTGTATTTTTCTCTTTTTATCTTATAATTATGTTAGTAAAAAGGTCCTAATCTACTAGGTGTTGGAATGTTTTTGTTACATATTGTTATACATAGTCGACAATTCTCCAACACCTCTACTAAACCTATGTTAGTATTTTACTATTCTACTGCTACATGCAATTTATGCACTAGTCATGCACTAATACTACTTCTACTTTACTACTTAACTATTCTACTGTACCATGCGACATGCTGCATGGTACTTTCTCTAATTACTACTACATGCTACATGCAATTATTTACCTGTCTGCTACCCTGCAGGTTGGCAGACATGTGCACCTCCTTTTCGGGTGGTAGTTCGGCGAGCCTCTGGCCCTTGCTCCGGAACTTTTCCACCCGATTCGTGGTGTTTTATTTGTCGCGTCCTTATTCTTCTTCATTTTGGTCAGTTTAGTTTAGTTTCGGTGTTTGTGTTTGTTTGTTTGTGTAGTTTGTTGTTGTTTGTTTCTCTTCTATTATCTTCTGGCATTGTTGAAGGTCTCCTGTTGTTTTTGGGAGACCTTCTGTGCTAGTTTATTTAGTTTTCCGTATTTCTCTTCTTCTTCTAAGATTTCTCTGAGGTTTAACCCGCGTAGGTCTCTTCTTAGGTTTTCCTGGTCATTGTACAATAAGCAGTCCAGAACTACGTGCTCAGGCGTGCCTTCTTCACCGCATTCGCACAGACTATCATCTCTCAAATTAAACCGATTTAGGTAGCTCGGGTAGGGCCCATGCCCCGTGATCAAATGTACTAACCCGGGGGTCGGGTTGAAGTACTGTGGTATTTCTTCTATTGTTGGTAAGATTTCATGGACTCTTCTGGCCTTATCTGACTGATCCCACATCTCTTGCCATTGCCTTGCTATTTCACGATTAACTTGTTTCTTTGTTCGTATGTCTGGTCCTAATATAGCCTGTACTTTTGCGTAGTCTGCACGCCTGATCTAGTACATGGCTGCTCTCTTTTTCACCTCAAGTTGCATCGGCATGACCCTAACGAGTGTTGTCAGGGCCAGCGTAGCAGTTGTACTGAAGGCTCCTGTCATTCTGACGAGGAACCCCCGCTGTGTTCTGTCAACCTTTTCTTTGTTCTTAATGTTTTGCAGCCTATGTACCCACACGCTTGCACTGTAACCAGTTATCGATGCCAATACCACGCTCAAGTAGGCTCTCACCTGTCTGAAGGGTATCCTGACTTCCCTTTGCACTAGGCTCGTTATCCTGTGCATTGCCGATGTTGCTCTGTTGCAGACGTCGGTGATGTGATAAGCAAACATACTGGATTCATCCATTGTGATTCCCAGATATCTGACTCTTTGCTTTCTTCGGACCAGCTGACCATTGATCCGAACTTGCGGGTCTCTGTTCACCTGTCCTTTTACAATGTTATATGTAGTCTTTTCTGTCGATATCCGTAGTTTGACTTTATCACACCACCTGTTCACTATCTCAAGAACATTGTTACATTTCGTTTCGATTTCTCTTCTACTGTTCCCGTCCACGATTATTAACAGATCATCAGCATATGCAACAGTGCCTAGTGCATCTTCCGCTTCGAACAACCGGACAAGAAGCTCTTCGAGCATGATATCCCAGAAAACTGAGCCGCACACAGAACCCTGAGGACAACCTTTGGTTAGACATTTTGTCTTTTTGTCTATTGGACAGCTCAGACTTGCATATCTATCTTGACAGTAGCTTCTAGAACTTTTATAAAGTTTTTCCGGGCATCGCATTTCTCGAAGTCTTCCGAAAAATGCGGGCCACCAGAGATTATCAAAAGCATATCTATCTTGACAGTAGCTTTTTTTTTTCATTTACTCTAAATCTTTATTAATCTGTTAACTAATGAATTTAAAACAGATCATATTTTGATAACTTTTTCTATTTTATTCCCAATTCTTTTTATTGTATTTTTCTCTTTTTTCCTTATAATTATGTTAGTAAAAAGGTCCTAATCTACTAGGTGTTGGAATGTTTTTGTTACATATTGTTATACATATTTCTCTAATTACTACTACATGCTACATGCAATTATTTACCTGTCTGCTACCCTGCAGGTTGGCAGACATGTGCACCTCCTTTTCGGGTGGTAGTTCGGCGAGCCTCTGGCCCTTGCTCCGGAACTTTTCCACCCGATTCGTGGTGTTTTATTTGTCGCGTCCTTATTCTTCTTCATTTTGGTCAGTTTAGTTTAGTTTCGGTGTTTGTGTTTGTTTGTTTGTGTAGTTTGTTGTTGTTTGTTTCTCTTCTTTTATCTTCTGGCATTGTTGAAGGTCTCCTGTTGTTTTTGGGAGACCTTCTGTGCTAGTTTATTCAGTTTTCCGTATTTCTCTTCTTCTTCTAAGATTTCTCTGAGGTTTAACCCGCGTAGGTCTCTTCTTAGGTTTTCCTGGTCATTGTACAATAAGCAGTCCAGAACTACGTGCTCAGGCGTGCCTTCTTCACCGCATTCGCACAGACTATCATCTCTCAAATTAAACCGATTTAGGTAGCTCGGGTAGGGCCCATGCCCCGTGATCAAATGTACTAACCCGGGGGTCGGGTTGAAGTACTGTGGTATTTCTTCTATTGTTGGTAAGATTTCATGGACTCTTCTGGCCTTATCTGACTGATCCCACATCTCTTGCCATTGCCTTGCTATTTCACGATTAACTTGTTTCTTTGTTCGTATGTCTGGTCCTAATATAGCCTGTACTTTTGCGTAGTCTGCACGCCTGATCTAGTACATGGCTGCTCTCTTTTTCACCTCAAGTTGCATCGGCATGACCCTAACGAGTGTTGTCAGGGCCAGCGTAGCAGTTGTACTGAAGGCTCCTGTCATTCTGACGAGGAACCCCCGCTGTGTTCTGTCAACCTTTTCTTTGTTCTTAATGTTTTGCAGCCTATGTACCCACACGCTTGCACTGTAACCAGTTATCGATGCCAATACCACGCTCAAGTAGGCTCTCACCTGTCTGAAGGGTATCCTGACTTCCCTTTGCACTAGGCTCGTTATCCTGTGCATTGCCGATGTTGCTCTGTTGCAGACGTCGGTGATGTGATAAGCAAACATTCTGGATTCATCCATTGTGATTCCCAGATATCTGACTCTTTGCTTTCTTCGGACCAGCTGACCATTGATCCGAACTTGCGGGTCTCTGTTCAGCTGTCCTTTTACAATGCTATATGTAGTCTTTTCTGTCGATATCCGTAGTTTGACTTTATCACACCACCTGTTCACTATCTCAAGAACATTGTTACATTTCGTTTCGATTTCTCTTCTACTGTTCCCGTCCACGATTATTAACAGATCATCAGCATATGCAACAGTGCCTAGTGCATCTTCCGCTTCGAACAACCGGACAAGAAGCTCTTCGAGCATGATATCCCAGAAAACTGGGCCGCACACAGAACCCTGAGGACAACCTTTGGTTAGACATTTTGTCTTTTTGTCTATTGGACAGCTCAGACTTGCATATCTATCTTGACAGTAGCTTCTAAAACTTTTATAAAGTTTTTCCGGGCATCGCATTTCTCGAAGTCTTCCGAAAAATGCGGGCCACCAGAGATTATCAAAAGCTCCTGATATGTCTATATATATTGCAATCACATATTTTTTGTCGCTACTGTCAATCATTGTTATGGCTTTGTTAATCGCATCTTCAGTCGATTTTCCAGGTCTATAACCATATTGGTCTGGATGGATTCCTACTGTCTCTCTATGCTCACCAAGTTTTTTACATAACAATTTCTCTTGAAGCTTACCCATCGAGTTTAATAAGCATATCGGTCTCCATGATTTTGGTTTTGTTGGATCTTTGTCCTCCCCTTTACTTATTATTATTACATCTGCTTGTTTAAAGATTTTTGGTATTTTGCCCTGTCTCAAACATTCGTTATATAGTGTACACAGAGCTGGGATCAGTTTTTGCCTTAGTGCCATTAGCACTTCCACTGGTATGCTGTCAGGCCCTGGAGCCTTTTTTTTTTTCATTTTGTTTAAGCAATCTGTTATTTCATCTTCAGTGAATGGATTCAAGATCGTCTCTGGTGGCTCATGGTATGGTTGTACCATTGCCCTTCTTGTGTTTTGTTGTTCCACAGTTTCACCCTCGTGCTCATCTGAGGGTAATAAAGTTTGCATCAGGAGCTCGGCCGATTCCTCCCATGTCCTGGTCAAGGACCCGTCTTCTCTTTCAAGAGAGGAGAGCATGGTAGGACATCTGACCTTTTTCGTTACGATCTTGTAAGGCATTCCCCATATGTCCGTTTCCAGGTGGGTTTGTATAAACTTTTCCCAGCTCTTTGCTTTTGTCTCTTTTATTTGTGCGAGGTAACTTGTTCTCAAATCTCTGTATCTTTGCAGGAGTCTTTGGCGTTCTTCATGTACTCCGCATCTCTGATATCTTCTTCTCGCATTTCTGACTAGGGTTCTTTGTCTGGTGAGCATTTCACTCCAAGCATCGTTTCTTGGGTACTTTGCAGAGTGCGTTTGGGGGATGGCAAGATTCATTACTCTCTTAATTTCATGGGTTATGCTCCTTGCATATTCATGTACATCTCCTTCCTCTCCTTCCAGTCTCGGCGGCTCGAACTCAGCTGCCAGAGTCTCCCAATTTGCTCTACTCATGTCATATCGTTTCACCATTGGTCCTATATCTACCGCTCCCTTTCTGATGCCAAAACTTATCAGATTGTGGTCACTCACTGTTAGGTTATCCCCAACCCTCCATTCCACGATCTGGTTTGCCGCCTTAACATTCGATATCGTGATATCTATGTTGGTTGCGGCACCAGCCCTGTTCTGAAAGGTCGGTGGGTTACCTGCCTTGTTGTGTACTTCAAGCTGAAGTTCATTTATGAGATTTTCCAGTTCTTCGCCTTTGGCGTCTGTTGATCCAGAGTGCCACAACACTGATTTTGCATTGGCATCTGCTGTTATTATGACAGGGATATTCCTGTATGTTTGGAAGATTGTTCGCATCTTGACAATGTATTCTTCTATGCCCTCATTGAATTGGCAGTATATATTCGCAATGATGAATTTGCCGATATTTGTTTGTAATTCCGTACAGACGCAGTGCTCGTCACTGAACTGTTTCAGCAGAAACAGTCTATAGTTCTTGTTGAACAGTACAGTTGCTGCCATTGGATTCTGCCCTATGCTTTGTATTTGTGCCGTTATTGGCATGTTGATCATTTTCCCTCGTTTAGTATAGGGTTCTTGTATGCATATCATATCCACCTTCATTTCCTCCGCAACCTTCCTTATCTCGTGACCAACTGCTGCACTGCGCATGCAGTTGATCTGTCCGATTCGGATCGCTACGGTGATCTTAGGTGTATGTGGCACTCCGGCCAGGGCTTTGTATGATCAAAAGCTACTCTCCCATGGGTTTGTGCAAAGTCACTGTACAGTTCCTCAAGGTCCAAGACCTCGTTTCTTCTGTCGAAGACTTGCTTTAGGAGTCTTTCCAGTTCGGTGACGTCTGTAGGAATATTATGACATTTCAGCTGAATTCGATCCACCGCTCCCGGAACCGGGAAGGTGATTTTGTTTCCTTTGATATGCTTATTCCTCACATAGTGCCTTAGGGCAGTTGTGAGGATCTTTGCTTCTTCCAGTCTTGAAAGTTGCATATTTACTTTCATATTGTCGTATATGGTTTTCGTGACTGGTTTTGTTTCCTCGTTTGTTATGGGTTCGCTTTCTTTATCTTTTTCGTTTTTCTTTCTTTTGAAAGATAGCATTCTGAGCTTGTCCCTTAGGCTTTTAGAAGGGGTTTTCTTAGTTGTTAATCCTCTTTCTTCTACCTTTATGGCCATTATCTCCGAGGGGAGATTACTGGCCATAGTCGGTTTTCTGGATCATCCTGTCCAGCAGCATCCTGTGCGTCTGGCAGTCCGACCCATTCTTACAAGTTTTCCCCCTGTTTTTGCACGGAATGCAAACACTCGGGTCTTGTTTCTTTTGACAGTCCTTCTTTATGTGCCCACTCTCTCCACAGTGGCTGCATATGTTCTCAGTTTTTGCACAATACTTGCCAATGTGACCTAAGTCTTGGCACTTTAAACATTTCGGGACTACAATGTAATCTTTTGTATTTACACTGGTGAAACCAATGTATAATTTCTTGCCACTCATCTTTTTCCTTAGCTGTGGAGATACCTCTACAACTAAGTTGCATGTTGATTTGCCTTTCGGCCCGGTCTTGAATCTTACTTTGAATTCGTTTTTGAATTCTTCCTCTGAGATGTCCTCAAAGTTCTGTGTCCTTATGTCCTCGACGATCTCGTCGTCCGGTTTATTCGTGGTTACGTCGTAAATTATCATTAAGGGTCTCTTCTCCTTAGGCAATTCACATTTAAAGTCTTTCATTCTTGGATTGCTCATGATCTTTTCAAGGTCCTCTTTCTAGCCTTGTTTTGTTTTTTACCGTCTTGCCCAGTACACACTGAAGACAATCGGTGTTTTTAGAAAGCTATTAATTGCCTTTTTACACTTAATCTCTTAATTGCTTTCTACAGTGATACTCCAACAAGTAATCACTGGCCCGAGGGCTCGTTAATCCATTCATGCGCGTCACTAATTAGATGACGAGGCATACATGTACCCTCTGTTGTGGGTTAATATCTGCGCCGCGCAGGGCGGAATATGATACAGAGTTATGACTCCAATCGGGGGTAAGTCGAAGCACATTCACTATAGTTCCTGGTGGGGAAAATTAAAAGTCATCATATCTCTGAATAGAATTGAAATTTCAAAGGAAAAGTGGTGCTGACACTGTGAGAGTATGCGTGGTCAGTCACCACTGTCAAGATAGTGGAATTTATAAATAAATAAGTTAGATACAATCAAAAATGCCACAAGCATAAACAGGTTGATAGTAAAATAAAGCATGATAGTGAAAAGGGACGAAACAACACTCTGAAACCGTTCTTATTCTAGGGACGCCCACAACACTTTGAAATAGCCATCCGTTGCTCGACAATTATTTGCGGGAGAAAACCGCGAAAACTATGACACCCGCGACGTCGCACCTTAATCACACGCTAATGTCAGGAGGGCCCTCAACGCCGTCTCCAGACTCTTCGACCAAACGATTGGTGTACACAGCTCGCCCTCAACGCCCGTGTCAGTTTGAGCGCTTCATCGGTGGGCCCGTTGCACCTTGGCCAGATTCCTCTAGCACCAACAATCAACGGCAAGACTTGTAGAGACTTGCCAGGCCAGCGTTGTCGTGCGGCCTCCAAGAATTTATTGTTGTCATAGACTGCCTTCTTGGCAGCATACGTCACCCCAAGGGTTGATTTCCCTCCCAATTCACCCCCACGTCCACGATAAGCGTACAAGTGTTTTGGTGGACAACCGGGTCTGGCTTGAACAGTGTGCCATCCTGGTGCCGGACGTGGGGATCTTCCTAGGTCGTCCATTGCTTCTTCCTGCAATGCCCGGCGACCTTCTTGACTACCTCGTTATGACGCCTGATCCTCTCCCAGTGTGTGGCGGGACACTGTTGTAGGACGTGGGACAGGCTTTCAACTTTGTCACAACCGGCCCTGCATTTCCGCATATCCGGCGGGTTGGACATGATGCCCGCTACGGGCAGGTTGTTAGATCTCAGTTGCACGGCTCTGACAAAGTCTCGGCCTGTCCATCCTTGTGACTTCTGGTCTATCCAGCTCCTACTGGCGGGATCATCTGTGGAATTTTCGAGACCTTTCAATGTGGGCGCCTGCATTAGACGGTCTCGCCACAGATGATCATTTGGAACGTCGCCTTTCAATGTATTCAGTCGTTCCATCAGTCCTCGCGTTTCGACACACTGTAGGACGGCGCTCAAGCATCGGTCGTCGACGTGGTCAAGAAGCCCGGTCAGGCGTTTCAGGAAGACGCCCGGAATAAAATGTCGAAGCTCCGAAATACCAAGGCCACCGTCCCTGATTTTGGCATGAAGTGCCGCGTCAGGGGTGTGCTCATTTAAGTGGAGAATATGTTTAGCGAACCGCTTTATGAGGCGGTCTGCTGATCGTAATATCTGGCCTGTGACCCTGGGATTTTGAAGCCCAAACATTTATTTCGGTATGATGTGCTCCTTCAAGACCTTTACTTTTTGATCCGGTTTCAAAGGAGCACGCTCGATATTAGTGAGCCACCGAGGAAGATTACTCAGACTTGGCTTCAGCAAGCCGGTCATTTCATCTTCAAGGACAACTATGTCATCGACGAAGGCCATGGCAGATACCCTAACCTGAGGGGCAAGGGTTCCGCCAGTGGATCCACTGTTTAGATGGCAGATCAACTCGTCGATGACATGGGTGAACAATAGAGGGCTCAGAGGTTCCCTTTGTTCATCCCCCCTACTCACCCTGAAGTTACGCGTGCTGCCAGAGCCAGTCTTGATGGTGGTAGAGGAACTGGTCAAGGTGCCCCTAATATAGGTTTGGATCCCCGAATCCACTCCCATCCTGGCAAGGGCCCTGAGGACGGACTCGTGAGAGACCGTGTCGAAGGCCTTCCTGACATCAAGTGCCAACACGTTGAAGCAGGCTCCTCTGCTTCTCCTGGAGCGGATGTAGTGGTACAGGATGATCGTGTTGGCCATAGTTCCATCCACTTCTGTGAAGCCTCTCTGGTCCATGTTCATTTTATTGAACGACTGCAAGTGAATGTTCCTCATCAAAAGTATGGAAAACAAAATCGTCAGATCCCGATCAGCTGTTTTCTTTACCGTCATCACCTGCACCTCGTCGGTCCCTGGTGCTGATATGGACCAGCTAAGTTTTGCTCGGGCGACTTCTTCGGGCAATATCGGCTTGAAGGTGCAGGTGGATGTTTTCGGGTCGATGATGACCTCGTCATCGGGGGGAGAAGCGCTCTCCAATATCCCCCCGAAGAGTTCCTCGACTGCCTGGACAGAGGGGAAGACGTCAGCGTCATCCAGGGACTTCCCTGCGAGCAGGCGGTCCACCAGTCTACTTTTGTTCTCATTGAACAGATCCTGAGTTTTTTTGTACTGGGCTGCTTTAGGATTGTTTCCTGTGGACTGCTGGCCGTAATGCCTTGCTTTCCGTGTACTTTTACCTCTGCCCTTTGCCTGACAACCTGCGGCCGAGGAGCGCGCCCCGGGGTTGCTCCCGGGACGCACCTCCACCGCTTGTGTGTCAGGCGGCACAGCGGCCCTCCTCCCAGGTCGAGTGGTCTTCCTCTTCTCGAAGTTCTGATGGATCCAGGTTTAGATGAAAGAGGACAGTTCTTGATCGCTGGCCTCCATGCCAGCATCGATCAGACCTATGAGATTGTCAGTTGAGCTCAGAGTCCCCTTATATTGTTGATCCTCGACCTCATCCTTCGACGAAAGGAGATATCTGTAGGGGTCGGGATCGATGGTGGGTTCCTCTGGCTGCTCATCCATCACGTGTGGGCTGGTAGTGATCTCAATCACTTCTGGAGCAGCCAGTGGGGACTCACTCAACTGACGAACTTCTGGTGGAAGTGGGAAGGGATCTTGACTTGCTGTTGTCGAGTACTCGACTCGCGGTCTTCTTGGGGGCGCTTGTGCCCCCGGTGACGGGGTATCCGCTTGCCGCAAACGCTTCTTAGATGTTAGCTCTATTTGGGGAGGATCATTCCACGAGTCTTCGCTGTCGCTGGTAGTGACTGGTGCTGCCCATGGTATCCTCCCAGTGGAGGGTCCTGGGATTCGAGAAAAGTGTATCCCGGGGCTACTGGCTATGGGCAGCACTGCTGGGACCTCTATGGGGCCAGGGAGCTCCTAGGTGTTCCGTATACGGATCATCAAGTTCGTCGCACCCCGTTCCAGGGGTAGTACACGTGCGAGATATTCTGTGTATATCGTTTTATCCCGCTTGTGGCGGATCTGATGGCTAGGGAGGCCGGTGGCTTTTTCTATTTCTTTTACGAACGGTTTACCCTTCAAGGTGGAGACCTCTATGGCCGCAAGGATCTCGTAAAGCTCGTGTTCCGGCCTCGGCAGGCTATCTTCCATTTCCTCCGCATATAGGTCTGGATGCGCTTTCTTTTCGTGCTGCCTTACCCCCTGGAACGTGGGGAAGGTTCTCTCGCTGAATTGACACTTTGACGTGTCACGTGTTATGCATAGCATCATATGCTTCTGCAGCCCCCCATTGGTCTCGCAACCGTGTCCGCACTTTGGACACCGGTGCGGATGCGGGTTTGCTTGGAGAGAGGGTGGAGTGGCAGAAAAACTTACCCTCCTTGGGTTCACTTTTGTTCCCTCTCTCCTTAGCGGACCAGGGCCACTGGCGGTGTTAGTTGGACCCTGTGTGGGTGTCGTCAGGGATGGCTGGACTCCCTCCTTCTTGTTTCCTGACATTTCCCTTGGTCGTAGTGCCCCGTGGTTGCTAAGACGTGTGTCCGTTGGCGCGATAACACTCCGCACTTTCCACTAAATGTTTACAGAAAATGGCAGAGTCGAAGGAACGATTCACTTTCCACAAGTGTTTTAAAGAAAAAAGGAGAGTTCTCGCAGCTACGAGAACTCTCCTTCATTCAAATAACCCGCGCGCACTGGTAGTGGTACTACTGCTATGGCCGATGCCAAGATGGCCGCTGCCGGAGATACATAGGTAACACGAGACGATTTTACCACGCGGGGGCAGAATTGTAGGTTAACACCCACGTGGAGATTCCCGGAACCCGTATATCTCCGGCCGGGATGGAGATATTGTATTCCCGTTCGCACACACTGAAACCTTCCATTTATCCGGAGAAATTCCGTTCCTCAAACATTTATCAAATAAATTCTTTATATACTCTGGTATCGCAACCCACATTCTCTTTATCATTTCGTTTTTTATCCCATCAATACCTGGCGCTTTTCCGCTTTTTAAAGTCAATACCGCATCTTTTATTTCTTCTCTCGTAAATTCATCAAACTCATTTCCTTCTACTATTTCCTCTTCTCCTTTTTGCCTTCCCGGAGGAAACCATTCGTCGAGTAGGACATTTATTGTCTCTACCCAGCTTTCTGTGACTCTATTTCCTACCTTCATCACACTTATTCCATTATTATTCCTTTTCCCCATACATATTTTATATGCATTACTCCACGGATCCGCATTACCATCATTCTTAACATATTCCTCCAATCTCTTCCTTTTTGTATTTTTAATCTCATTTTTGTATTCTCTACACTTCCTTCTATACTCTTCCTCTCTTTCATTATTATTTAATCCTGTTCTCCTACCTATTTGTACCTTCCTCCTACACTTCCCTATTTCTCTACGCAAATTTTTCAATTCTTCATTCCACCACCCATCTCCAGTACTTTTTTTAACCTTCTTCAAACACTCCTTATTTGTTTCCTCTAACCATTTATATATTATATTCAATTGCTCGTTTACATCATAATTCATAAATTGACCTATTTCGCAATTCTCAGTTTTTCCTTCTAGCGTCGCAATATATCTCTCCCAGTCTACATTTTCAACTGACCACCTAATTTTATTATCATTATTTTGCCAAAGATCCTCATTAAAATTTACTTCTATTTCAATCGCGTTATGATCGCTTACCCCAAATTCACACCTAATTCTCCATATAGTTTCAAATTTCCAACTTTCATTTACCATTGTTACATCTATATCGCTCTCTCCCATTGGTCCACTATAAGTATAATCTTCACTATACTCATTAATAGCTATTAAATCATTAACTACCATCATATCTCCTATCACTTCACCTCTTCTAAATCTTTCATCATCCCTTATATTTTTACTCAACCACATGGGAGAAACCGCATTTACATCCATTCCTAAAATCGTTGCTTTCCCGTTCACTTTCTCTATTATATCCTCAATTTTCCTTTTTATAATTTCAACATCCTCTCCAAATTGCCAATAAGCTGATACAACAACCATTTCATATAACCCTATTTTCATCATAGCACACGCTATATGCTTATTTATTAATTCAATCCTACCTATACTCTCTATTTTATCATTCGCTATTATTATTGCCGCTTTACCATCCTGCTTCATTATTACTCTCATATTTCCTGGTATACCTACTATTATTCCATTCCTCGTATACGGTTCTTGTATCAACGCAATCGATATGTTTTCCTCTTTCATTAATACCCCTAATTCACACATTACTACATACGATCTTTGGCAATTCAACTGTATCATTTTAATGTTTTTAGACATTAAACATCTCCCTCTTCTTCAAGTATTCTAACTTGCGCTTATATTCTGGGCAATCCCCAGAATCCGTCGCGTGCGCCAGCTCTTTCCCCGTTCTTTCAAAACATGATCTACATTTTGCTCTACTTCTGCAATTTCTTGCATCATGTGAGCTTTCGCCACACTTTCTGCAGACATACCCTCTTTCCTTGCACTGATCCGCCCTAAGATGCACACTGCAACATTTAAAACATCTCTTCACAATATCAACCTCCTTCACTTTACAAGACTTCCACCCTACATATACATATCCTTTTCCTATCCAATATTCCGCAATCTCTTCATTTAAATTCAATATTACGTTATCCAATTCGTGCCTCATTTTCTTCCGACTCTCTACTTTAACCCATTTGTTAAAATCTTCCACTGTCACCCTAGACATTCCGTTCTTATTGTACAAATCCTCCAATAATTCCGCATCTGTTACATCCTTCGGCACATCAAATATCATTACCTTTGGATTCATTTTTATTACTTCCGCAATTTTTAAATTCTTCCCTTTCACATTTGTCCGTATATTTTCAGCATCTTCCTGAGTTGCTGCTTCTATAACTACACCATCCTTTATTTTTCTCACTCTCCTTACTCTCACCGTCTTCAAGTCCCTACTCATTTCATCTACCTTCTTCATTATATCTTCTACTTTCTCACCTTTATCGCTTTTCACCGCAACCGCAAAAGTCTTTACTTCCACCTTCTGTTTCGCAGGCTGTACCACCTTACTGCTCGTACTAGCCTGTGATACCGGTGTGCTACTCACACTAGGCATCGCCGCCATTAATTTTATTAACGCTCTGCATTCCTCCGTCCTACCCCTAGCTTCCGCTCTCTCCGCTATCAGTTTTCCTATTATTTCCTCCATTACCGCTACCTTGTCTAGAATATATGACGAAGCCACTTTAGAAATTTTGTTGGAATCATCCAACACAAATTTCTTTATGTCCTTCGACACTGTCACCGTTTGCTCCACCCTTTCCCTAATTTCTCCGCATACCGTCTGTTCACCTTCTTCATTTTCATTTTCATTAATTTGATTATCCATATTTATTCCCACGATTCTTTGGCATCTAACAAGTCGATGTCGTTTTGCCATACGACACAAGGCTTATTTCACTAGAGGCGCCATCTTCTAGTAGTTCGGACGTTTAGGGATAGGCCCTACTCCGCCTATCTTGGTTGCCGCCTGGCAACGTCCGCAACCCTACGACAAGAGAATTTTTATAGTTGTATTTTCAACTTGAGCCAGCTGGTTAAGGCAAGCCCGCCGGCCTGGATAGTGTTGGCTACCGCAGCTCGGTATCACCGGGGCCTATCCCTGTGGCACCAAGCCGCGGGTCGTTGTCAACATTATCTCCTCGAGAACTTCCAGGTTACGACGCTATAGGAGGTCTTAGAGTTCGCTATGCTCTTCGCTGTCCATTTCTGTTCGGCGCCTCCCAAGTTGAATAATTTTATAGCGATATTCCTTCGCTTGGACCCATAACTTGTCTGCATGTCATATCAATAGAAGTGACCTACCTACAAATTCTGAATCCGCCGGCTTCTCTTTCAAGAAGTTACGACTGACAGGTTGGATGAGCTCCCTCCTGCTGAGCTCATCCTTCCTCCTCACATCTCATTTCAAACTTAAGCCATTGCCATGCCCACTCTTTCTTAACTCTTGCTCGGTTGGCAGAGCACAACTCACTCTCCGTTCAAACCACAAAAAAAGGCGGACCGGCTGGCGGGCAGACCACATTGGTCCGCCACGCCCTCCGGCCCGCAATTCAGCGATTAGAAATTAGAGCGCAAAACTCCGCATTTCTATACAATCACTTTCTTCCACCGAGGTCTTTTTGATTGATTCTGCCCTTCGTCTTCTCCGGCCCAATCCATTCGGGTCCCTTCATTCTCCTCCTCTTCGATCACCACCATCCCACTGCTTTATGAAGTATATCCCGAGACTTCGTCAAGCGGTACTCTCGGTCAACTCCAGCCATAGTCGGTCATCGATCGATTAAGAGATAGGAGGTGATCACTTGGTTCACGGCTTGGCAATCCGACGGGTACGAGCAATTATCACGCGGAGTACTCATGAATCAGAGGGGAGACCACATCTGAATCCTATCAACAGGCGTCACCCTCATCATCAGATCCCTCTACGCGCCCCCCGACCCTATCTGTCTCATGTTACACCTACCTTTTGATCACTCTTCAGGGATCTCCTAATGGTGTGCCTTGTCGACTTAGGGCATATTATCAACTTTACTTCTTTCATCTCTTTCTTTGACTTATTCCTTTTGCCATTTGGAATCTACATCAGCTCTAGGGGCTTAGTTATGCAGCCGACTTCACTGCATAGCACTCATCGCTTTCTCCTAAGAGACCGCTGCGCTGCAGTATCGTCAACTACCTATCCCCCCGCTGATTTAACTCCTGGCCTTTTCTGGGATTTCATCTTATTTATATAGCGGCACTTCTCCGCTTGATCATACGGTACACGGTTTGGGAATCCGCAGGATGGACTATTACCAAACTGGTTCCGTAATCACGTCGTTCCTACTTACTCGTTTAACAGCAAGCTGCTACGTGCATCGCAGGTTTACGACTCCATGACTGACAGACTCCTACTGTCCCTACCCCTATAGCCATGCCGCATGGAAAGCACGGCTGACTATCATTAGCTAGTTAATGGCCCTTAGTGAACTGAGGACCGTCAACTACCCAGTGGCTACTACGAGGAAGTTGATAGTCGTGAGCTTTCTCGATATCCATCTACCTCGACGGACCTGGCCTCAGACATTTGGCATCCAGTTAAGGCATCCACCTGTCCTTAGCCGAGGTTTGTTCCATCGCAAACCGGACAGATTATCTTCAGCTTGGTAGTAAGAATATCACCTGTAAAGCATGTCCTGTAGAGGGGGACATTCAACTTAGGTGTGTATCCCAACTACCGCCACCCACTGGTAGGGACAAAAAAAAAAAAAAAAAAAAAGTGAAAGGAGCGTGATGTTCCCACCACCACCCCTGTTAAGCAGGCTACTGAAATTAAATTATAACTCAAACATAAAAATCTTTAACAGATACAAAAAATAACTTTTCGCTTATATGAAATGCTAAATGGTATTAATTGAATCTCCTGCCTTTCGGCTTATATTCAATTTGATAAAAATTTGTATTTATGCACGCTCCTTTCGCTTTTTCTATGTTCGTATCTTTATTAACAAAATAATACTGTACAATTTACCTTTATAACCTACGACATAAAATATTTAATAAATTTACCTGGCTTTTTTAGGTTACATTCTATTGTCAAAGTTATTCCTAATAAAAATTCTTAATATGTCCAAATCGGGCCCCATGTCCATCAGGATTTCCCCCGCATCTCCATTGAAGTTTAAAGCATTATTTACTCTTCGAAGAGACTCCCTTTCTTCCTCGAACAAGGGGCATGTACTCAGACGATGCCATGGGGAGTCTGGAGTATCGCAGAGATTGCAATTAGGACTCGCGGTTTTGCCTATACGGTAAAGATGAACTCTCATTTCTCCATGACTCGTAATAAATGACACTGCAATTCTTCCCGGTCTCTGATGAGGACTATCATGCCACGGACGAATTCTAGGTATTAATTCATGTGTATATCTTCCTTTTGATGTATTGTCCCATTCATATTGCCATCTATTTATTGTTACTGTAGTAAGATGCTCCTTGAGTAGCGTCATATATCTGTAATCCTGGGCGATCACTTGTTCTCCCCAATATTGTGCTTCTCCTGTTCTCTTTAGTTCGGCTAAGGCATGTAATTCTAGTAGCTCCAGATGCAATGGTTTAGTTTTTGCCAAGACGCATAATGTTTCTGCTGGGGTCGTTTTATAAGCTCCAGTTACGCACCTTAAGCATAATGCCTGCAGACTTCTAAGTCTCCTTTTTATCATACCAAGTTCAACCTTATGCACCCAATGACATAAACCATAAGATAAAATGGGGATTATCGCCCTAAAATATATTATACTGACTGCCTGAGGCAGCCTCCCCCAATTCGTAAATATAAATTTTTTCAACACTATGAAAATATTTTTACACTTGCTTATGATATATTCTATATGCGCTGTGAACGTTAATTTGTCATCTAGGATGACTCCTAAGTATTTCATTTGCCTAACTCTTCCTACTGGTAGTCCATCGAGTCTGATGGCAGGGTTACGGTTAACTGATAAATTCGAGAAAATCACATACTTCGTTTTTGCTCTTGATATCTCAAGTTTATGGTCCTTTGCCCACTTGCTTAATTTCCTCAGACTTTCATTTGCTTTTACTTCTAATATCAGCCTATTATTTGCTTTGACACAAATTGCCACGTCATCGGCATGGGCTACTACCTCGACTCCATCTGGCCATTCTTCCCTAAGGAGGGGTTCCATGGTCAGTCCCCAGAGATACGGTCCTAATGCCGATCCCTGGGGACAGCCTTTGTTTAAGTCTTTAGTTATCTTTGTGTACTTGTAGCCATACTCGATTTGTCGGTCCATAAGATAGCTCTTAATTAGGCTTACTGCCTTTGCTGGAAAACCCACTTCATCAATATATTTTATTAATTGTGGCCACCACATGTTGTCGAAGGCCCCTGATATATCCACGAAGATCGTCATTTGATGCTTTCCCGGCTGCTTAATTGCTTGCAATACTGAGATGATTGCATTCTGCGTATTTCTACCAGGTATAAAGCCATGCTGATTCGGGCTAAATAATACGTTTCTCGGATAACTCCTATTTAAAGCTGCGATTAATGCTCTCTCTAGCATCTTGCCTATTTCTGATAGAAGAGTGATTGGTCGTAATGACTTAGGGTCAGTTGGGTCTTTGTCAGGGGCCTTCATAATGGTGACCACTTTCCCTTTCTTCCATGTTTTAGGATAATATTCTTGATTTATGCATGCATTGAAGAGTCTAATTAAACTCGGCTTTATATGCTTAGTAGATAAAGCTAAAATTTTGCCTTGTACTTCATCTGGCCCAGGTGCCTTATTGGGCTTAATGGCAAAAAGTGCCTTATCGAAATCGTCTTCTATGATTTCTATTTGAAGATCTTGGTTTCCCTGAAAATTTCTCTGGTTTGCTCTAGTGATGATATTATCGGGATTATCTGTTTGCTCTGAATCTCTGGGCATTAACTTATTTAAAATCACCTCGATCGTGTCATTATAGTCTGATGTCATATCTCCGTCCTCATTTCTAACTGTTGAATTTACTGTGTTCAGTTTTATCTTTTCTGAGGCAATTTTGTATGTAATCCCCCAAGGGTTTTTCCCTAGGTCGTCCTCCACAAATTTCTGCCAGGTTTTCAGCTTTGCTTTTTTAATTTCTTTTTTGTAATTCCTAAGGGCTTGCGTGTATTGTTCTCTGGCTATCTGTCCTTCTTCTTCATCGCCATTTCTTCTTCTTGTCTCTTGATGCTTTTTCCTTTTACTTAATACTATCGATTTTAATCTGTTTAGATTATTAGTCCACCATGGGACGTCCCTCTGCGTAGGTTTGTTTCTTTTTCTTGCAGCAGCTGCTGTCATTTCAGATAAGCCTTCAGTTAGGTTCACTACAAATTCCTCTATGTGTGCTATTGAGTTTAGATCCAGTCTAGAGAGTTTAACTTCCAGTTCTGAAGCAACTCTATCCAAAATATTTATGTCTAAATTCTTTAGGTTATATGTGGATTCAGTATTTTGAACCCTAAATTGCCCAAAACTTATAAAAATTTCTATTATTCTATGGTCGCTCTGAACAAGTCCCTCTTTCACGTTCCATGATTCAATCTTGTTATTTAAATTTTGAGTACTTATTGTTACGTCGATATTTGATTCGCCATTTGCCGTTGAGAAAGTAGGTAGACAATCAGGCTTGTTGACTATGCGAAGATTAGCTTGGGCAACAACCTCGTTTACTTGAACACCCCTTTCATTATTAGTTCTAGAGTGCCAAGTATGCGATTTCGCATTTAAATCACCACCAAACAGAGAGTTCATTGTATTTTCATATCCTAGAACCATTTCTAACCTCTCCAAGTTTCTTGTAAGTATTTCTTGGTTCTCCGGAGGGCAGTATAAGCTCCCCACCACCATATCCATCTCTCTACTCTTTATTCTTATCAAAGTTAGGTATTCATCACAAAGTTGGGACAATTTCATGACATCAAAGTCATGGTTTAACACGATTATTGCCGTTTTAGGCTTAGTATTTTGGCAATTCACAACCTTTATTCCGCTAAATCCTGGTATGAGATATAATCCTTTGTTATTTAAATAACTATAGGGCTCCTGCACCAAAAGAACATCATATTGTCTAACTACCGCCACCTGCCGAATCTCGGACGTTGCCGTCCTAGATCCTTGCAGGTTTATTTGGCATATTTTTATTTGCTTGGTTCTATGGTCCATAGTCATAGACAAGCATTCCCTTGAGTTTGTTTCGTGCTTACATTCTCTCTCCAAGTAATTTCCAGTTTTACAGTTTATGCAGATTGGGTCTTGATTGCTCTTACAATTCTTTGTGTCATGTTCCTTAGTGCAGTAGCCACATACTAACTTATTTCGACACTTGTTTGCCATATGTCCATATCCTTGACATTTGTAACATCGTATCACTCTCACGTGGTCTCTCACAAAACAAGATGTCCATTCAAGGTATAGCCTGCCCTTGGCCAACATGGTCTCTCTGGTTTTATAATCTACCTCAATTATCCAAGTATGCTCAGTAGATTCCTTACTCCCAAATTTAAATTTTGCTAAAACGTCAATCGGGTGTGCAGCTTTTGGAGTAATATCCTCCTTTATTTTTGTTTCTAATTTACCACTGTCCCATTCAGCAGGAACGCCTATAATTGCTAGTCTAGGTTTAAATTTAGAGGTCTTTTTAACCTCCAATCCAGCCTCTTCAAAAGCCTGCAAATTCAAGTTTGATTCTGCTGCGACTATTTTGACTCCATTTCCATTTATGGGGAAAAGTCTCTTGGCTTTAATTCCTGCATGGGTAGCAGGTATACTAAATAGGGCGTCTCTTGTGTCTTTGCTCGATTTAAACAAACTATTTCCTTCCTTTGGGTATACCAATATCACCTCATCTTTTGTAGGAACTGCGGTCTTTCCCCCCCCAATAGGGATTCTGGGGGCTTTTGCTGTGGGGGCAGTCACTTCAGCATAGGAAGGTCTCACATTTGTGTCCAATTTCTCATTTATTCTTAATATGCTGGTTTCTAGTTCAGCTAGTTTGGTTTCGATCTTTGATTCGCCAGCTCTTTGTGAAAGATGTGAGAGCATTAATGTAAAAGCGTTTGTCATATGCTCTAGAGCTTCTGTAATCTGCCTTTTCTTAACAGCCGATTCTTTTGATGAATTCGTGTTATTAATAATAACCTCTTTGCCTTGAGAGAACTGCTTAAGACTCTCTTCTATTATGCTTGAGACTTCGTCTCCCAATTTATTTCTATTATACTTATGAAATTCTGTACTTTGGCTGAACCTATCAGGCTCATTCCCTTCTATTATAATGGACTCACTTTCACTTACTGAATTGTTATCGATAGTTTCGAGTAAATCGTCTTCCTTGTTTGTTGCCGAGTCGTCTTGTATATTCCTATCCTTTGCTAAAATTTTGGATGACATCATTTTTATTCCCACGAATATGCGAAGAAAATAAGTCCACCATGCCAGAGCTCGCATGTCATGGTAAGGCTATTATCACCTAAGGGTTGCCACATCCCAGGGAAGGTGCTAATAGTAGCCTAACCCTGCTACCATCCATACCCTCGTCGCACCAACTTGGTGTTGGGGATTTTTTCTCGAGGTTTACTCCTCTAATTTTGAGCTGTTCTTGGCTTCACTGCTCCTCCTCGACCTTACCGGCTTGGGTGACCCTACCAGGAGCTTAAGCTCCCGCCGGCATCGCTCTCGGATTCACTGCAGCTACTGAGCCCCCCTACCACGACAAGGTCCTACAGCTCCTTGGGGGGGCCACTGGTAGGGACAGTGGGAATCTCGTTAATCCATTCATGCGCGTTACTAATTAGATGACGAGGCATACATGTACCCTCTGTTGTGGGTTAATATCTGCGCCGCGCAGGGCGGAATATGATACAGAGTTATGACCCCAATCGGGGGTAAGTCGAAGCACATTCACTATAGTTCCTGGTGGGGAAAATTAAAAGTCCTCATATCTCTAAATAGAATTGAAATTTCAAAGGAAAAGTGGTGCTGACACTGTGAGAGTATGCGTGGTCAGTCACCACTGTCAAGATAGTGGAGTTTATAAATAAATAAGTTAGATACAATCAAAAATGCCACAAGCATAAACAGGTTGATAGTAAAATAAAGCATGATAGTGAAAAGGGACGAAACGACACTCTGAAACCGTTCTTATTCTAGGGACGCCCACAACACTTTGAAATAGCCATCCGTTGCTCGACAATTATTTGCGGGAGAAAACCGCGAAAACTATGACACCCGCGACGTCGCACCTTAATCACACGCTAATGTCAGGAGGGCCCTCAACGCCGTCTCCAGACTCTTCGACCAAACGATTGGTGGATCGAAGAGCTCCATTTGAGCGCGCTGTGTACACAGCTCGCCCTCAACGCCCGTGTCAGTTTGAGCGCTTCATCGGTGGGCCCGTTGCACCTTGGCCAGATTCCTCTAGCACCAACAATCAACGGCAAGACTTGTAGAGACTTGCCAGGCCAGCGTTGTCGTGCAGCCTCCAAGAATTTATTGTTGTCATAGACTGCCTTCTTGGCAGCATACGTCACCCCCAAGGGTTGATTTCCCTCCCAATTCACCCCCACGTCCACGATAAGCGTACAAGTGTTTTGGTGGACAACCGGGTCTGGCTTGAACAGTGTGCCATCCTGGTGCCGGACGTGGGGTTCTTCCTAGGTCGTCCATTGCTTCTTCCTGCAATGCCCGGCGACCTTCTTGACTACCTCGTTATGACGCCTGATCCTCTCCCAGTGTGTGGCGGGACACTGTTGTAGGACGTGGGACAGGCTTTCAACTTTGTCACAACCGGCCCTGCATTTCCGCATTTCCGGCGGGTTGGACATGATGCCCGCTACGGGCAGGTTGTTAGATCTCAGTTGCACGGCTCTGACAAAGTCTCGGCCTGTCCATCCTTGTGACTTCTGGTCTATCCAGCTCCTACTGGCGGGATCATCTGTGGAATTTTCGAGACCTTTCAATGTGGGCGCCTGCATTAGACGATCTCGCCACAGATGATCATTTGGAACGTCGCCTTTCAATGTATTCAGTCGTTTCATCAGTCCTCGCGTTTCGACACACTGTAGGACGGCGCTCAAGCATCGGTCGTCGACGTGGTCAAGAAGCCCGGTCAGGCGTTTCAGGAAGACGCCCGGAATAAAATGTCGAAGCTCCGAAATACCAAGGCCACCGTCCCTGATTTTGGCATGAAGTGCCGCGTCAGGGGTGTGCTCATTTAAGTGGAGAATATGTTTAGCGAACCGCTTTATGAGGCGGTCTGTGTGCGGATGTAGTGGTACAGGATGATCGTGTTGGCCATAGTTCCATCCACTTCTGTGAAGCCTCTCTGGTCCATGTTCATTTTATTGAACGACTGCAAGTGAATGTTCCTCATCAAAAGTATGGAAAACAAAATCGTCAGATCCCGATCAGCTGTTTTCTTTACCGTCATCACCTGCACCTCGTCGGTCCCTGGTGCTGATATGGACCAGCTAAGTTTTGCTCGGGCGACTTCTTCGGGCAATATCGGCTTGAAGGTGCAGGTGGATGTTTTCGGGTCGATGATGACCTCGTCATCGGGGGGAGAAGCGCTCTCCAATGCCTTGCTTTCCGTGTACTTTTCCCTCTGCCCTTTGCCTGACAACCTGCGGCCGAGGAGCGCGCCCCGGGGTTGCTCCCGGGACGCACCTCCACCGCTTGTGTGTCAGGCGGCACAGCGGCCCTCCTCCCAGGTCGAGTGGTCTTCCTCTTCTCGAAGTTCTGATGGATCCAGGTTTAGATGAAAGAGGACAGTTCTTGATCGCTGGCCTCCATGCCAGCATCGATCAGACCTATGAGATTGTCAGTTGAGCTCAGAGTCCCCTTATATTGTTGATCCTCGACCTCATCCTTCGACGAAAGGAGATATCTGTAGGGGTCGGGATCGATGGTGGGTTCCTCTGGCTGCTCATCCATCGCGTGTGGGCTGGTAGTGATCTCAATCACTTCTGGAGCAGCCAGTGGGGACTCACTCAACTGACGAACTTCTGGTGGAAGTGGGGAGGGATCTTGACTTGCTGTTGTCGAGTACTCGACTCGCTGTCGCTGGTAGTGACTGGTGCTGCCCATGGTATCCTCCCAGTGGAGGGTCCTGGGATTCGAGAAAAGTGTATCCCGGGGCTACTGGCTATGGGCAGCACTGCTGGGACCTCTATGGGGCCAGGGAGCTCCTAGGTGTTCCGTATACGGATCATCAAGTTCGTCGCACCCCGTTCCAGGGGTAGTACACGTGCGAGATATTCTGTGTATATTGTTTTATCCCGCTTGTGGCGGATCTGATGGCTAGGGAGGCCGGTGGCTTTTTCTATTTCTTTTACGAACGGTTTACCCTTCAAGGTGGAGACCTCTATGGCCGCAAGGATCTCGTAAAGCTCGTGTTCCGGCCTCGGCAGGCTATCTTCCATTTCCTCCGCATATAGGTCTGGATGCGCTTTCTTTTCGTGCTGCCTTACCCCCTGGAACGTGGGGAAGGTTCTCTCGCTGAATTGACACTTTGACGTGTCACGTGTTATGCATAGCATCATATGCTTCTGCATCCCCCCATTGGTCTCGCAACCGTGTCCGCACTTTGGACACCGGTGCGGATGCGGGTTTGCTTGGAGAGAGGGTGGAGTGGCAGAAAAACTTACCCTCCTTGGGTTCACTTTTGTTCCCTCTCTCCTTAGCGGACCAGGGCCACTGGCGGTGTTAGTTGGACCCTGTGTGGGTGTCGTCAGGGATGGCTGGACTCCCTCCTTCTTGTTTCCTGACATTTCCCTTGGTCGTAGTGCCCCGTGGTTGCTAAGACGTGTGTCCGTTGGCGCGATAACACTCCGCACTTTCCACTAAATGTTTACAGAAAATGGCAGAGTCGAAGGAACGATTCACTTTCCACAAGTGTTTTAAAGAAAAAAGGAGAGTTCTCGCAGCTACGAGAACTCTCCTTCATTCAAATAACCCGCGCGCACTGGTAGTGGTACTACTGCTATGGCCGATGCCAAGATGGCCGCTGCCGGAGATACATAGGTAACACGAGACGATTTTACCACGCGGGGGCAGAATTGTAGGTTAACACCCACGTGGAGATTCCCGGAACCCGTATATCTCCGGCCGGGATGGAGATATTGTATTCCCGTTCGCACACACTGAAACCTTCCATTTATCCGGAAAAATTCCGTTCCTCAAACATTTATCAAATAAATTCTCTATATACTCTGGTATCGCAACCCACATTCTCTTTATCATTTCGTTTTTTATCCCATCAATACCTGGCGCTTTTCCGCTTTTTAAAGTCAATACCGCATCTTTTATTTCTTCTCTCGTAAATTCATCAAACTCATTTCCTTCTACTATTTGTTCTTCTCCTTTTTGCCTTCCCGGAGGAAACCATTCGTCGAGTAGGACATTTATTGTCTCTACCCAGCTTTCTGTGACTCTATTTCCTACCTTCATCACACTTATTCCATTATTATTCCTTTTCCCCATACATATTTTATATGCATTACTCCACGGATCCGCATTACCATCATTCTTAACATATTCCTCCAATCTCTTCCTTTTTGTATTTTTAATCTCATTTTTGTATTCTCTACACTTCCTTCTATACTCTTCCTCTCTTTCATCATTATTTAATCCTGTTCTCCTACCTATTTGCACCTTCCTCCTACACTTCCCTATTTCTCTACGCAAATTTTTCAATTCTTCATTCCACCACCCATCTCCAGTACTTTTTTTAACCTTCTTCAAACACTCCTTATTTGTTTCCTCTAACCATTTATATATTATATTCAATTGCTCGTTTACATCATAATTCATAAATTGACCTATTTCGCAATTCTCAGTTTTTCCTTCTAGCGTCGCAATATATCTCTCCCAGTCTACATTTTTAACTGACCACCTAATTTTATTATCATTATTTTGCCAAAGATCCTCATTAAAATTTACTTCTATTTCAATCGCGTTATGATCGCTTACCCCAAATTCACACCTAATTCTCCATATAGTTTCAAATTTCCAACTTTCATTTACCATTGTTACATCTATATCGCTCTCTCCCATTGGTCCACTATAAGTATAATCTTCACTATACTCATTAATAGCTATTAAATCATTAACTACCATCATATCTCCTATCACTTCACCTCTTCTAAATCTTTCATCATCCCTTATATTTTTACTCAACCACATGGGAGAAACCGCATTTACATCCATTCCTAAAATCGTTGCTTTCCCGTTTACTTTCTCTATTATATCCTCAATTTTCCTTTTTATAATTTCAACATCCTCTCCAAATTGCCAATAAGCTGATACAACAACCATTTCATATAACCCTATTTTCATCATAGCACACGCTATATGTTTATTCATTAATTCAATCCTACCTATACTCTCTATTTTATCATTCGCTATTATTATTGCCGCTTTACCATCCTGCTTCATTATTACTCTCATATTTCCTGGTATACCTACTATTATTCCATTCCTCGTATACGGTTCTTGTATCAACGCAATCGATATGTTTTCCTCTTTCATTAATACCCCTAATTCACACATTACTACATACGATCTTTGGCAATTCAACTGTATCATTTTAATGTTTTTAGACATTAAACATCTTCCTCTTCTTCAAGTATTCTAACTTGCGCTTATATTCTGGGCAATCCCCAGAATCCGTCGCGTGCGCCAGCTCTTTCCCCGTTCTTTCAAAACATGATCTACATTTTGCTCTACTTCTGCAATTTCTTGCATCAGGTGAGCTTTCGCCACACTTTCTGCAGACATACCCTCTTTCCTTGCACTGATCCGCCCTAAGATGCACACTGCAACATTTAAAACATCTCTTCACAATATCAACCTCCTTCACTTTACAAGACTTGCACCCTACATATACATATTCTTTTCCTATCCAATATTCCGCAATCTCTTCATTTAAATTCAATATAACGTTATCCAATTCGTGCCTCATTTTCTTCCGACTATCTACTTTAACCCATTTGTTAAAATCTTCCACTGTCACCCTAGACATTCCGTTCTTATTGTACAAATCCTCCAATAATTCCGCATCTGTTACATCCATCGGCACATCAAATATTATTACCTTTGGATTCATTTTTATTACCTCCGCAATTTTTAAATTCTTCCCTTTCACATTTGTCCGTATATTTTCAGCATCTTCCTGAGTTGCTGCTTCTATAACTACACCATCCTTTATTTTTCTCACTGTCCTTACTCTCACCGTCTTCAAGTCCCTACTCATTTCATCTACCTTCTTCATTATATCTTCTACTTTCTCACCTTTATCGCTTTTTACCGCAACCGCAAAAGTCTTTACTTCCACCTTCTGTTTCGCAGGCTGTACCACCTTACTGCTCGTACTAGCCTGTGATACCGGTGTGCTACTCACACTAGGCATCGCCGCCATTAATTCTATCAACGCTCTGCATTCCTCCGTCCTACCCCTAGCTTCCGCTCTCTCCGCTATCAGTTTTCCTATTATTTCCTCCATTACCGCTACCTTGTCTAGAATTTATGACGAAGCCACTTTAGAAATTTTGTTGGAATCATCCAACACAAATTTCTTTATGTCCTTCGACATTGTCACCATTTGCTCCACCCTTTCCCTAATTTCTCCGCATACCGTCTGTTCACCTTCTTCATTTTCATTTTCATTAATTTGATTATCCATATTTATTCCCACGATTCTTTGGCATCTAACAAGTTGATGTCGTTTTGCCATACGACACAAGGCTTATTTTACTAGAGGCGCCATCTTCTAGTAGTTCGGACGTTTAGGGATAGGCCCTACTCCGCCTATCTTGGTTGCCGCCTGGCAACGTCCGCAACCCTACGACAAGAGAATTTTTATAGTTGTATTTTCAACTTGAGCCAGCTGGTTAAGGCAAGCCCGCCGGCCTGGATAGTGTTGGCTACCGCAGCTCGGTATCACCGGGGCCTATCCCTGTGGCACCAAGCCGCGGGTCGTTGTCAACATTATCTCCTCGAGAACTTCCAGGTTACGACGCTATAGGAGGTCTTAGAGTTCGCTATGCTCTTCGCTGTCCATTTCTGTTCGGCGCCTCCCAAGTTGAATAATTTTATAGCGATATTCCTTCGCTTGGACCCATAACTTGTCTGCATGTCATATCAATAGAAGTGACCTACCTACAAATTCTGAATCCGCCGGCTTCTCTTTCAAGAAGTTACGACTGACAGGTTGGATGAGCTCCATCCTGCTGATCTCATCCTTCCTCCTCGCATCCCATTTTAAACTTAAGCCATTACCATACCCACTTTTTCTTAACTCTTTCTCGGTTGGCAGAGCACAACTCACCCTCCATTCAAACCACAAAAAAAGGCGGACCGGCTGGCGGGCAGACCACATTGGTCCGCCACGCCCTTCGGCCCGCAATTCAGCGATTAGAAATTAGAGCGCAAAACTCCGCATTTCTATACAATCACTTTCTTCCACCGAGGTCTTTTTGATTGATTCTGCCCTTCGTCTTCTCCGGCCCAATCCATTCGGGTCCCTTCATTCTCCTCCTCTTCGATCACCACCATCCCACTGCTTTATGAAGTATATCCCGAGACTTCGTCAAGCGGTACTCTCGGTCAACTCCAGCCATAGTCGGTCATCGATCGATTAAGAGATAGGAGGTGATCACTTGGTTCACGGCTTGGCAATCCGACGGGTACGAGCAATTATCACGCGGAGTACTCATGAATCAGAGGGGAGACCACATCTGAATCCTATCAACAGGCGTCACCCTCATCATCAGATCCCTCTACGCGCCCCCCGACCCTATCTGTCTCATGTTACACCTACCTTTTGATCACTCTTCAGGGATCTCCTAATGGTGTGCCTTGTCGACTTAGGGCATATTATCAACTTAACTTCTTTCATCTCTCTCTTTGACTTATTCCTTTTGCCATTTGGAATCTACATCAGCTCTAGGGGCTTAGTTATGCAGCCGACTTCACTGCATAGCACTCATCGCTTTCTCCTAAGAGACCGCTGCGCTGCAGTATCGTCAACTACCTATCCCCCCGCTGATTTAACTCCTGGCCTTTTCTGGGATTTCATCTTATTTATATAGCGGCACTTCTCCGCTTGATCATACGGTACACGGTTTGGGAATCCGCAGGATGGACTATTACAAAACTGGTTCCGTAATCACGTCGTTCCTACTTACTCGTTTAACAGCAAGCTGCTACGTGCATCGCAGGTTTACGACTCCATGACTGACAGACTCCTACTGTTCCTACCCCCATAGCCATGCCGCATGGAAAGCACGGCTGACTATCATTAGCTAGTTAATGGCCCTTAGTGAACTAAGGACCGTCAACTACCCAGTGGCTACTACGAGGAAGTTGATAGTCGTGAGCTTTCTCGATATCCATCTGCCTCGACGGACCTGGCCTCAGACATTTGGCATCCAATTAAGGCATCCACCTGTCCTTAGCCGAGGTTTGTTCCATCGCAAACCGGACAGATTATCTTCAGCTTGGTAGTAAGGATATCACCTGTAAAGCATGTCCTGTAGAGGGGGACATTCAACTTAGGTGTGTATCCCAACTACCGCCACCCACTGGTAGGGACAAAAAAAAAAGGAAAGGGTGGGTAGAGGACCCGCCACCACCCCTGCTCTCCTGAGCAGGCCTCATACCATAGGAGCGGAGTGGTTAGGACACTGTTTTATTATTAGGTGGGATGGAGCATAGGAGCAGCCTCTGCTGGATCCTTGGTAAGTCTCCGAAGTCCCTTAGTCTCACCTCCGGAGTGGTTGGCTGTTTGGGTTAGGTTTGGAGAGTAGGTAGTTACAATGCTTAGTTTACAAGAAAATAATGTTTTTAGAAATATTTGCGGATTGTGCCCGCTTACAGACTAACTGCTAAGGTTAATATAATAACAAAATAATATTTAGTCTAATACTAGTTGACTCTGATTCTCTCTTAATGCCTTAAAAATCTTTTATAAACGCGGAGAGAAGGTTGATGTCCTCTCCCAGCTGACTGACCAACTCTGCCGTATTGGCAGGAAGGTTTGGCAAAATTTCTAATATTCTCAGTCGTTCGCCAGCGAAGGCCTCACAGGACAGTATCCTGTGTGACGGCGTGTCTGGGACGAAACATGTGGAGCAATCTGGAGTATGCATTTTTCCTATCCTGTGCAGATGGAAGTTCAAGTTGCCGTGGCTTGATAGAAGCAAGACGGTGTTCCTCTGTAGGGAAGAGTTGTGTGAGGTGATCCATTCCTCGATGCTTGGGATGATTTCAAAGACAAGTCTTCTTTTGGTTGAAGAGTCCCACTCCGCTTGCCACGTGCGGAGAATGTTGGCCTTCAGTTCCAAGAGGACTACCGTCCAATAGCGGTAGTCTGCTGCAATGATTTCTCTGCCAAGAAAATGGGCTCGACCATATCTCCTTAGATTAAGTACAGCTTCTATTTTTTGAAGTCCAAGGTGGATTGGGACACATTTGGCCAGCACACAAAGAGATTCATTAGGGGTTGACCTGTAGGCCCCAGTGATGGTTCTGAGGCAGATGGCTTGGGTAGCCCGAAATTGCGATATGTTAGTGACCCTGGTAAGTCTGTGGCCCCATATGCTTATACCATAGCTTAAGATCGGAATGATGGCTTTGTCATAAATATCTTTCAGAGATTTTTGCAGGAAGTCAATCTTGCCCCAGTTTCGTTGGAGAAAGCGACGAAGCATGTGGAAAATATTTCTGGCTTTGTCATTGATGTATCTGATATGGTGTTCGAAGTTTAGTTTGTCGTCGAGTATGATGCCCAGATATTTGGTCTTTCTTACCCGCTTAAGGGGCACGCCCCCTAGCCGGATGACAGGATTTCTGTTGAATGACAGATTTGAAAATATGATATAGTTAGTTTTTTGTTGTGAAATTTGTAGCTTGTGCGTCGCAGCCCAGGAGTTGACAATATCTAAGCAGGAGTTAGCCCGGTTCTCGAGCTCAATTCTGGAATCTCCGTGTATGGAGATTGCCAGGTCGTCTGCATATGCGACAATCTTAGTACTAGCCAGCCAGTCAGATTCCAAAAGAGGGTTTACGGTGAGGTTCCAGAGGGTGGGACCGAGCACCGAGCCTTGTGGGCAGCCTTTGGTAAGAGTTTTAGCGACGGAGGTAAAATTGGAGCTTGACTCGACCACTCTGTTTCTCAGGTAGTCCTTAAGCAGGTAGACCAGTTGAGCAGGAAGATGCTTGATATGTAGGTTTCTGTATAGGCTGGGCCACCACATATTATCGAAGGCTCCGCTAATATCGATAAAAATCACCATGCAGTGCTTAGTGGCAGTTCTGATGTGATCAGTAAGATCTCTGATTGCGTCGATTGTGGATCGGCGAGGTCTAAAGCCATATTGGGCTTGGTGAATGAGAATGTTGTCGGGGATAGCTCTGTGTGTGCAAATCAAGAGCAATCGTTCGAAAATTTTGCCGAATTCTGACAGAAGAGTGATGGGTCTCAGAGACTTAACATCACTTGGATCTTTGTCTGGTGCCTTAAGGATCGTAATAAGGCTGCCACGTTTCCAAGCTGAAGGAAAATATGCCAAGTTTATACAGGATTTGTATATGCGGAATAGAATCGGTTTTAGATGTGCATAAGTGAGTTTAAGAATGATGCCATGGATGCCGTCAGGGCCGCAGGCCTTGTAGGGGCTGATGGAAGCTACTGCATGGTTGAGATCATCTTCAGTTATCTGTACGAATGCCTCGTGGTTGCCAGTATAAAGATCACAGCCTGCCCTGATCTGCTCCTGGTCCCGAGAGTCCAGTTGAGCATCGTCTTCAGGGAGAAGCCTGTTCATCACCTCGTCCAGCATGTCCTCTTGGAGGATGGTGGCTGTTCCATCAGTTTTGAAGACAGATGAGTCCATCGTGGTCAGTTTATATTTATTGGCGGCTATTTTGTAGGCGACTCCCCATGGGTTAGGCCCAAGTTGTTCCTCAAGGAAGGTGCCCCATGAATTCTTTTTGTCTGTGAGGATCTGACTTTTATATTCAGAGAGTGCTATGCGATAGGCCTCGTGGAGTTCCAAGAACTCAGCTAGCTCTCTACGCCTGGCTCGTTGGGCACGGCGTCTGATTAGTCTGACATTTTCCTTCAGAGCTTGGAGGTGCGGGTTCCACCATGGGGTAGGCCGAGCCTTGTTGGAGTTATTCTTTTTGGCGACTCTGCTAGTTATATTAAACAGGCCTTGAGTGAGTTGTTCGATGGCCGCATCGATATGAGCCGGACTGCTGAGATTTTGATCGCTTAGTTGGTGTGAGAGTTCTAAGGCAAGCATGTCTAGTCTTCCAAGATCAAGACGTCTGAGGTTTAGCTTTGGACTTGGTGCAGGCCCCGGCTGCGTGGACATTGAGAGAGTGATGAGACGATGATCACTTTGGACAGCTCCATCCACTACCCTCCAGTTGAGGATCTGTGTTAAAAGGCTGTTGCTTACTAGAGTTAAGTCGATGTTGTTTTCGCCATTTGCAGTGCAAAAGGTAAATGGCTGCCCTGCCGCATTTAGAGTGTGGAGATTGTGGGCTGCAATAAAGTTTTCCACGACCAGGCCTCTGTCGTCAGTACTCTTAGAGTGCCAAGCTGCCGACTTGCTGTTGAAGTCGCCCATGATGAGGATGGGTCTGCCATGTATGGTTCTAATGATCTCTTCTAGAGCACTGAGGGAGGGATCCAAGTCCTCATCCCAGGGGCAGTATATGCTAACCGCTACCCATGATTTGTGGTTATCGGCGAATTGGCAGGCCACCACGTTTTGGGTGCAGAATTGGGATAGGTTAATAACGTCCAAGCTGTTGTCGAGGACGGCTATGGCTGCAGATGGCTGCTGAGCTTTGGAGTATGCAATTTTCAAGTTATTGAAGCCTGGAATGTAGTGTAGGTTATTCCTCTGGGTGGAGTAGGGCTCCTGGAGGCATATAAAGGAAATGTTATTGGCTTCAGCGTATTGTCGGCTTTCAGCTGTTGCAGTTCTTGACCTGGCGAGATTAGCTTGTGCTACGATCGAAGGTTTGTTATGATTATTGTCCATAATCAGTGTTTGAAATGGTTTCTTTGGTGCGTCGAATGTACATTTGGCATCGGCTAGAGGACGCTTCGTGCTTGAAATCTCTAAGACCAGCCTTCTTGCAGTTGAGACAGGTAGGATCCGAATTTTTATTCTGGCATCGGCTAGTGTCGTGCTCTTCAGCACAGTGACCACAAGCTGTCGAGCTACGGCAGGCGTTTTGCAGGTGCCCGTATTTCTGACATTTGAAACATCTCACCACACGTACGTGGTCTTTGACTGTGCAAGCTGACCATCCAATGTAAATACGACCTTTGTCTAGGAGCTTGGTTCTTATGTCTGGTGTGGTTTCGATGACCCAGTGATTATAAGACTTGTCCCTTGGGCCGAATTTGGCTTTCACCTCAATGGTCAATGGCTCGGAATCCGGCAAGTTGTTCAGAATCTCTTGTTGCAGTGTGCTAGCCGTGTGCTCGTTTGGAACCCCAAAGACTGCGAGTCTTGGTTTGAGTTTGCCTTGCATGCTCATCTGTAGGCCAGCCTTGCGTAGGGCTTCAGTGTTGACCTTGTCAGGGTCGATCTCGGCGGCTTCAATGCGGATTCCGCATTTGCCTGTTCTGAGCAGCTTATCTGGTTTTATTCCCAGCTCGGCTGGAGTGATGCGGCTAGTTAGGGCCTTTCGAGTGTCTTCGCAGGAGAGTAGGTCCGTAGAGCCAGTTATAGGCGTAATTATCATGGCTTTCTTCGGCTTGGGAGTGATAGACTTGACCGTAGTGGTGGTAATCTTGGGTGGTTGTGCCCTGGTTTTGGCTGCATTGGCGTAGGACGCGCCGACGTTAGCGACTCGCTCGAGTTGTTTCTCGATTTGTTCAGCCTTGTCTGCTAGTAGGCCATGCTCTGAAAGGGCTTCTATCTTGTCTTCGATAGCGTAGAGTCTTCTAGTGAGACCCTCGCTGGCGGAAGACTGAGCGTAGAGTGAAGTCATTTTGACAAAGAATGAACTGAGGCTTTCAATGCCTGCATAAACTTCATTTTTCTTGGAAATGGTGTCTTTTAAGGACCCGACCGAAGAAAGCAAGGAGGTGCGGGCTGTAGCAAATTCTGCAATTAAATTGGCCAGGTTAACTGACGCAGAAGGCGTCAGTGCTTTCTGACATTCCGTAAGGAACTCGTCCTGGATGTCACTGTTGGCCAGAGATGATCTGGAAGAGACAGATTCATCTAGAGGAGAGATCATTGCCTGTCAGCTGGGAGAGGGCAGCAGCCCTTCCCTATTTGGTCCTTAGCCGTACCAGGAGCTTATGCCGTGGAGTGCCGGAGGTAGTGCCACGAGTTATAGCCTGGTGTCGTTGCCCGCCTTTCACCTGCGTGGAGGTGGACCCCAGATAACCGTGAAGTTTGCTTTGTGAAAATTTGCCAATAAAACCACTCAAGTGCCTAACCTCAGGTACAATACAAAATTTATAAACTTTGAGTGCAAACTGAATATCACTTTTAATGGTTTATCTGGCGAAAGGCGAAAGATTTATTCGCAATGAAGAGAGACCAGAGTACTGGTAGGGACATTTTTTTTTTTTTTTTTTTTTTCATTTACTCTAAATCTTTATTAATCTGTTAACTAATGAATTTAAAACAGATCATATTTTGCTAACTTTTTCTATTTTATTCCCAAATTCTTTTTATTGTATTTTTTTCTCTTTTTTTTCCTTATAATTATGTTAGTAAAAAAGTCCTAATCTACTAGGTGTTGGAATGTTTTTGTTACATATTGTTATACATAGTCGACAATTCTCCAACACCTCTACTAAACCTATGTTAGTATTTTACTATTCTACTGCTACATGCAATTTATGCACTAGTCATGCACTAATACTACTTCTACTTTACTACTTAACTATTCTACTGTACCATGCGACATGCTGCATGGTACTTTCTCTAATTACTACTACATGCTACATGCAATTATTTACCTGTCTGCTACCCTGCAGGTTGGTATTTCTTCTATTGTTGGTAAAATTTCATGGACTCTTCTGGCCTTATCTGACTGATCCCACATCTCTTGCCATTGCCTTGCTATTTCACGATTAACTTGTTTCTTTGTTCGTATGTCTGGTCCTAATATAGCCTGTACTTTTGCGTAGTCTGCACGCCTGATCCAGTACATGGCTGCTCTCTTTTTCACCTCAAGTTGCATCGGCATGACCCTAACGAGTGTTGTCAGGGCCAGCGTAGCAGTTGTACGGAAGGCTCCTGTCATTCTGACGAGGAAACCCCGCTGTGTTCTGTCAACCTTTTCTTTGTTCTTAATGTTTTGCAGCCTATGTACCCACACGCTTGCACTGTAACCAGTTATCGATGCCAATACCACGCTCAAGTAGGCTCTCACCTGTCTGAAGGGTATCCTAACTTCCCTTTGCACTAGGCTCGTTATCCTGTGCATTGCCGTGTGGCTCTGTTGCAGACGTCGGTGATGTGATAAGCAAACATTCTGGATTCATCCATTGTGATTCCCAGATATCTGACTCTTTGCTTTCTTCGGACCAGCTGACCATTGATCCGAACTTGCGGGTCTCTGTTCAGCTGTCCTTTTACAATGTTATATGTAGTCTTTTCTGTCGATATCCGTAGTTTGACTTTATCACACCACCTGTTCACTATCTCAAGAACATTGTTACATTTCGTTTCGATTTCTCTTCTACTGTTCCCGTCCACGATTATTAACAGATCATCAGCGTATGCAACAGTGCCTAGTGCATCTTCCGCTTCGAACAACCGGATAAGAAGCTCTTCGAGCATGATATCCCAGAAAACTGGGCCGCACACAGAACCCTGAGGACAACCTTTGGTTAGACATTTTGTCTTTTTGCCTATTGGACAGCTCAGACTTGCATATCTATCTTGACAGTAGCTTCTAAAACTTTTATAAAGTTTTTCCGGGCATCGCATTTCTCGAAGTCTTCCGAAAAATGCGGGCCACCAGAGATTATCAAAAGCTCCTGATATGTCTATATATATTGCAATCACATATTTTTTGTCGCTACTGTCAATCAATGTTATGGCTTTGTTAATCGCATCCTCAGTCGATTTTCCAGGTCTATAACCATATTGGTCTGGATGGATTCCTACTGTCTCTCTATGCTCACCAAGTTTTTTACATAACAATTTCTCTTGAAGCTTACCCATCGAGTTTAATAAGCATATCGGTCTCCATGATTTTGGTTTTGTTGGATCTTTGTCCTCCCCTTTACTTATTATTATTACATCTGCTTGTTTAAAGATTTTTGGTATTTTGCCCTGTCTCAAACATTCGTTATATAGTGTACACAGAGATGGGATCAGTTTTTGCCTTAGTGCCATTAGCACTTCCACTGGTATGCTGTCAGGCCCTGGAGCCTTTTTCTTTTTCATTTTGTTTAAGCAATCTGTTATTTCATCTTCAGTGAATGGATTCAAGATCGTCTCTGGTGGCTCATGGTATGGTTGTACCATTGCCCTTCTTGTGTTTTGTTGTTCCACAGTTTCACCCTCGTGCTCATCTGAGGGTAATAAAGTTTGCATCAGGAGCTCGGCCGATTCCTCCCATGTCCTGGTCAAGGACCCGTCTTCTCTTTCAAGAGAGGAGAGCATGGTAGGACATCTGACCTTTTTCGTTACGATCTTGTAAGGCATTCCCCATATGTCCGTTTCCAGATGGGTTTGTATAAACTTTTCCCAGCTCTTTGCTTTTGTCTCTTTTATTTGTGCGAGGTAACTTGTTCTCAAATCTCTGTATCTTTGCAGGAGTCTTTGGCGTTCTTCATGTACTCCGCATCTCTGATATCTTCTTCTCGCATTTCTGACTTGGGTTCTTTGTCTGGTGAGCATTTCACTCCAAGCATCGTTTCTTGGGTACTTTGCAGAGTACGTTTGGGGGATGGCAAGATTCATTACTCTCTTAATTTCATGGGTTATGCTCTTTGCATATTCATGTACATCTCCTTCCTCTCCTTCCAGTCTCGGCGGCTCGAACTCAGCTGCCAGAGTCTCCCAATTTGCTCTACTCATGTCATATCGTTTCACCATTGGTCCTATATCTACCGCTCCCTTTCTGATGCCAAAACTTATCAGATTGTGGTCACTCACTGTTAGGTTATCCCCAACCCTCCATTCCACGATCTGGTTTGCCGCCTTAACATTCGATATCGTGATATCTATGTTGGTCGCGGCACCAGCCCTGTTCTGAAAGGTCGGTGGGTTACCTGCCTTGTTGTGTACTTCAAGCTGAAGTTCATTTATGAGATTTTCCAGTTCTTCGCCTTTGGCGTCTGTTAATCCAGAGTGCCACAACACTGATTTTGCATTGGCATCTGCTGTTATTATGACAGGGATATTCCTGTATGTTTGGAAGATTGTTCGCATCTTGACGATGTATTCTTCTATGCCCTCATTGAATTGGCAGTATATATTCGCAATGATGAATTTGCCGATATTTGTTTGTAATTCCGTACAGACGCAGTGCTCGTCACTGAACTGTTTCAGCAGAAACAGTCTATAGTTCTTGTTGAACAGTACAGTTGCTGCCATTGGGTTCTGCCCTATGCTTTGTATTTGTGCCGTTATTGGCATGTTGATCATTTTCCCTCGTTTAGTATAGGGTTCTTGTATGCATATCATATCCACCTTCATTTCCTCCGCAACCTTCCTTATCTCGTGACCAACTGCTGCACTGCGCATGCAGTTGATCTGTCCGATTCGGATCGCTACGGTGATCTTAGGTGTATGTGGCACTCCGGCCAGGGCTTTGTATGATCAAAAGCTACTCTCCCATGGGTTTGTGCAAAGTCACTGTACAGTTCCTCAAGGTCCAAGACCTTGTTTCTTCTGTCGAAGACTTGCTTTAGGAGTCTTTCCAGTTCGGTGACGTCTGTAGGAATATTATGACATTTCAGCTGAATTCGGTCCACCGCTCCCGGAACCGGGAAGGTGATTTTGTTTCCTTCGATATGCTTATTCCTCACATAGTGCCTTAGGGCAGTTGTGAGGATCTTTGCTTCTTCCAGTCTTGAAAGTTGCATATTTACTTCCATATTGTCGTATATGGTTTTCGTGACTGGTTTTGTTTCCTCGTTTGTTATGGGTTCGCTTTCTTTATCTTTTTCTTTTTTCTTTCTTTTGAAAGATAGCATTCTGAGCTTGTCCCTTAGGCTTTTAGAAGGGGTTTTCTCAGTTGTTAATCCTCTTTCTTCTACCTTTATGGCCATTATCTCCGAGGGGAGATTACTGGCCATAGTCGGTTTTCTGGATCATCCTGTCCAGCAGCATCCTGTGCGTCTGGCAGTCCGACCCATTCTTACAAGTTTTCCCCCTGTTTTTGCACGGAATGCAAACACTCGGGTCTTGTTTCTTTTGACAGTCCTTCTTTATGTGCCCACTCTCTCCACAGTGGCTGCATATGTTCTCAGTTTTTGCACAATACTTGCCAATGTGACCTAAGTCTTGGCACTTTAAACATTTCGGGACTACAATATAATCTTTTGTATTTACACTGGTGAAACCAATGTATAATTTCTTGCCACTCATCTTTTTTCTTAGCTGTGGAGATACCTCTACAACTAAGTTGCATGTTGATTTGCCTTTCGGCCCGGTCTTAAATCTTACTTTGAATTCGTTTTTGAATTCTTCCTCTGAGATGTCCTCAAAGTTCTGTGTCCTCAAGTCCTCGACGATCTCGTCGTCCGGTTTATTCGTGGTTACGTCGTAAATTATCATTAAGGGTCTCTTCTTTTTAGGCAATTCACATTTAAAGTCTGGTAGGGACAGTGGGAATCTCGTTAATCCATTCATGCGCGTCACTAATTAGATGACGAGGCATACATGTACCCTCTGTTGTGGGTTAATATCTGCGCCGCGCAGGGCGGAATATGATACAGAGTTATGACCCCAATCGGGGGTAAGTCGAAGCACATTCACTATAGTTCCTGGTGGGGAAAATTAAAAGTCCTCATATCTCTAAATAGAATTGAAATTTCAAAGGAAAAGTGGTGCTGACACTGTGAGAGTATGCGTGGTCAGTCACCACTGTCAAGATAGTGGAATTTATAAATAAATAAGTTAGATACAATCAAAAATGCCACAAGCATAAACAGGTTGATAGTAAAATAAAGCATGATAGTGAAAAGGGACGAAACAACACTCTGAAACCGTTCTTATTCTAGGGACGCCCACAACACTTTGAAATAGCTCGACAATTATTTGCGGGAGAAAACCGCGAAAACTATGACACCCGCGACGTCGCACCTCAATCACACGCTAATGTCAGGAGGGCCCTCAACGCCGTCTCCAGACTCTTCGACCAAACGATTGGTGGATCGAAGAGCTCCATTTGAGCGCGCTGTGTACACAGCTCGCCCTCAACGCCCGTGTCAGTTTGAGCGCTTCATCGGTGGGCCCGTTGCACCTTGGCCAGATTCCTCTAGCACCAACAATCAACGGCAAGACTTGTAGAGACTTGCCAGGCCAGCTTTGTCGTGCGGCCTCTAAGAATTTACGACCACGATAAGCGTACAAGTGTTTTGGTGGACAACCGGGTCTGGCTTGAACAGTGTGCCATCCTGGTGCCGGACGTGGGGTTCTTCCTAGGTCGTCCATTGCTTCTTCCTGCAATGCCCGGCGACTTTCTTGACTACCTCGTTATGACGCCTGATCCTCTCCCAGTGTGTGGCGGGACACTATTGTAGGACGTGGGACAGGCTTTCAACTTTGTCACAACCGGCCCTGCATTTCCGCATTTCCGGCGGGTTGGACATGATGCCCGCTACGGGCAGGTTGTTAGATCTCAGTTGCACGGCTCTGACAAAGTCTCGGCCTGTCCATCCTTGTGACTTCTGGTCTATCCAGCTCCTACTGGCGGGATCATCTGTGGAATTTTCGAGACCTTTCAATGTGGGCGCCTGCATTAGACGGTCTCGCCACAGATGATCATTTGGAACGTCGCCTTTCAATGTATTCAGTCGTTCCATCAGTCCTCGCGTTTCGACACACTGTAGGACGGCGCTCAAGCATCGGTCGTCGACGTGGTCAAGAAGCCCGGTCAGGCGTTTCAGGAAGACGCCCGGAATGAAATGTCGAAGCTCCGAAATACCAAGGCCACCGTCCCTGATTTTGGCATGAAGTGCCGCGTCAGGGGTGTGCTCATTTAAGTGGAGAATATGTTTAGCGAACCGCTTTATGAGGCGGTCTGCTGATCGTAATATCTGGCCTGTGACCCTGGGATTTTGAAGCCCAAACATTTATTTCGGTATGATGTGCTCCTTCAAGACCTTTAGTTTTTGATCCGGTTTCAAAGGAGCACGCTCGATATTAGTGAGCCACCGAGGAAGATTACTCAGACTTGGCTTCAGCAAGCCGGTCATTTCATCTTCAAGGACAACTATGTCATCGACGAAGGCCATGGCAGATACCCTAACATGAGGGGCAAGGGTTCCGCCAGTGGATCGATCCACTGTTTAGATGGCAGATCAACTCGTCGATGACATGGGTGAACAATAGAGGGCTCAGAGGTTCCCTTTGTTCATTCCCCCTACTCACCCTGAAGTTACGCGTGCTGCCAGAGCCAGTCTTGATGGTGGTAGAGGAACTGGTCAAGGTGCCCCTAATATAGGTTTGGATTTCCGAATCCACTCCCATCCTGGCAAGGGCCCTGAGGACGGACTCGTGAGAGACCGTGTCGAAGGCCTTCCTGACATCAAGTGCCAACACGTTGAAGCAGGCTTCTCTTCTTCTCCTGGAGCGGATGTAGTGGTACAGGATGATCGTGTTGGCCATAGTTCCATCCACTTCTGTGAAGCCTCTCTGGTCCATGTTCAGAGAGGTCGCGATTTTGAGCCGATGGGCCAGGACTCGGTGAAATAGACGCTGGATGAAGGAGCCGATGGTGATAGGTCTCCAGTTCCCTGGATCCCTAGGGTCGCCTTCTTTGTGAATGAGGGTGATCCTCATTTTATCGAACGACTGCAAGTGAATGTTCCTCATCAAAAGCATGGAAAACAAAATCGCCAGATCCCGATCAGCTGTTTTCTTTACCGTCATCACCTGCACCTCGTCGGTCCCTGGTGCTGATATGGACCAGCTAAGTTTTGCTCGGGCGACTTCTTCGGGCAATATCGGCTTGAAGGTGCAGGTGGATGTTTTCGGGTCGATGAAGACCTCGTCATCAGGGGGAGAAGCGCTCTCCAATATCCCCCCGAAGAGTTCCTCGACTGCCTGGACAGAGGGGAAGACGTCAGCGTCATCCAGGGACTTCCCTGCGAGCAGGCGGTCCACCAGTCTACTTTTGTTCTCATTGAACAGATCCTGAGTTTTTTTGTACTGGGCTGCTCTAGGATTGTTCCCTGTGGACTGCTGGCCGTAATGCCTTGCTTTCCGTGTACTTTTCCCTCTGCCCTTTGCCTGACAACCTGCGGCCGAGGAGCGCGCCCCGGGGTTGCTCCCGGGACGCACCTCCACCGCTTGTGTGTCAGGCGGCACAGCGGCCCTCCTCCCAGGTCGAGTGGTCTTCCTCTTCTCGAAGTTCTGATGGATCCAGGTTTAGATGAAAGAGGACAGTTCTTGATCGCTGGCCTCCATGCCAGCATCGATCAGACCTATGAGATTGTCAGTTGAGCTCAGAGTCCCCTTATATAGTTGATCCTCGACCTCATCCTTTGACGAAAGGAGATATCTGTAGAGGTCGGGATCGATGGTGGGTTCCTCTGGCTGCTCATCCATCGCCACCGCGTGTGGGCTGGTAGTGATTTCAATCACTTCTGGAGCAGCCAGTGGGGACTCACTCAACTGACGAACTTCTGGTGGAAGTGGGGAGGGATCTTGACTTGCTGTTGTCGAGTACTCGACTCGCGGTCTTCTTGACGGCGCTTGTGCCCCCGGTGACGGGGTATCCGCTTGCCGCAAACGCTTCTTAGATGTTAGCGCTATTTGGGGAGGATCATTCCACGAGTCTTCGCTGTCGCTGGTAGTGACTGGTGCTGCCCATGGTATCCTCCCAGTGGAGGGTCCTGGGATTCGAGAAGAGTGTATCCCGGGGCTACTGGCTATGGGCAGCACTGCTGGGACCTCTATGGGGCCAGGGAGCTCCTAGGTGTTCCGTATACGGATCATCAAGTTCGTCGCACCCCGTTCCAGGGGTAGTACACGTGCGAGATATTCTGTGTATATTGTTTTATCCCGCTTGTGGCGGATCTGATGGCTAGGGAGGCCGGTGGCTTTTTCTATTTCTTTTACGAACGGTTTACCCTTCAAGGTGGAGACCTCTATGGCCGCAAGGATCTCGTAAAGCTCGTGTTCCGGCCTCGGCAGGCTATCTTCTATTTCCTTCGCATATAGGTCTGGATGCGCTTTCTTTTCGTGCTGCCTCACCCCCTGGAACGTGGGGAAGGTTCTCTCGCTGAATTGACACTTTGACGTGTCACGTGTTATGCATAGCTTCATATGCTTCTGCAGCCCCCCATTGGTCTCGCAACCGTGTCCGCACTTTGGACACCGGTGCGGATGCGGGTTTGCTTGGAGAGAGGGTGGAGTGGCAGAAAAACTTACCCTCCTTGGGTTCACTTTTGTTCCCTCTCTCCTTAGCGGACCAGGGCCACTGGCGGTGTTAGTTGGACCCTGTGTGGGTGTCGTCAGGGATGGCTGGACTCCCTCCTTCTTGTTTCCTGACATTTCCCTTGGTCGTAGTGCCCCGTGGTTGCTAAGACGTGTGTCCGTTGGCGCGATAACACTCCGCACTTTCCACTAAATGTTTACAGAAAATGGCAGAGTCGAAGGAACGATTCACTTTCCACAAGTGTTTTAAAGGAAAAAGGAGAGTTCTCGCAGCTACGAGAACTCTCCTTCATTCAAATAACCCGCGCGCACTGGTAGTGGTACTACTGCTATGGCCGATGCCAAGATAGCCGCTGCCGGAGATACATAGGTAACACGAGACGATTTTACCACGCGGGGGCAGAATTGTAGGTTAACACCCACGTGGAGATTCCCGGAACCCGTATATCTCCGGCCGGGATGGAGATATTGTATTCCCGTTCGCACACACTGAAACCTTCCATTTTTCCGGAAAAATTCCGTTCCTCAAACATTTATCAAATAAATTCTTTATATACTCTGGTATCGCAACCCACATTCTCTTTATCATTTCGTTTTTTATCCCATCAATACCTGGCGCTTTTCCGCTTTTTAAAGTCAATACCGCATCTTTTATTTCTTCTCTCGTAAATTCATCAAACTCATTTCCTTCTACTATTTCCTCTTCTCCTTTTTGCCTTTCCGGAGGAAACCATTCGTCGAGTAGGACATTTATTGTCTCTACCCAGCTTTCTGTGACTCTATTTCCTACCTTCATCACACTTATTCCATTATTATTCCTTTTCCCCATACATATTTTATATGCATTACTCCACGGATCCGCATTACCATCATTCTTAACATATTCCTCCCATCTCCTCCTTTTTGTATTTTTAATCTCATTTTTGTATTCTCTACACTTCCTTCTATACTCTTCCTCTCTTTCATCATTATTTAATCCTGTTCTCCTACCTATTTGCACCTTCCTCCTACACTTCCTTATTTCTCTACGCAAATTTTTCAATTCTTCATTCCACCACCCATCTCCAGTACTTTCTTTAACCTTCTTCAAACACTCCTTATTTGTTTCCTCTAACCATTTATATATTATATTCAATTGCTCGTTTACATCATAATTCATAAATTGACCTATTTCGCAATTCTCAGTTTTTCCTTCTAGCGTCGCAATATATCTCTCCCAGTCTACATTTTTAACTGACCACCTAATTTTATTATCATTATTTTGCCAAAGATCCTCATTAAACTTTACTTCTATTTCAATCGCGTTATGATCGCTTACCCCAAATTCACACCTAATTCTCCATATAGTTTCAAATTTCCAACTTTCATTTACCATTGTTACATCTATATCGCTCTCTCCCATTGGTCCACTATAAGTATAATCTTCACTATACTCATTAATAGCTATTAAATCATTAACTACCATCATATCTCCTATCACTTCACCTCTTCTAAATCTTTCATCATCCCTTATATTTTTACTCAACCACATGGGAGAAACCGCATTTACATTCATTCCTAAAATCGTTGCTTTCTGGTTTACTTTCTCTATTATATCCTCAATTTTCCTTTTTATAATTTCAACATCCTCTCCAAATTGCCAATAAGCTGATACAACAACCATTTCATATAACCCTATTTTCATCATAGCACACGCTATATGTTTATTCATTAATTCAATCCTACCTATACTCTCTATTTTATCATTCGCTATTATTATTGCCGCTTTACCATCCTGCTTCATTATTACTCTCATATTTCCTGGTATACCTACTATTATTCTATTCCTCGTATACGGTTCTTGTATCAACGCAATCGATATGTTTTCCTCTTTCATTAATACCCCTAATTCACACATTACTACATACGATCTTTGGCAATTGAACTGTATCATTTTAATGTTTTTAGACATTAAACATCTTCCTCTTCTTCAAGTATTCTAACTTGCGCTTATATTCTGGGCAATCCCCAGAATCCGTCGCGTGCGCCAGCTCTTTCCCCGTTCTTTCAAAACATGATCTACATTTTGCTCTACTTCTGCAATTTCTTGCATCATGTGAGCTTTCGCCACACTTTCTGCAGACATACCCTCTTTCCTTGCACTGATCCGCCCTAAGATGCACACTGCAACATTTAAAACATCTCTTCACAATATCAACCTCCTTCACTTTACAAGACTTCCACCCTACATATACATATCCTTTTCCTATCCAATATTCCGCAATCTCTTCATTTAAATTCAATATTACGTTATCCAATTCGTGCCCCATTTTCTTCCGACTATCTACTTTAACCCATTTGTTAAATTATTCCACTGTCACCCTAGACATTCCGTTCTTATTGTACAAATCCTCCAATAATTCCGCATCTGTTACATCCTTCGGCACATCAAATATTATTACCTTTGGATTCATTTTTATTACCTCCGCAATTTTTAAATTCTTCCCTTTCACATTTGTCCGTATATTTTCAGCATCTTCCTGAGTTGCTGCTTCTATAACTACACCATCCTTTATTTTTCTCACTGTCCTTACTCTCACCGTCTTCAAGTCCCTACTCATTTCATCTACCTTCTTCATTATATCTTCTACTTTCTCACCTTTATCGCTTTTTACCGCAACCGCAAAAGTCTTTACTTCCACCTTCTGTTTCGCAGGCTGTACCACCTTACTGCTCGTACTAGCCTGTGATACCGGTGTGCTACTCACACTACGCATCGCCGCCATTAATTTTATTAACGCTCTGCATTCCTCCGCCCTACCCCTAGCTTCCGCTCTCTCCGCTATCAGTTTTCCTATTATTTCCTCCATTACCGCTACCTTGTCTAGAATATATGACGAAGCCACTTTAGAAATTTTGTTGGAATCATCCAACACAAATTTCTTTATGTCCTTCGACACTATCACCATTTGCTCCACCCTTTCCCTAATTTCTCCGCATACCGTCTGTTCACCTTCTTCATTTTCATTTTCATTAATTTGATTATCCATATTTATTCCCACGATTCTTTGGCATCTAACATGTCGATGTCGTTTTGCCATACGACACAAGGCTTATTTTACTAGAGGCGCCATCTTCTAGTAGTTCGGACGTTTAAGGATAGGCCCTACTCCGCCTATCTTGGTTGCCGCCTGGCAACGTCCGCAACCCTAAGAGAATTTTTATAGTTGTATTTTCAACTTGAGCCAGCTGGTTAAGGCAAGCCCGCCGGCCTGGATAGTGTTGGCTACCGCAGCTCGGTATCACCGGGGCCTATCCCTGTGGCACCAAGCCGCGGGTCGTTGTCAACATTATCTCCTCGAGAACTTCCAGGTTACGACGCTATAGGAGGTCTTAGAGTTCGCTATGCTCTTCGCTGTCCATTTCTGTTCGGCGCCTCCCAAGTTGAATAATTTTATAGCGATATTCCTTCGCTTGGACCCATAACTTGTCTGCATGTCATATCAATAGAAGTGACCTACCTACAAATTCTGAATCCGCCGGCTTCTCTTTCAAGAAGTTACGACTGACAGGTTGGATGAGCTCCATCCTGCTGATCTCATCCTTCCTCCTCGCATCCCATTTTAAACTTAAGCCATTACCATACCCACTCTTTCTTAACTCTTTCTCGGTTGGCAGAGCACAACTCACTCTCCATTCAAACCACAAAAAAAGGCGGACCGGCTGGCGGGCAGATCACATTGGTCCGCCACGCCCTCCGGCCCGCAATTCAGCGATTAGAAATTAGAGCGCAAAACTCCGCATTTCTATACAATCACTTTCTTCCACCGAGGTCTTTTTGATTGATTCTGCCATTCGTCTTCTCCGGCCCAATCCATTCGGGTCCCTTCATTCTCCTCCTCTTCGATCACCACCATCCCACTGCTTTATGAAGTATATCCCGAGACTTCGTCAAGCGGTACTCTCGGTCAACTCCAGCCATAGTCGGTCATCGATCGATTAAGAGATAGGAGGTGATCACTTGGTTCACGGCTTGGCAATCCGACGGGTACGAGCAATTATCACGCGGAGTACTCATGAATCAGAGGGGAGACCACATCTGAATCCTATCAACAGGCGTCACCCTCATCATCAGATCCCTCTACGCGCCCCCCGACCCTATCTGTCTCATGTTACACCTACCTTTTGATCACTCTTCAGGGATCTCCTAATGGTGTGCCTTGTCGACTTAGGGCATATTATCAACTTGACTTCTTTCATCTCTTTCTTTGACTTGTTCCTTTTGCCATTTGGAATCTACATCAGCTCTAGGGGCTTAGTTATGCAGCCGACTTCACTGCATAGCACTCATCGCTTTCTCCTAAGAGACCGCTGCGCTGCAGTATCGTCAACTACCTATCCCCCTGCTGATTTAACTCCTGGCCTTTTCTGGGATTTCATCTTATTTATATAGCGGCACTTCTCCGCTTGATCATACGGTACACGGTTTGGGAATCCGCAGGATGGACTATTACCAAACTGGTTCCGTAATCACGTCGTTCCTACTTACTCGTTTAACAGCAAGCTGCTACGTGCATCGCAGGTTTACGACTCCATGACTGACAGACTCCTACTGTCCCTACCCCTATAGCCATGCCGCATGGAAAGCACGGCTGACTATCATTAGCTAGTTAATGGCCCTTAGTGAACTGAGGACCGTCAACTACCCAGTGGCTACTACGAGGAAGTTGATAGTCGTGAGCTTTCTCGATATCCATCTACCTCGACGGACCTGGCCTCAGACATTTGGCATCCAGTTAAGGCATCCACCTGTCCTTAGCCGAGGTTTGTTCCATCGCAAACCGGACAGATTATCTTCAGCTTGGTAGTAAGAATATCACCTGTAAAGCATGTCCTGTAGAGGGGGACATTCAACTTAGGTGTGTATCCCAACTACCGCCACCCACTGGATAGTGTTGGCTACCGCAGCTCGGTATCACCGGGGCCTATCCCTGTGGCACCAAGCCGCGGGTCGTTGTCAACATTATCTCCTCAAGAACTTCCAGGTTACGACGCTATAGGAGGTCTTAGAGTTCGCTATGCTCTTCGCTGTCCATTTCTGTTCGGCGCCTCCCAAGTTGAATAATTTTATAGCGATATTCCTTCGCTTGGACCCATAACTTGTCTGCATGTCATATCAATAGAAGTGACCTACCTACAAATTCTGAATCCGCCGGCTTCTCTTTCAAGAAGTTACGACTGACAGGTTGGATGAGCTCCATCCTGCTGATCTCATCCTTCCTCCTCGCATCCCATTTTAAACTTAAGCCATTACCATACCCACTCTTTCTTAACTCTTTCTCGGTTGGCAGAGCACAACTCACTCTCCATTCAAACCACAAAAAAAGGCGGACCGGCTGGCGGGCAGATCACATTGGTCCGCCACGCCCTCCGGCCCGCAATTCAGCGATTAGAAATTAGAGCGCAAAACTCCGCATTTCTATACAATCACTTTCTTCCACCGAGGTCTTTTTGATTGATTCTGCCATTCGTCTTCTCCGGCCCAATCCATTCGGGTCCCTTCATTCTCCTCCTCTTCGATCACCACCATCCCACTGCTTTATGAAGTATATCCCGAGACTTCGTCAAGCGGTACTCTCGGTCAACTCCAGCCATAGTCGGTCATCGATCGATTAAGAGATAGGAGGTGATCACTTGGTTCACGGCTTGGCAATCCGACGGGTACGAGCAATTATCACGCGGAGTACTCATGAATCAGAGGGGAGACCACATCTGAATCCTATCAACAGGCGTCACCCTCATCATCAGATCCCTCTACGCGCCCCCCGACCCTATCTGTCTCATGTTACACCTACCTTTTGATCACTCTTCAGGGATCTCCTAATGGTGTGCCTTGTCGACTTAGGGCATATTATCAACTTGACTTCTTTCATCTCTTTCTTTGACTTGTTCCTTTTGCCATTTGGAATCTACATCAGCTCTAGGGGCTTAGTTATGCAGCCGACTTCACTGCATAGCACTCATCGCTTTCTCCTAAGAGACCGCTGCGCTGCAGTATCGTCAACTACCTATCCCCCTGCTGATTTAACTCCTGGCCTTTTCTGGGATTTCATCTTATTTATATAGCGGCACTTCTCCGCTTGATCATACGGTACACGGTTTGGGAATCCGCAGGATGGACTATTACCAAACTGGTTCCGTAATCACGTCGTTCCTACTTACTCGTTTAACAGCAAGCTGCTACGTGCATCGCAGGTTTACGACTCCATGACTGACAGACTCCTACTGTCCCTACCCCTATAGCCATGCCGCATGGAAAGCACGGCTGACTATCATTAGCTAGTTAATGGCCCTTAGTGAACTGAGGACCGTCAACTACCCAGTGGCTACTACGAGGAAGTTGATAGTCGTGAGCTTTCTCGATATCCATCTACCTCGACGGACCTGGCCTCAGACATTTGGCATCCAGTTAAGGCATCCACCTGTCCTTAGCCGAGGTTTGTTCCATCGCAAACCGGACAGATTATCTTCAGCTTGGTAGTAAGAATATCACCTGTAAAGCATGTCCTGTAGAGGGGGACATTCAACTTAGGTGTGTATCCCAACTACCGCCACCCACTGGTAGGGACAGAAAAGAAAAAAAAAAAAAAAAAAAAAAAGAGAAAAGAGGGGGAGGATCCCTCCTTAACAAACTTGTTCAAAATCTCAATTCTAGTATAAATCTCAGTGTGAATTTCTAACATCTATAAAGTACTACCTTTCGGTTTGACTTTATTCTATTATCATTTCTACTCCCCGTTTTTTCTCTTTTTCCAACTTTCTCTTCTGTCTTTATTTATTCAATCTCAATAATAATACAATATTATTATAATAACAATTTGAAATATATCCTAAATTTACAAAAGTACTTCACAACTTTTCCTAATTCTAAACTCATTTATACAATTCAAATAGTAAATTATTCCTATTTCTTTAAAATATATTCCTAATAAAACTTGCTAACTTGTCTAGATTAGGTCCCAGATCTTTTATCCGCATGTCTGGTAGTTCTGCTAATTGCCCTTCCCTATGTTCGTCAGCCAAAACTTGTCTTTGGTCATTAAATTGAGGGCACTCCATCAGTCTATGTGCAGGTGTGTCCGGTATATCGCACACCAAGCAGTTCGGACTTCTACTTTTTCCAATCCTATGTAAATGTGATCTCAATTCCCCATGTCCAGAGAGGAAGGAGACCGCCAATTTCCCTGGCCTATGGTGAGGCGTAGTTAGCCAGACATTTATATCTTTTATTAATTCGAAAGTATTTCTGCCTTTTGCAGTTATGTTCCATTCCTGCTGCCATTTCCTGATGAATACAGAATCAATATGCAGTTTTAGTGCAATCCAATATCTATACTCATTTGCTATAACCCTTTCTCCTAAGACTTCTGCTTCTCCTATTGTCTTTAGTCTCCTGTTGGCTTCTATCTTTTGAAGTTCCAAATGAATGGGAATCTGCTTGCTAAGTACGCACAGCGTTTCCCTTGGTACCGTTCTATATGCCCCAACAACACATCTCAAATAAATGGCCTGAAGCGTTCTTAACTTTCGTTCTATAGATTTCCGCTTTAGTTGTTCAAACCAAAATTCCACACCATAGCTAAGGATAGGTATAATTGCTTTATTATATATATCGCTTAATGACTGTCCTAATTTCCCCCATTTTGTAAATGTATACTTCCTCAACATTTGAAATATATTCTTACTCTTTTCTATTATATATTTTATGTGTTCTTTGAAATTTAAATTCTGGTCTAAATAAATTCCCAGGTATTTTATAAATTGTACTCTTCTTAGTGGTGTGCCATTTAGTCGTATTGCTGGATTCCTTCCAGTTGATAATTTCGAAAATACTACATATTTTGTTTTATCTCTTGAAATCTGAAGTTTGTATTTTTGTGCCCATTCATTTAAGATTCTCAAACTTTGGTTCATTTTGATTTCTAGGTTGAGCCTATTATTTGCCGCTATCGTTATGGCAATATCGTCTGCATACGCCACAATTTTCACGTTGTCTGGCCAATTTATTCTTAAAAGAGGTTCTACTGTAAGATTCCACAGGAACGGCCCCAATGCCGAACCTTGTGGACAACCTTTAGTAAAATATTTCGAAGTTTTTTCATATTTTGAACAATGCAGCACTTGTCTGTCAGTAAGATAATCCTTTATTATGTTAACTGCTCTTGCAGGTAGATCTATATTATGTAGGTATTCTATGAGACCTGGCCACCACATATTATCAAAGGCGCCACTAATGTCGACAAAAATTGTTGCTCTATGTGTATGGTCTGATTTTATATTATTAATTACTTCTCTAATTGCCATTAAGGTATTCCTATTTGGAATGAATCCAAATTGATTAGCACTAAATAGCTGTTCTCTGTTAACATGTCTGCATATACAGTTTATTAGTGAACGTTCAAACATTTTCCCCAACTCTGAAAGTAATGTTATTGGCCTAAGTGATTTTGGGTCGGATAGGTCTTTGTCGGGAGACTTCAATATAGTTATAAGTTTACCTATTTTCCAGTTTTTGGGGAAATATCCCAATGCCAAACATGAATCAAATAAACTTTTTAAGTTGTTTTTTATATATTCGTAACAAAGAACAAGTATTTTACCGTGCACATTATCCGGCCCTGGTGCTTTTAAAGCTCTTATTAATTTCACCGCTTGATCTAAATCATCTTCTATTAATTCGAAGTCTCTATCCAGGTTTCCTCTGTACATTGGGAAATTCAGTCTTATTTGAGAGTTGACTTCGTTATCTGTCTCAATTGTGTCATCTGGCATTAATCTGTTCATTATTTCTGATAATGTCTCTAAATGTGTTTCAGTAGATTCTCCATCTATTTTCCTTACTGTCTTATCAAACTTTTTAGTTTTGAGTTTTCCAGCTGCCAGTTTATAGGTCAAACCCCAGGGATTTTTCCCCAGATCTTCTTCAACAAAATTAGACCAATATGCTAGTTTAGCTGTTTTTATCTTCTTTTTATAGGTTCTTAGTGCTTCTCTATAGCTTTCATGTTTTTCTTCCTGTTCTATACGTGAATCTCTTGCTTTTGAGAGTCTGTAGATCTTGTTTTTTCTACCGACATCCTTTTTTAACCTACTTAATTCCTGGGTCCACCAATCTGCTTGTCTATTGCTTGTTCTTTTCTTTTTGGCAACTTTCTTCGTAATGTCAATTATTTTCTCAGTTAGTATTTCTACATAATTATCTATTTCATTTCTGCTTTCGAACGGTAAATTTCCCAATAATTCTCTCAAATTTTCTGCCATCCTTTTAAGTTCTTCTATGTTTATCTTCTTAACATTATAAACTTCTTCTTCTTCTATTAAATCTTCGGATTGTTCCTCTGAAACTCTGAACATGATCAACCTGTGATCGCTTTTTTACATAGTTTTCCATTACCTTCCAGTTTGATACTAAACCCAAAACATTAGAGGAGCACAAAGTCAAATCAATATTGGCCTTGCCATTGGCCGTTTCAAATGTACTGCTTTGGTTGGGAGCATTTACTGTGAACATATTGTTACGTATTAGCCAGTCATCTATATCTAATCCCCTTTCATCTGTATTATTTGCGTGCCAGGTGGTCGATTTTGCATTAAAGTCTCCCATAACTACATGTTTTTCTATCGGAAATTTATTCTTTGTGTTTTGTAGATCAATCAGTATTTGTTCAAGCTCTGGCATGTTTGCTGGAGGACAGTAGATACTATTTATGATTAGTTTGGAATTTTTAGTTCTTAGATAAACTGTTGACATTTTCTCAGAAATAAACTGGGTGATCCCTAATATATCGTAATCTGGATTGATTATTATTATAGCTGCTTTTGGTTTTTCGTTGTCTTGAAAGATCATTTTAAATTTACTGAATCCTGGGATTATATATTTACCTTTTACTCCTCTATAACTGTAGGGTTCTTGCAAGGCTAAAATGTCTAATTTCAATGTAACTATAAGTTGACTGATTTCCGAAGTAGCACATCTAGAGTTTTGTAAATTTACCTGTCCGAATACTATGAATCTACTGTTATGGGCCATACTCAGTGTTATTGATTTGGTTTTGCAATCTTTTTCTATAAGTAGGACAATTTTGGTCACTCGTTTCATGTTTTTTGTCATCATATTTATTTATTTGACAGTTAAAGCAAACAGGATCGCTAGTGCTTTCACAATCTCGGGTATTATGGTCTCCTGAGCAGTACCCGCATATTACACGGTTCCTGCACTTGCTTGCTAAGTGGCCAAAATTTTGGCAATTATAACATCTCGTTAATCTAATGTGGTCATTCACTTTGCATACTTGCCATTCCAAATAAAGTTTATCTTTGTCTATCAGTTTACTCCTTATTAGGTAATCCACCTCTACAACCCAAGTCGTTAAATCTTGATCTCTTTTACCAAACTTATAAAGTGGTTTCAACTCGTTTTGTGCTTCAAGTTCTATGTCTAATTCCTCTAAAATCCTTTTCTTGAGATCTTCCGCAGACCAAATTGTCGGCACACCTGAAATTGAAATTCTCGGCTTGAATTTTTTAACATTTTTCGCTATGAGTCCAACAGTCTCTAATAAATCTCTATCTATTGTTGCTTTGGTTGTTATTATTTTGACTCCATTACCACTTACTGGCAGAAGTATTCTAGGTTGAATTCCCAATTCTTGGGGTTTAAGGGTTTTTAGCTTAGCCAATGTTTCTTTGCTGGATTTTAGCTCTCTGTTGTTTTCACTTGGATATACTATAATGACCTCTTCTTTTGAAGGTTCTTTAATGAGCCCTTTGCCAATGGGTATCTTAACTTTTTTCTGTGCCGTTATTGTTGCATAACTGGGCTGTCTGTCAGTAGTCTGAGCCTTATTTACTGCAATGTTTTCTACCTTATCTCCTATCTCCTTAAGAGCTTTAGTGAATTTATCTTCAATATCATTGATTTTACTTTTGGTGTATAGTTCTGTGAAAGCCTGAGTTATTAACTCTATGTCTTCAATGACTGCTTTTTTTCTGTTTGAGGATTCCTTAGACGTATTCAGAAATCCCAGTATTCTTTCTTTAGCGCTCGAGAATACTTTTAGTATTTTGTCTATGTTGCCTGAAGATTCGAATTCTTGTTCCTTATTCACATTTCCAACTATGATGTTAGAGTATAACGATTCAATTTCGCTATGTTCACTAAAATTATCATTATCTCTTTGCTTGTTTTCATATCCTTGAGTTTGTCTTGCTTGAGTTATATTTTCATTGTCCATTATTGTTCCCACGAGTTGCTGGGAATACAGTCCGCTCCAGCAGAGCCCGCTTACTGGAGTAAGGCTATTTACTGCCAAGTGCGCCCAATTTTGACAGGCATCGTTTATGACAGAACAACCCTGCTGTCTCGCATACCCTCAGCACGATTGCTGACACCTTGGCATTGGGGATTTTTTATCGAGGTTTACTCCTCTAAGTTGAGCCGTCCTTAGCTTCACTGCTCATCCTCGACCTTACCGGCAAGGGTGACCCTGCCAGGAGCTCAAGCTCCCGCCGGCATCGCTCTCGGAATCACTGCAGCTACTGGTTCCCCCCACCAGCGAAAAGGTCTCACGGCTCCTTGGGGGGACCACTGGTAGGGACAGATGTCTTGAAATTTTAACGTGCCTTTCCTGCCGCAAGGCTCTAAGACACGACCTCCCTAGAGATATAGCGGGGTCCGGATACGCCGGAGCCAACGCGCTCACCCGTAATGGGTGAGCTACCGAATTGCCGCGACCATTTGTATTCCAGTCTTCGGCCACTTCGGTCTGAGCGAGCACCTATCCAAGCTCTACTAGTTCTGCAGGCTAGCGCCCGAGCTGTTACGCAGCTCACCCGTCGTACCACAAGTGATACTAGCCAGCTTATGGCTTCAACCACTGCCCCCCAGAGTCCAACCCTTACGGTCGTACATGACTCGAAGCAGAGCAATTATTCGCTCACGCTTCGGTCATGGGGCTTTGACGACCCCCTGGGTACCGAATAAATGCAAGGCATCGGTTTCGCCTCTTCACAAGTGCCTTCTGGGTTATTCTCAACCAGGCCGGTCCTTGCTACAATTTTAGAGAGAATACGTCTCAGACCTTGCTATGGTCAGCTCGGGTGCGTGGGACCGCCAGCCCCAAAACATCTACTACCCCTTCGCATGTATCTTCCCTCATACTCATGAAGTACTACTACATGCAAAGGGTATTTTCAATGTTCCCTGCGCCTCGACCCGGCCTAAGCCGGGTCAAAAACTCCAACACTTTCATCCATTTTCTTTCGTTCTTTATAAATTACTTGCACTCTGTTTGCGAGAGCCCGAACTAATGCAGCAACTAGCAGTACTTTCGGGTACCTCAAATATACATTTGGACCGTCCCTACTACTACCATGCTTTATTACTGCCCTCGTTCATCTCTCGCAACCTCTTTCATTCTACTTTGTAAAAATATATCTCTTTATATAAATAAACTCTGTTTCTCCATTTCATTTCCTTTACATCATTTCTTTTCTCCGTTTAAATAACTTAATGGCAAAATCATTCATTTCTCTGAATGAATGCTCATACTGACATACGTCTTCGTAATTCCAACTGTTTACACCTGTTTGAATTATTTCCATTCTGTCTAAATTCCTCAAATCATTATATAATCTACAATCTATTAATACGTGTTCTACTGTTTCAATTTCGTCTCCGCATAAACATCTATCATTCTCCGCTAACCTTCTTTGATACAAGAATGCCTTCAAGCTTCCATGACCTGTAATTAGAAAATTGGCTTCTAGACTTGGTTCAAACCACTTCCATTCTCTAACATTCCTTACATCCGCTATAAATTTAAACGTAGTTCTTCCGACATCATCTCTTATCCATTCATTTTGCCATTCGTTATATGCTATTTCATCAATATATACTTTCCGCGCTTTTTCATTTAACTCTATCCATTCTTGCCTTCTATTTATCATTTCTTGTTCAATCCGCATATTTCCTAGTTCTATACCTTTCTTTATTCTATATACGATACCTCTCTTGATTACTTCATATCTCCACGGAAGTATTCCTAAAATTACTTCCATCGCGTGTGTGGATACCGTCCTACACACTCTTATACTTGCATACAATCCTATTCTTTCCGCTCGATCGACTGCCTTTTTTATCTTAACTTTTTTTAACTCACTATACCATATTGCTGCTCCATACAAAGCGCATGAAGTCAGCAAACCTTTATATAATACTATAATCGCCTTTTTTCTTAACCCCCATTCTTTCCGCATAATTCTACCAATTTTTCCCGCAATAACTCCAACTTTCTTATATACTTCTCTCAAATGCGGAGCGAAGTCCATCATTTTACCAATTGTTATACCCAAATATTTCACTTCTTCAACTATTCTCACTCTATTTTCTTCTATCTGTATATTTGGATTCCTATTCAATTTCCCTTTTATCATCATTGCAACCGTTTTCGTATTCGATATCTCAACTCCTGTTGTTCTTCCCCAGTTTTTGACTATTGTCAGCCACTGCGTTGCTTTCCGCTCTAATAAATTTCTACTATTTCCTTTCACCATTATCAATAAATCATCCGCATATGCTATTACTGAGCATCCATCGTCTTCCAACTCATTTAATAAATCATCCATCACCATATTCCACATAAAAGGTCCGCAAATGGACCCTTGTGGACATCCTCTATTTATATTTCTTTCTACTTTACCGCTTTCTCCCCTTACTATCAATTTCCTATTTTCAAAGTACGAATTCCATATTTTCTCTTCCAAGCAATTATTTGCTCTCAATTTCTCTTTAACAATGTTCCATTCTAAATTATCAAATGCGCCTTTAAAATCTACAAAAATTCCTAATATATATTTTTCATTACTTCCGCTTATCATTGTTTTCATTTTCTCCCATGCATCTTCTACCGATTTCTTTTTCCTAAAACCGTATTGTACCGCACTCTTCCTAAGTAGTCTATCTTCCATTCTTTTAACTAATAATTTTTCTAAGCATTTACCAAGACCACTGAGCAAATTTATCGCTCTATATGATCTTGGATCCGTTTTCACCTTATCAGCACCTTTCAATAATACAACTATATCTCCTATTTTCCACTTTTCTGGAAAATTACCATTACGCAAGCAACTATCAAATAAATTTTTCATGTACTCCGGTATTGCTATCCACATTCTCTTTATCATTTCATTTTTAATACCGTCTAACCCTGGTGCTTTTCCGCTTTTTAAACTTACAATTACCTCTTCAATTTCCTCTCTACTAAATTCATCGTACTCATTATTCTCCGCTACCACTCTATTTTCATTTGGTCTTCCCGGGGGAAACCATTCATCAAGTAAAGCATTAACTGCTTCTACCCAATTCTCGCTCATTCTTTCACCAACCTTTATTGCGCTTATTCCATCATTATTCCGTTTGCCCATACAAATCTTATATGCATTACTCCATGGATCATTATTTCCATCTACTCTCACATATTCTTCCCAATTCTTCCTTTTTGCATTCTTTATTGCATTTTTATATTCACCGCTTTTCCGTCTATATTCTTCCTCTCTTATATTATTATTGATACCTGTCTTTCTGCTAAATTGTACACTTCTCCTACTTCTTCTAAGTTCTTTCCTCATAGTATTCAACTCTTCATTCCACCATTTAATTTTCTTACTCACTTTTACTTTTCTTAAACATTCTCTATTCGTTTCGTCTACCCATTCATAAAATAATCTAAATTTTTCTTCAAGATTCATTTCCATATATCTACCTATTCCACAAATTTCCGCTTTATCTTCTAAAATTCCTATATACTGCGCCCATTCTATATTCTTAACCGACCATCTTATTTCATTATACTCATTATTATCTTGGTTATTCTGCCAAAGATCTACTTCAATCTCAATCATATTATGATCACTTATACCTACTTCGTTTCTCAAATTCCATACTGTCTGATAATTCCATCTATTGTTTATTATGGTTACATCAATATCACTCTCTCCCATAGGCCCGCTATACGTATATTCCTCTACATTTTCATTGATTGCTATCAAATCATTCTCCATCATTAATTCACCTATCACTTCACCTCGTCTACTTCTTTCATCATTCCTTATGCTTTTGCTTAGCCACAAGGGAGAGACCGCATTCGCATCCATTCCTAATATCAATGGTTTTTCTACCATATTTCCTAACATATTATTTATATATTCTCTAATTATTTCTATATCCTCTCCGAATTGACAATATATCGACGCCATACTCATTTCATGTCTATCTATCCTTATTGTTACACATGCAATATACTTATTCATCAACTCAATTCGACCTATACTCTCAATATTCTTATCCGCAATTATTATCGCCGCTTTACCCTCCTTCTTCATTATTACTTTCATATCACTCGGTAATCCACCTATAACACCTTTTCTTGTATATGGCTCTTGAACCATAGCTATCGATATATCGTCTTTCCGCATTATTAACCCTAATTCACACATAACCGTATACGATCTTTGGCAATTCAACTGTATAATTTTTATTTTCTTAGACATTATATGTTTCCCTATTCCTCAAAAATTCGGCCTTCCTAATATATTCAGGACAGTTCACCGAATCCGTCGGGTGCGCCTCATCTTTCCCTGTCCTTTCGTAACAGGACTTACAGCTAGGCCTGTTCTTACAATTCTTCGCCTCATGAGAGCTATCTCCGCATCTCCTACATACATATTTCCTTTCACGACATTGCTCCGCCCTATGGTGTACACTACAACATTTGTAGCACCGCTTCACCAATTCCATTTCTTTAATCTTGCATGACCGCCAACCAATATACACATAACCCTTCGTAAGCCATTTCTGGCTTACTTCCTCCGTTACTTTAATTACAACATTACTCAATTCATTCCGCACAACTCTCTTTTCGATCTTTACATCTCGCGCAAAATCCTCTACTGATATATTATTTATATCATTTTTATTAAACAAATCCTCAACGATTTCTTCGTCCTTTATTACCTTTGGTACGTCTAAAATTACCAGTTTTGGTTTCATTTTCACCGCTTCCGCAACCTTCAAACCTTTCTCTCTAACCACCTTCCTTTTTATATTTTCCGCATCTTCTACTGTCGCCGCTTCTATCACTACCCCATCTCTAATTTTCCTAACCGTTCTCACCTTAACCTCCTTTAAATCTTTACTCATGTGCTCAACCTTTTTCAATACGTCCTCCGCGTTTCCTCCACCATCTCCTCTTACCGCCACCGCAAATGTTTGAATCGCTACCTTTGGTGGCTGTATCACTTTTTGCACCGTACTTATCTGTGGTCCAGCCACATTAGTCTGCGTTGGTGCCTGACTCGTTTTTACAAAGAGTGACCTACACTCTTCCGCCCTGCCTCTAGCCTCCGCTCTCTCCGCTATTAGCTTTACAATAATACCCTCATATACCGCCATTTTATCCAAAATAAACGCCGACGCCATTTTTGAAATCTTATTGGAGTCATCAAGCAGAAACTTTTTCAGTTCTCTGCCCACTTCAACCATCGCATCCGCTCGTTGATTAATTTCACCGCTTATATTTATGTTTGTTTGTGTTTGTATTTGTTCTTCCATCTTTAATCCCACGAATATTTGGCTCATACCGGTCCATGTCGTTTTGCCATTCGACATAAGGCTAATACTACTGGAGGCGCCATATTCCAGAAGTTCGGGCATCTAGTGGTAGACCCTACTCCTCTACCGTGGAATGACGCTTGGCGACGCCCGCAACCCTACTTCAAGAGAATTTTTTATAGTTGTGATTTCAACTTAGGACGGCTGGCTAAGGCAATCCTGCCGGCCTGGATAGCGTCGGCTACCGCAATCCGGTATCACAGGGGCCTATCCCCGCGACACCACACTACGGGTCGTTGTCGACATTATCTACTCGAGAACTTCCAGGTTACGACGCTATAGGAGGTCTTAGAGTTCGCTATGCTCTTCGCTGTCCATTCCTGTTCAGCGCCTCCCAAGTTGAATAATTTTATAGCGATATTCCTTCGCTTGGACTCAGATCTTGTTTACGCATCATATCAATAGAAGTGATTTGCTACAAGTTTCTGAATCCGCCGGCTTCTCTCTCGAGAAGTTACGACTGACAGGTTGGATGAGCTCCATCCTGCTGAGCTCATCCTTCCTCCTCGCATCCCTTTTTAACTTAAGCCATTACCATATCCACTCTTTCTTAACTCTTACTCGGTTGGCAGAGCACAACTCACTCTCCATTCAAACCACAAAAAAAGGCGGACCGGCTGGCGGGCAGACCACATTGGTCCGCCGCGCCCTCCGGCCCGCAATTCAGCGATCAGAAATTAGAGCGCAAAACTCCGCATTTCTATACTATCGCTTTCTTCCACCGAGGTCTTTTTGATTGATTCTGCCCTTCGTATTTTCCGGTCCAAACCATTCGGGTCCCTTCATTCTCCTCCTCCTCGATCACCACCATCCCATTGCTTTATGAAGTATATCCCGAGATCCCGTCAAGCGGTACTCTCGGTCAACTCCAGCCATGGTCGGTCATTGATCGATTAAGAGATAGGAGGTGATCACTTGGTTCACGGCTTGGCAATCCGACGGGTACGAGCAATTATCACGCAGAGTACTCATGAATCAGCAGGGAGTCCACATCTGAATCCTATCAACAGGCATCACCCACATCATCAGATACCTCTACGCGCCCCCCGACCCTATCTGTCTCATGTTACACCTACCTTTTGATCACTCTTCAGGGATCTCCTAATGGTTGTGCCTTATCGACTTAGGGCATATTATCAACTTCACTTCTTTCAAATCTTTCTTTGACTTATTTCTTTTGCCATTTGGAATCTACATCAGCTTTAGGGGCTTAGTTATGCAGCCGACTTCACTGCCTAGCACTTATCGCTTTCTCCTAAGAGACCGCTGCGCTGCAGTATCGTCAGCTACCTATTCCCCCGCTGATTTAACTCCTGGCCTTTTCTGGGATTTCATCTTATTTATATAGCGGCTCTTCTCCGCTTGATCATACGGCACACGGTTTGGGAATCCGCAGGATGGACTATCACCAAACTGGTTCCGTAGTCACGTCGTTCCTACTTACTCGTTTAACAGCAAGCTGCTACGTGCATCGCTGGTTTACGACTCCATGACTGACAGACTCCTACTGCCCCTACCCCTAAAGCCATACCGCATGGAAAGCACGGCTGACTATCATTAGCTAGTTAATGGCCCTTAGTAAACTAAGGACCGTCAACTACCCAGTGGCTACTACGAGGAAGTTGATAGTCGTAAGCTTTCTCGATATCCATCTGCCTCGACGGCCCTGGCTTTGGACTTTTGGCATCCAGTGAAGGCATCCTCCGGTCCTTCAGCCGAGGTTTTACTCCATCGCAAACCGGACAGATTATCTTCAGCTTGGTAGTAAAGATATCACCTGTAAAGCATGTCCTGTAAAGGGGAACATTTAACTTAGGTGTGTATCTCAACTACCGCCACCCACTGGTAGGGACAGTGGGAATCTCGTTAATCCATTCATGCGCGTCACTAATTAGATGACGAGGCATACATGTACCCTCTGTTGTGGGTTAATATCTGCGCCGCGCAGGGCGGAATATGATACAGAGTTATGACCCCAATCGGGGGTAAGTCGAAGCACATTCACTATAGTTCCTGGTGGGGAAAATTAAAAGTCCTCATATCTCTAAATAGAATTGAAATTTCAAAGGAAAAGTGGTGCTGACACTGTGAGAGTATGCGTGGTCAGTCACCACTGTCAAGATAGTGGAATTTATAAATAAATAAGTTAGATACAATCAAAAATGCCACAAGCATAAACAGGTTGATAGTAAAATAAAGCATGATAGTGAAAAGGGACGAAACAACACTCTGAAACCGTTCTTATTCTAGGGACGCCCACAACACTTTGAAATAGCCATCCGTTGCTCGACAATTATTTGCGGGAGAAAACCGCGAAAACTATGACACCCGCGACGTCGCACCTTAATCACACGCTAATGTCAGGAGGGCCCTCAACGCCGTCTCCAGACTCTTCGACCAAACGATTGGTGGATCGAAGAGCTCCATTTGAGCGCGCTGTGTACACAGCTCGCCCTCAACGCCCGTGTCAGTTTGAGCGCTTCATCGGTGGGCCCGTTGCACCTTGGCCAGATTCCTCTAGCACCAACAATCAACGGCAAGACTTGTAGAGACTTGCCAGGCCAGCGTTGTCGTGCGGCCTCCAAGAATTTATTGTTGTCATAGACTGCCTTCTTGGCAGCATACGTCACCCCCAAGGGTTGATTTCCCTCCCAATTCACCCCCACGTCCACGATAAGCGTACAAGTGTTTTGGTGGACAACCGGGTCTGGCTTGAACAGTGTGCCATCCTGGTGCCGGACGTGGGGTTCTTCCTAGGTCGTCCATTGCTTCTTCCTGCAATGCCCGGCGACCTTCTTGACTACCTCGTTATGACGCCTGATCCTCTCCCAGTGTGTGGCGGGACACTGTTGTAGGACGTGGGACAGGCTTTCAACTTTGTCACAACCGGCCCTGCATTTCCGCATTTCCGGCGGGTTGGACATGATGCCCGCTACGGGCAGGTTGTTAGATCTCAGTTGCACGGCTCTGACAAAGTCTCGGCCTGTCCATCCTTGTGACTTCTGGTCTATCCAGCTCCTACTGGCGGGATCATCTGTGGAATTTTCGAGACCTTTCAATGTGGGCGCCTGCATTAGACGGTCTCGCCACAGATGATCATTTGGAACGTCGCCTTTCAATGTATTCAGTCGTTCCATCAGTCCTCGCGTTTCGACACACTGTAGGATGGCGCTCAAGCATCGGTCGTCGACGTGGTCAAGAAGCCCGGTCAGGCGTTTCAGGAAGACGCCCGGAATAAAATGTCGAAGCTCCGAAATACCAAGGCCACCGTCCCTGATTTTGGCATGAAGTGCCGCGTCAGGGGTGTGCTCATTTAAGTGGAGAATATGTTTAGCGAACCGCTTTATGAGGCGGTCTGCTGATCGTAATATCTGGCCTGTGACCCTGGGATTTTGAAGCCCAAACATTTATTTCGGTATGATGTGCTCCTTCAAGACCTTTAGTTTTTGATCCGGTTTCAAAGGAGCACGCTCGATATTAGTGAGCCACCGAGGAAGATTACTCAGACTTGGCTTCAGCAAGCCGGTCATTTCATCTTCAAGGACAACTATGTCATCGACGAAGGCCATGGCAGATACCCTAACCTAAGGGGCAAGGGTTCCGCCAGTGGATCCACTGTTTAGATGGCAGATCAACTCGTCGATGACATGGGTGAACAATAGAGGGCTCAGAGGTTCCCTTTGTTCATCCCCCCTACTCACCCTGAAGTTACGCGTGCTGCCAGAGCCAGTCTTGATGGTGGTAGAGGAACTGGTCAAGGTGCCCCTAATATAGGTTTGGATCCCCGAATCCACTCCCATCCTGGCAAGGGCCCTGAGGACGGACTCGTGAGAGACCGTGTCGAAGGCCTTCCTGACATCAAGTGCCAACACGTTGAAGCAGGCTTCTCTTCTTCTCCTGGAGCGGATGTAGTGGTACAGGATGATCGTGTTGGCCATAGTTCCATCCACTTCTGTGAAGCCTCTCTGGTCCATGTTCAGAGAGGTCGCGATTTTGAGCCGATGGGCCAGGACTCGGTGAAATAGACGCTGGATGAAGGAGCCGATGGTGATAGGTCTCCAGTTCCCTGGATCCCTAGGGTCGCCTTCTTTGTGAATGAGGGTGATCCTCATTTTATCGAACGACTGCAAGTGAATGTTCCTCATCAAAAGTATGGAAAACAAAATCGCCAGATCCCGATCAGCTGTTTTCTTCACCGTCATCACCTGCACCTCGTCGGTCCCTGGTGCTGATATGGACCAGCTAAGTTTTGCTCGGGCGACTTCTTCGGGCAATATCGGCTTGAAGGTGCAGGTGGATGTTTTCGGGTCGATGATGACCTCGTCATCGGGGGGAGAAGCGCTCTCCAATATCCCCCCGAAGAGTTCCTCGACTGCCTGGACAGAGGGGAAGACGTCAGCGTCATCCAGGGACTTCCCTGCGAGCAGGCGGTCCACCAGTCTACTTTTGTTCTCATTGAACAGATCCTGAGTTTTTTTGTACTGGGCTGCTTTAGGATTGTTCCCTGTGGACTGCTGGCCGTAATGCCTTGCTTTCCGTGTACTTTTCCCTCTGCCCTTTGCCTGACAACCTGCGGCCGAGGAGCGCGCCCCGGGGTTGCTCCCGGGACGCACCTCCACCGCTTGTGTGTCAGGCGGCACAGCGGCCCTCCTCCCAGGTCGAGTGGTCTTCCTCTTCTCGAAGTTCTGATGGATCCAGGTTTAGATGAAAGAGGACAGTTCTTGATCGCTGGCCTCCATGCCAGCATCGATCAGACCTATGAGATTGTTAGTTGAGCTCAGAGTCCCTTATATAGTTGATCCTCGACCTCATCCTTTGACGAAAGGAGATATCTGTAGAGGTCGGGATCGATGGTGGGTTCCTCTGGCTGCTCATCCATCGCCACCGCGTGTGGGCTGGTAGTGATCTCAATCACTTCTGGAGCAGCCAGTGGGGACTCACTCAACTGACGAACTTCTGGTGGAAGTGGGGAGGGATCTTGACTTGCTGTTGTCGAGTACAGGGTGCGCCTCTTAAAATGGAACCCCCCCTTAACTCTTTTGTTTTCGGAGATATAAAAAAATGTTGAAAAAAAAAGTTGTTTGAAACGACCAAAACTTTCATTTCGTGAAGTTGTTTTATATACAGGGTCATTCGTTTTTCCAGAAAGAACATCAACTTTGATTTTTTCAATGAAACACCCTATATATTTTTCAACAAGTCGATAGAGATTTTTTTTCTGATTCCAAAAATATATCGATGGTTATATTCCATAGGTGGCTATCTACTAAATCGTGAATTCTCAGGAAACGATTTTCAAACTTCGGACGGCTCCATCAAATCGAATTTCAAAATATGAGTTCGAACTATTCCATGAATAATATGTTAGGGTATATTTCAGTATATCTTCGTACATTGACGTCATTAATAACATTTTGAGACATCATGTCACACGAATTTTGAAAAAAAAAGTCAGATAGCCATATTTGACACAAACATTTTTATTCATAATATAAGATAGACATTAAATTTAATCCAAACATTCGTAGATTATTGAGAAAAAAATTCATGATCTTCATCGTCATTGACATCTGGAATAACAGTTTGGTCTTGTACATCCTCATCAGCAATCAGACTGCTGAAAAATTGTTTGCAGTCATCTGGTACCCCACCAGATTTACAAATTTCTTCTAAGTGCTTTAGCTTCATTGCTGAAATTTTCCTTTTCTGTTCGTGTAGAGGTTTTAAACATTTCTCCATGGCATTAATAGTGACTCGGCGACCTCTACGTGGGACAACAGAGATCGAACGGAAATCTTCATCGAATACAGTTTTCACCTTCATGACGAAAGGACTCTGCTTTTCGTACCTTATCCATTTAATATGATGCCAGTTTAATGTGTCTCCATTTTCATCCTTGTTGCGATTTACCATGATAATTTTTGCTAGAGCTTTCCAGTCAAGGAAACCAATTTGATTCTTATCAAAAACTTGATATTTGGGTTCATTTTGCTTCGCATTCTTAGCAATGGTCATCCATTCATGTGGCAGATATACTGGTCTATTTTTAGAAGCGATTTCAATACGAGCATGCATTGAATCGCATTCCATCTGACTATGTCCTGAAATGAGGAACTTTTGATCTATGACTTCTATTGATAAAACCTGTACTGCATAAATGAACATAGCAGCCACATATTGGTTTTTATTCTGACCTCCACATGTATCACTGAATAATCTGACATCTTTAGTAGTTGGAGACAGGCTCTTCAAATGATGGAATAAACATGATGCAATTTCACAAGGTCCACGAGCACCTTCTACTTCAGTCCACATGTAGCATTTTCCTGTATTATCACCACAGTTGAAGATGGTGAAATTATACATAGCTTACTTTGTTTTATAGAAAAGAGTGGGATTTGTAGCCTCTGTTGGAACATACAATACCTGTTGTAGATCAAAATTACATGAATGTACTCTCTCATTATCAGATCTCGCGGCAGTCTTGTCTGAATTTTTCTCCTTCCTAGCCCTGTTCTTCAAATCAATGTGAAGGTTATACTTCTCTTCAAGTGTGACTTTTGTTTCAGGATTAGCAGATTGGTATGCAGTGCATGTTGGGCACTGGTCCTTTCTTGGTTTGTGAAATGATAAGTTGAAGTGAGTCCTGAAAATTTGGCGATAATAACTTTCCTTCAAACATTCCAAACCATTTTCTGTACATTCTTTTTTGTACAGTTTGTACATTTGGGCAATATTCAATTTTGGATCCAAGTATTGCCTCTGAGAGTTCTTTCTGCAATAGTGAGACATAACTGTTGGGAATTTCTTGATGTGATCCTTAACAAAGGCTGTCGAAGCTTCTGGAATTTTGGATATTCCATAGCCACCTCTCTTATCTCTCTCAGTTGTGATTGAGTTACGATTCGGAACACGTTTTTTTATAGCAAAATTCAATACCCCCTTTTTGATACTCAATGTATTGAGGAACATCGATCTGCAAACTTGTATTCGATTGTTATCAATATTGAAAACAAATTTTAGAGATTTTGTCCGTCTTGAATTCTCTGCAGTCACGTGTAACGGTCCACTTGAACCTTACCTAAACTTAAGTGACCCTTCTACTATTCATTTTTTTTCAGTGCAATCAGTTCGGAGTAACACTCGGTATGCATCGTATTTTCAACAGAGAAATAATATTTCAACATTAATTTGTCAGGACAACCTGTATATAACTTTCGTCTTCTTCCTGTGATTGTGATCGAATCATACGTGAAGATGCTGATATGCTTCCCTGCTAAGAGTTTCACTTGTGGATGTGTTTATCTTATTCTTATTTTTGTCTACAAACTCAAGACTTCTTCTTCTGTTTATAACAATTAAAATATCAACATAGAGAATTCACTTCTATACGATTGCCTCACCTGTGTTATTAAAACAGTGTGGACAATCGATGTCACGTTAAATACAAAGTCACTAGATAAGGCCAATTTACATAGCACTCAATTAGACCCAGCGCTCTGATTTCTTAGTGTTCTGTGTCTAAGTTCGACGGTGTAATCTTGACCCCGCCGAAATTCGAGCAAGATTGACGGAGATCGTTCTCTCTCGACTGGCGCTTGGCAGAGCAACAAGTGAATTATTTTACCGTCTTTCGAAATGCCAATTATATTGGAAATAGGCCGATTAAAACCTATAGGTATGTACAATATGATATAAGGTTAATTTTGAGCCATTTGATAATGTTCACATAATTATAAAAGTATAAGAAAACACATCGATCAACGTGATATTCTTTTCAGGCCTTTTTGGTTTCCACTGAAGCCATTTGCAATTTTTGCCATTTTTGGTGATGATGTGCAGTATGCACTTGCGCGCATGACATGTCGTCATGGCGGCAATTTAATGATAACCTAACCGTCCTAACCTGTTGATGTTTTGGTTACAATAATAAAGATAATGTGAATTATATTTCACAATTGGGATTTATGGTTCGATGCCTCCCAAATTTCGACCCATATTATTGCTAATGGGGCAATAACAAGTGTTCGTCCGCTGTTGGAGTTTGTGGCCTGTTTTGTTTATGTTTGGATACCATGTATATGAATGAAATGGATACCATTTGCTGATGCAATTTATGGAGTATGAGGAAGCCACCCATACAGTTAATGGTTAATTTTGAGTAAGAGTATAATGATGGATGACCCTCAGTGAGTACTACTTGTGATGTAATTCTTGATTACCAGTGAGGAGTTGAAGACAGAGGTCTTCACTAGTGTCTTACTTTGTTTCCTTGTAATAAGTGTTCTCCTATTTGTGAGAAACGAAATAACAGCTGCTATTTCCTTTCATAGGAAACCTAGGTATTTTTTACATTTATTATTCCCAGTCACCTGTTGACTTATTATTATCACTTGCTAGCCACAGTGAGGCTGTCATAGATTTAATTTCACTAACATTACATCTCTTGGCATTGCCTAGAATAGAGTTGAAACACTCACCTATTCATTGATAAAATTTCACTAACATTGTAACTAAGTTATCTATTGAATTTCAATTTAATCATTACAATTAGTCATTATATTAACATTAATTGTAGTAAACATTGACTTATTACACACTGCGTGTAAGCACTTCTATTAACATCATTTAGGTAATTATATGCATGGTTTTCAAAAGGTATAGTTTGATATTTTTGTTCTGTCCTATCCTAATTCTTCTCAGTTAACTCTGAGTGGCGCCCATAGTTTGCTTTACAGATAACATCTTGTAGAAAAACAAATAGAAAATAATTTTCTCAAAATCCCACGACCGCTCTACGACTATAAAGGCCACCGTGCATTGAGGCTTTAATTTCTTTTTGTGAAGTTACGCCACATAAAATTGGCGCCTTAACGTGTGGGGCCTATTTTTGAATTTGCAAATGTCAACTATGCATTAATTGTTTGTACTATTGAGTTTTTCAAAGCCAGGCAAAAGCAAACAAATCTCTGTACCTTCCCAAATTCCTAGGACAAAACAAAAATCAAACCTTTTGTTTACTGCATAATATTATTTGCAAAGATTTACTTTTAATTTGCAAACGCCTTCCAAACAAAAACAGCAGCAGTTCCTTTATTGAATTCCATTCAAGGTTTTCAGGTTTTTTCACGTCTGATTCGATTTCAGTCATACAGGGTGAACGTAGTTGGATATAATTTCAGATTACTGAAAATATATATATTTATTCCTCAACATTTTTGCATAATCTTTTAAGAGCAATACTTTTTGGTCACTGGTGAGTATATATACAGGGTGAACCAAATTATTTATACTGGTTGATAATCCATTTTCATGAGGAAGTTTGTATTTTGAGTAAGTACTTGAATTTTTGAATTTTTGGTAAGTGATTTATTGAGAATTTCTGTGTTGATTGTACAGGGTGATTCTGAGTTGTATTCCGAAGTGAGCTGCATTGATTAATTTACTGTGTTGTTAGTTATTTCTATTCATTGAGTTTTGCTAAATTCTCTTTCAAGATTTAGTACCTTTTCTCTTGGATTACATACAGGGTGTTCTCCTAGGTGACTGATTTGACAGCACATTTTGGTAAATTTTGGAAGAATTTTTCAACTTCACGATGAAGGCTGATTACAATATAGATCCAAATCATCTGAGGACTAGAGAATTAAATTACGAATTACGTATACGGGGTGTTGCGGTAGACAGGGCAGACACTGATCAAAAGAGGAAATTTTTGAGAAGAGAGTTGAGACAAGATTTAGCTAGACCTGATGTCCAGTATGTGACACCAGATTTTGATTTCCAAGATGAAAGTTCAGAAATTTCAGAAAGTATAGAATCTATTGCTGAATTAGTTAACAATTTTGATGGTATTAATGAGGAAATTTTCAAGCGGGTGAAGAGTAGAATAAATCATGTACTAGGTCGATTATGTAGAATACCTAAGGATTCAAGTCATGTTGAAGTTATAAACTTTCGGGGAGATAATATTATCTTAGTTAGTACTCTTGAGGAAGATTTAACTGAAATTCGGGATCAATATTTGAAAGGACAAATAGTAAACCAACCCAACTCGGCTCAAGCACTGTCAGTAAACACTGTTACTAGTAGATCAGTACCAGTTTACAAATGGGGTATTACTTTTGATGGGACTCTTAGGAATGGTTCCCTTAGGTCATTTTTACACCGTGTTGATGAGTTACGTACTGCACGGAATTGCACAAAACAGGATTTGTTTCAATCATCTTCAGATTTATTTGATGGTATTGCGCGGGAATGGTTCAGATCGCAGTCTCGACAAAATCGTTTTAACTCTTGGGATTCATTAGTAGACGCCCTTAAGAGAGACTTTCTGCCATCAGATTACGATGATCAACTTTGGGAAGAAATTCGCCATAGAACTCAAGGTCATGATGAACGGATTGTAGTTTATTTATCTCTGATGGAGAATTTGTTCAGTTGCTTGATAGATGTCCCACCTGAGAAAGAAAAATTGAAAATCATCAGGAAGAATATTTTACCTCGTTATCAGTCACACTTGGCATTGCAGTCGATCGACAACATAAGTCAACTTTTGGAAATATGTAGAGCTTTAGAGGATGCAAACATAGTTCAAGCCAGATATCAACCTCCACCTAAACGAAATATTTCTACACTTGAACCAGGTTTAGCTTATCATTCCTCAGGAAATTCTGGCCATCAATGTTGTTGCAATTCTAGTAATGTTCATAATAATCCAAGTACCAGCTCAAATGTTGATTCTAGTATTCAGATTAGGAATGAGAGGTATTCTAATAATAATAATTACCGTGGTAATAGTAGAAGTTATGGACATAGAAATTTCAACAATAATAATTCTCAGAGAAAATTTTCAAGTAATAATACTAATGGACAGGTTGCTGTTATGCAGGAAAATAATGTTCCGCCGGATAATCGTAATTTCAGAGAGAATAATCGGCGCAAGGCACCCTATTGTTTTGGTTGCGGTAAACCTGGTGTCATACGTCCTAATTGTCCTTTGTGTTCAAAAAACGATCAAAGGGGAAGCGCAAGATAGGCCGGTGCTCACCCAATGATTCTTCAATGGCCTACTATTGTTGTAGTATTGAAACTCCACAATTAAATGTCAGATCATATCCTAATAGAATTTTTGTTGCTTCTAAAATAAAATCACCTTCTAGCAATGAATGGAAATCATGGTTGAATGTTGTTAGACAAATGTACATAACTAAAGTTGTAAATAATAATTCTTCGAAATTAAGAGAGACAAATACGGTTTTTGTAAATAAAGCAAATGATGACAGACCTTATGTTGCTGTACATATTTTTGGAAAACGGATTATCTGTTTAGTAGATAGTGGTGCAAGCCATAGCGTCATAGGAGGACCTGGTATGGACTTGTTGGAAGTTTTTGGTTTACAAATTCTAGATTGTGCTGACTCAAGTATTAACACAGCTGATGGAGCTGCTCAAACAATTTCAGGTTATGTCAACTTGCCAATTGAAATTGATAATATAGTGAAACTTCTGAAAATCTTGGTTGTACCTTCTGTTTCACATAGCTTCATATTAGGGTCAGACTTTTGTAGAAACTTCAATGTTACTCTCGATTTTAACAGTAATTCTTGTTATATTGGTCAGAACCGACTTACAGTAGAAAATCCGAATATTGGTGAGATAAATGTAATAAATCGTATTCAATCTAAGTCAGAATTACAAAGTAATCAGTTATTACAGTTAGAGAAAGTAATAAATAAATTTCAAATTTTATCATCTTCCAAATTAGGCAGAACAGACAAGATTGTTCATAAAATTGATACTGGTAATGCAGAACCAATCAAGCAAAGGCATCATTTGATGAGTCCGTATAAACTAGAGATCCTTAATAAGGAATTAAATAAAATGTTGGAACTCGGAGTAGTACGTCCTTCTAAAAGTCCATGGTCAAGTCCAGTATTAATAGTGGAAAAAACAAACGGAGAACCTCGATTTTGCTTCGACGGTAGGAAGTTAAATTCTGTCACCAAGAAATGTGCCTATCCATTACCTATTGTTGATCACATTCTTAGGAAATTATCTGGTTCACAATATCTCAGTAGTATTGACCTTAAATCTGCTTTTTGGCAAGTTCCTTTAGAACCTAGTTCATGTGAAAAAACGGCATTTGTTGTACCCGGTCGAGGACTTTTTGAATTTGTTGTGATGCCCTTTGGACTTTGCAATGCTGCGCAGACGCAACAGAAATTGATGGATACAATCCTTGGTCCTGAACTAGATCCTTTCTGCTTTGTATATTTAGATGACGTCATTATTGCGACGCCTACCTTCGAGAAACATATCGAAATTTTGAGTTCTGTATTCGAGAGACTTAAGAGTGCCAAGTTGACGATTAATTTGGAGAAATGTAATTTCTGTCGTCCAAGTTTAAAATATTTAGGATTTATGGTAGATCGTGAGGGATTACGAACTGACCCCGATAAAATCAAATCAATGTTAGAGTATCCAGTACCCAAGACAGCTACGGAGGTTAAACGTTTCATAGGTCTGATTAGTTATTACCGTCGATTTGTAAAAGATCATTCATCTTTAACAGCACCTATTACTGCTTTACTTAAAGGTCGTCGTAAGTCACAGAAGATTCAGTGGACTGACGAAGCCAACACAGCTTTCTCTCAGGTTAAAGAAGCTTTGGTATCAGCACCAATTCTTGCCTCTCCAGATTTTTCTCGCGAATTCACTTTGCAGTGCGATGCTTCTAATGTAGGTGTAGGCAGTGTTTTAACTCAAAATATCGATGGAAAGGAGTGTATAATCGCTTTCGCATCTCGATCTTTATCTGATTCTGAAAAGAAGTTCACGACTACCGAAAAAGAGTGTTTGGGCATATTGTTTGCTGTAGACAAATTTCGTCCATATATAGATGGAGTACATTTCAAGGTCATAACTGATCACGGTTCACTGTTGTGGTTGAGTAATTTAAAAAACCCTACAGGTCGTCTTGCTCGTTGGGCAATGCGCCTAAGCATGTTTGATATGGAAATTATCCATAGAAAGGGAGTTTTGAATATACTTCCTGATGCACTTTCTAGAGCTCCTCTAGAGGTAAACGTTATAACCATTTCACAAAATGATGTTGAGGCAGATGTATGGTACTCCACATTAATTGAAAAAGTTTTGAATTCTCCGGAAAAATACCCAGATTTTGATGTTCGTGGTGGTGTTTTATACAAACATGTTCCACTTGAACTCGGTTTTTCCACGAATTTCCCCGAATGGAAATTAGTTGTTCCTAAGCAGCAAAGGCTGTTAGTTTTCAAGAAATGCCATGATGATGCTCAAGCCGCGCACCTTGGTGTCTATAAAACGGTTAATAGAATCCGTGAATTATATTTTTGGCCTCGCATGTTACAGGATGTAAGAAAATATGTGAGACATTGTCACGTATGTAGCGAACAAAAGGTAAGCTCTTCTGCTCGCCCAGGATTTATGGGACAGCCCAAGAAAGTCAACTTTCCATGGCAGTATGTGTCAGTAGATTTGCTCGGACCTTTACCTCGTTCTAGAAACGGATATTCTTACGTTCTATTAGTATCTGACTACTTTTCAAAATTTTGTCTAGTTCATCCCTTGCGTCAGGCAACAACGCCTCAAATTGTCAAATTCATTGAGGAACAAGTAATTTTTATTTACGGTGCTCCACAAGTTTTAGCTTGCGATAACGGTGTACAGTTCACAAGCAAAATTTTTAAGCAACTTGCGGATAGTTATGATATTAAAATTTATTATAATGCGCGGTATCATGCACAAGTTAATGCTGTTGAACGTGTCAATAGGGTACTTGAGACTGCCATTAGATCTTATATAAAAGATAATGATCATCGTGATTGGGATAAGGAAATCCACAAAATAGGTTTCGCATTGAGGACAGCCGTTCATGAGGCAACTGGTGTCAGTCCAACCACTTTAAATTTTGGTAGATATGTTCCGGCAAAAGGAAATTACTATGGGAAAATTGAATCTTTGAAAGACTTTGATCTGAATGATATCAATCGTGTAAATTATGGTGATGAGATTGAAAAACTTCCTCAATTATACCTCGATGTTCGACGAAAGCTAGCTGAAGCTTATTCAAAAAATTCCAGAACTTACAACTTGCGTAAAAGACCCAGTGATGTTTATCACAGAGGTGATCGTGTCTGGAAAAGAAATTTTGTTCTTTCGAATAAAAGTGAGAACTTCGCCTCAAAACTAGCTCCAAAATTTCTTCTTTGCACTGTCAGTAGAGTTATTTCAAAATTAGTTTATGAACTGATAGATTCTGATGGAAAAAACTTAGGCAAGTTCCATGTGAAGGACTTGAAGCCTTATTTTGGCCCGGAATCACCACCTGATGGTGAATAGACGGAATTAGTGTGTGTGTGTATCGAATGAATGTGGCAACGAATGTAGAATGAATGTATTGTATGAATCTTATTCAACGTCTAGTCGTTTAGTAACAGCGTGAATTCCATCAGTAATTTTTTGTATCAGATTGTCTCTACAATATATCAGTATCAAGGTATATTGTTAATTTTTTCAACTAATAGTCTTATCCAGATAAAATTATGCTGAGGTGTGCTTTTGAATCACCGTCACCTAGGATTGCTTAAATCTGATTCCGATACCGTATGTATTCAGGAAACTTTTCTTATCGTGAATGTCGGACATTCAAAACAAGGATTAGCGAGTCGGTCAGCAACGACAGATGAGCTGGTCTGGTGATTGACTGGTTTACCAGTTTAATTACACCTTTAATGGTCTAAGGTTGTGTTAGATGTGATTCTACCAGCCGCACAATCCTGAGATATTACTTCTCAACCTAGCAACCGGTAGATGAATTTTCCAAAAATATTTTCACTGCGTTCAATATTTTTTTGTGAGGAGAGGGGATGTGTAACGGTCCACTTGAACCTTACCTAAACTTAAGTGACCCTTCTACTATTCATTTTTTTTCAGTGCAATCAGTTCGGAGTAACACTCGGTATGCATCGTATTTTCAACAGAGAAATAATATTTCAACATTAATTTGTCAGGACAACCTGTATATAACTTTCGTCTTCTTCCTGTGATTGTGATCGAATCATACGTGAAGATGCTGATATGCTTCCCTGCTAAGAGTTTCACTTGTGGATGTGTTTATCTTATTCTTATTTTTGTCTACAAACTCAAGACTTCTTCTTCTGTTTATAACAATTAAAATATCAACATAGAGAATTCACTTCTATACGATTGCCTCACCTGTGTTATTAAAACAGTGTGGACAATCGATGTCACGTTAAATACAAAGTCACTAGATAAGGCCAATTTACATAGCACTCAATTAGACCCAGCGCTCTGATTTCTTAGTGTTCTGTGTCTAAGTTCGACGGTGTAATCTTGACCCCGCCGAAATTCGAGCAAGATTGACGGAGATCGTTCTCTCTCGACTGGCGCTTGGCAGAGCAACAAGTGAATTATTTTACCGTCTTTCGAAATGCCAATTATATTGGAAATAGGCCGATTAAAACCTATAGGTATGTACAATATGATATAAGGTTAATTTTGAGCCATTTGATAATGTTCACATAATTATAAAAGTATAAGAAAACACATCGATCAACGTGATATTCTTTTCAGGCCTTTTTGGTTTCCACTGAAGCCATTTGCAATTTTTGCCATTTTTGGTGATGATGTGCAGTATGCACTTGCGCGCATGACATGTCGTCATGGCGGCAATTTAATGATAACCTAACCGTCCTAACCTGTTGATGTTTTGGTTACAATAATAAAGATAATGTGAATTATATTTCACAATTGGGATTTATGGTTCGATGCCTCCCAAATTTCGACCCATATTATTGCTAATGGGGCAATAACAAGTGTTCGTCCGCTGTTGGAGTTTGTGGCCTGTTTTGTTTATGTTTGGATACCATGTATATGAATGAAATGGATACCATTTGCTGATGCAATTTATGGAGTATGAGGAAGCCACCCATACAGTTAATGGTTAATTTTGAGTAAGAGTATAATGATGGATGACCCTCAGTGAGTACTACTTGTGATGTAATTCTTGATTACCAGTGAGGAGTTGAAGACAGAGGTCTTCACTAGTGTCTTACTTTGTTTCCTTGTAATAAGTGTTCTCCTATTTGTGAGAAACGAAATAACAGCTGCTATTTCCTTTCATAGGAAACCTAGGTATTTTTTACATTTATTATTCCCAGTCACCTGTTGACTTATTATTATCACTTGCTAGCCACAGTGAGGCTGTCATAGATTTAATTTCACTAACATTACATCTCTTGGCATTGCCTAGAATAGAGTTGAAACACTCACCTATTCATTGATAAAATTTCACTAACATTGTAACTAAGTTATCTATTGAATTTCAATTTAATCATTACAATTAGTCATTATATTAACATTAATTGTAGTAAACATTGACTTATTACACACTGCGTGTAAGCACTTCTATTAACATCATTTAGGTAATTATATGCATGGTTTTCAAAAGGTATAGTTTGATATTTTTGTTCTGTCCTATCCTAATTCTTCTCAGTTAACTCTGAGTGGCGCCCATAGTTTGCTTTACAGATAACATCTTGTAGAAAAACAAATAGAAAATAATTTTCTCAAAATCCCACGACCGCTCTACGACTATAAAGGCCACCGTGCATTGAGGCTTTAATTTCTTTTTGTGAAGTTACGCCACACACGGTTCTCCTAACACATTGACCAATTTCAACCAGATTATTGATGAAATCACGTTGTCTGTCCACATTAGCTAAATTCCAGTAGGATGTGAAAATATCAGTTCTTTGTCGTTCTGAGATTCGAGTTCTGCATTTCAATCTGAAACAAAGTTTTTTACATTTCGAATCGAACTATGATATTCTGAGGAACGTAGGGAAGTATTGTGATCATTGAATAGAACTAACCGACAATTCATACATGCATCTTTCATGTATCTTCCAGGTACGTGACGTCCCTTTGTATCTATGTAGGGTGCTCCTGAATTTTTATTGTTTTTTCTTATATTTTTCTTCCAATTTTTTGGACAACGTTTTTTTGGAGTTTTCCTTTCACTTTTCGGCAACTCTGTATCCAGATCTTGATCTGAAAAATTCGAATTCCTGAGTTTTTGATAAAGAAACAAATGAATGTTAGCTTCTCCAACCTGAAGAACTAGTTGGATCATCTTCATTAGAAAGGATATAATCGGCATCTCGAACAGAATCATCAGAGTCAGCAGATGCGTCTTCGATGATGTTACCTAGAATTCGATAGATTTATAATGCACCCAAATCATCAACTTCTTGATATTTATATATTTGTGTGTACACAAACTCACCTGAAAGATGATCATCTGCTTCATTCGTGGATACAGAATTAATATTCAGAACCACCTGTCCCGTATTGGATATGTTTTCAATAACAATTATTGCTAAAAATAATAGACTATGCATTCTGATTCAACCGTAAATTTCATATTCATTTCAATAGTCATGCTCTCATATCATATTTGATTTCGATAATTTCAATTCAATTTACCTGGAATATCATCCTCGTTTGCGGATGTAGATGCAACACTGAGTACCGTTTGACTAGAGTTAGATAAGTTCTCAGTGCTAATACCTAACAAAAAAGATCATGTTGCCCAAGTGTTTGAATCGTGATATTTATTTTGAAACCTACCTTGAAATTGCTCTGATGCATTATCGGATGTATCGGACGTGTTTTTGTCTCTCATTTCTGAAAAAGGAATTTTTCGTAAGATCCTTCCAGTCATGAAACATTAGCTGTATAACTAACCTTGATGAAGCTTTGATATATTGACGCCGGATGTTGTACCTCCTGCGATTGCATGATCTTCTTGTAGCATTAATGCTATTCTTTTGCCTCTATACATTCTGGAATAACAGTTCTGAGCTCCACTCTACTAAACGAACCAAATTCGTGAAAACTGAATACTCGACTGGACAAAACAAAATACCTCGAGTATTGCTGCCGTGGACAGATCAGCTGATGAGTGTTGATACATCAGTAGCTATCTACAATTGGCGCCAAATAATTGTCAGGTCCAGAAGTAGCTATGTGCTCTTAGATACATATGGAAAGGAAATTATTAGTTCCAAAAATAGATATATGTCAATAGCTACAATTGGACTTGGAAACTTTTCTTGTTCTGTACATAGCCACAATTTGAACGAATAATTTCAGCGCCAAATTTGAAATATTGCATATAGCCTCATTTGGAATGTATAGAAAACACAATTTTCAGCTGGTCTGTGTAGAAAGCTCAGAATTGAATAAAATGTAGATAGCCACATTTGGAACTAACCCATCGATATATAAGTTGCATATTCGGATGAAGAATAATTGAGTTATTGATGATCAAAGTTGACCAAAATATCGCTTCATGAATTCTCACTTTATATCATAGTTGAACATAGTGGGCTTTGAAAAAATATTCCATGGAAAAGTCAATAAACTACAAATCATTATGTGGATAGATTTGGTATCACACTATAACAGTAACGCATGCGTAGATGTCGAAATATCATCAAGAGTTCTTGACAACAAAACTTGAATGAATCTTTATAAACAATATTTATTGAATGAACTATATGAGATGTATTCACAGAGCTATCTACAACAAATTTTCAAAAATTTTTTTTTGTTATTTTATTTTTCAAGAAGTCAGTATCCGAAATATCATGTTTATAGATATTGTCTTTCAGCGCTTCCCACAGGAAAAAATCACAAGACGTCAGGTCCGGGCTACGGGGCGGGTAAAATATTGGTCCTCGCATTCCAATCCAAGAGTCATAACTCTCATTGAGGTAGTTCGTGACTTCAATTCCATTGTGAGGAGATGCACCATCCTGCTGCCATACAAATTGGTTTCGTCTATTCAAAGGGATTGCTTCATCAAGCAAGTTTTCAATATCACCTTGCAACATATCCAAATATTTTCGCCCCGTAAGACTGCCATCAATGAAGATGGGACCAACTAATTTAGTGTTACAAACACTGCACTAGACACTAGACATTTACACTTCTCCGGCCTTGTTTTTCAATCTTTTTCATTACTCTCAGATTAACCGTGGCCCAGCTATGCTCATTTTTCCTATTAAACATTCCTGAAGTTGAAAATGAACACTCATCCGTGAATAGAATATTCTTAGTAAATTTTCATCGCGATTATGTCTTTCAATTATTTCATGACGAAATCGCAAACGATTTGGATGATCTTGAGGAAACAAATAATTCAGTGGCATTACTTTGTATGGCTTCATACGATGCTTCTTCAAAACTCGTCTCACACTTGTCGTGGATATATTGAAGTAATTTGTAGCCATTCTTGTCGAACGACTCGGGTCTTCAATGAAATAAAGTAATATATTTTCCTCTGTCCCTTCTATGAGTACCGTTTTTTGCCGATTCCTCTTCATATCACTCAAATCACCACTATCTCGTCTGAACTTCTCGAAGATTCTCTTGAAGGTATTCAAAGATGGAAGCGGACGATCACCAAACCGATGCGCTCTACGAGCAGCGGTTGCATTTTTCCCGCAAGAAATATATATTTCCAAAATTTCACATCTTTCATTCAAACTGTAACCCCTTTTTTTTCTATAGAAATCGAACGTTTTCAATTTCATAATAAACATGGAGCTCAACACTTTATAAACATTATTTGGAAGCCCACTATGTTCAACTTACATTAGATTTACCTATGAAGTGAAGGTTCATAAAGCGGTATTTTGGTCAACTTTGATCATCAATAGCTCAATTATTTTCAATCCGAATATGCAACTCATATATATTTTTGGAATCAGAAGAAAAAGCTCTATCGACATGTTGAAAAATATATAGGGTGTTCTATTGAAAAAATCAAAGTTTATGTCCTTTCTGGGAAAACGAATGACCCTGTATATGAAACCACTTCACGAAATAAAAGTTTGGGTCGTTTCAAACAACTTTTTTATTTAACATTTTTTCATATCTCCGAAAACAAAAGAGTTAAGGGGGGGTTCCATTTTAAGAGGCGCACCCTGTACTCGACTCGCGGTCTTCTTGGGGGCGCTTGTGCCCCCGGTGACAAGGTATCCGCTTGCCGCAAACGCTTCTTAGATGTTAGCGCTATTTGGGGAGGATCATTCCACGAGTCTTCGCTGTCTCTGGTAGTGACTGGTGCTGCCCATGGTATCCTCCCAGTGGAGGGTCCTGGGATTCGAGAAGAGTGTATCCCGGGGCTACTGACTATGGGCAGCACTGCTGGGACCTCTATGGGGCCAGGGAGCTCCTAGGTGTTCCGTATACGGATCATCAAGTTCGTCGCACCCCGTTCCAGGGGTAGTACACGTGCGAGATATTCTGTGTATATTGTTTTATCCCGCTTGTGGCGGATCTGATGGCTAGGGAGGCCGGTGGCTTTTTCTATTTCTTTTACGAACGGTTTACCCTTCAAGGTGGAGACCTCTATGGCCGCAAGGATCTCGTAAAGCTCGTGTTCCGGCCTCGGCAGGCTATCTTCCATTTCCTTCGCATATAGGTCTGGATGCGCTTTCTTTTCGTGCTGCCTTACCCCCTGGAACGTGGGGAAGGTTCTCTCGCTGAATTGACACTTTGACGTGTCACGTGTTATGCATAGCTTCATATGCTTCTGCAGCCCCCCATTGGTCTCGCAACCGTGTCCGCACTTTGGACACCGGTGCGGATGCGGGTTTGCTTGGAGAGAGGGTGGAGTGGCAGAAAAACTTACCCTCCTTGGGTTCACTTTTGTTCCCTCTCTCCTTAGCGGACCAGGGCCACTGGCGGTGTTAGTTGGACCCTGTGTGGGTGTCGTCAGGGATGGCTGGACTCCCTCCTTCTTGTTTCCTGACATTTCCCTTGGTCGTAGTGCCCCGTGGTTGCTAAGACGTGTGTCCGTTGGCGCGATAACACTCCGCACTTTCCACTAAATGTTTACAGAAAATGGCAGAGTCGAAGGAACGATTCACTTTCCACAAGTGTTTTAAAGAAAAAAGAAGAGTTCTCGCAGCTACGAGAACTCTCCTTCATTCAAATAACCCGCGCGCACTGGTAGTGGTACTACTGCTATGGCCGATGCCAAGATGGCCGCTACCGGAGATACATAGGTAACACGAGACGATTTTACCACGCGGGGGCAGAATTGTAGGTTAACACCCACGTGGAGATTCCCGGAACCCGTATATCTCCGGCCGGGATGGAGATATTGTATTCCCGTTCGCACACACTGAAACCTTCCATTTATCCGGAAAAATTCCGTTCCTCAAACATTTATCGAATAAATTCTTTATATACTCTGGTATCGCAACCCACATTCTCTTTATCATTTCGTTTTTTATCCCATCAATACCTGGCGCTTTTCCGCTTTTCAAAGTCAATACCGCATCTTTTATTTCTTCTCTCGTAAATTCATCAAACTCATTTCCTTCTACTATTTCCTCTTCTCCTTTTTGCCTTCCCGGAGGAAACCATTCGTCGAGTAGGACATTTATTGTCTCTACCCAGCTTTCTGTGACTCTATTTCCTACCTTCATCACACTTATTCCATTATTATTCCTTTTCCCCATACATATTTTATATGCATTACTCCACGGATCCGCATTACCATCATTCTTAACATATTCCTCCCATCTCTTCGTTTTTGTATTTTTAATCTCATTTTTGTATTCTCTACACTTCCTTCTATACTCTTCCTCTCTTTCATCATTATTTAATCCTGTTCTCCTACCTATTTGCACCTTCCTCCTACACTTCCTTATTTCTCTACGCAAATTTTTCAATTCTTCATTCCACCACCCATCTCCAGTACTTTCTTTAACCTTCTTCAAACACTCCTTATTTGTTTCCTCTAACCATTTATAAATTATATTCAATTGCTCGTTTACATCATAATTCATAAATTGACCTATTTCGCAATTCTCAGTTTTTCCTTCTAGCGTCGCAATATATCTCTCCCAGTCTAGATTTTTAACTGACCACCTAATTTTATTATCATTATTTTGCCAAAGATCCTCATTAAACTTTACTTCTATTTCAATCGCGTTATGATCGCTTACCCCAAATTCACACCTAATTCTCCATATAGTTTCGAATTTCCAACTTTCATTTACCATTGTTACATCTATATCGCTCTCTCCCATTGGTCCACTATAAGTATAATCTTCACTATACTCATTAATAGCTATTAAATCATTAACTACCATCATATCTCCTATCACTTCACCTCTTCTAAATCTTTCATCATCCCTTATATTTTTACTCAACCACATGGGAGAAACCGCATTTACATCCATTCCTAAAATCGTTGCTTTCCCGTTTACTTTCTCTATTATATCCTCAATTTTCCTTTTTATAATTTCAACATCCTCTCCAAATTGCCAATAAGCTGATACAACAACCATTTCATATAACCCTATTTTCATCATAGCACACGCTATATGCTTATTCATTAATTCAATCCTACCTATACTCTCTATTTTATCATTCGCTATTATTATTGCCGCTTCACCATCCTGCTTCATTATCACTCTCATATTTCCTGGTATACCTACTATTATTCCATTCCTCGTATACGGTTCTTGTATCAACGCAATCGATATGTTTTCCTCTTTCATTAATACCCCTAATTCACACATTACTACATACGATCTTTGGCAATTCAACTGTATCATTTTAATGTTTTTAGACAGTAAACATCTCCCTCTTCTTCAAGTATTCTAACTTGCGCTTATATCCTGGGCAATCCCCAGAATCCGTCGCGTGCGCCAGCTCTTTCCCCGTTCTTTCAAAACATGATCTACATTTTGCTCTACTTCTGCAATTTCTTGCATCATGTGAGCTTTCGCCACACTTTCTGCAGACATACCCTCTTTCCTTGCACTGATCCGCCCTAAGATGCACACTGCAACATTTAAAACATCTCTTCACAATATCAACCTCCTTCACTTTACAAGACTTCCACCCTACATATACATATCCTTTTCCTATCCAATATTCCGCAATCTCTTCATTTAAATTCAATATTACGTTATCCAATTCGTGCCTCATTTTCTTCCGACTATCTACTTTAACCCATTTGTTAAAATCTTCCACTGTCACCCTAGACATTCCGTTCTTATTGTACAAATCCTCCAATAATTCCGCATCTGTTACATCCTTCGGCACATCAAATATTATTACCTTTGGATTCATTTTCATTACCTCCGCAATTTTTAAATTCTTCCCTTTCACATTTGTCCGTATATTTTCAGCATCTTCCTGAGTTGCTGCTTCTATAACTACACCATCCTTTATTTTTCTCACTGTCCTTACTCTCACCGTCTTCAAGTCCCTACTCATTTCATCTACCTTCTTCATTATATCTTCTACTTTCTCACCTTTATCGCTTTTTACCGCAACCGCAAAAGTCTTTACTTCCACCTTCTGTTTCGCAGGCTGTACCACCTTACTGCTCGTACTAGCCTGTGATACCGGTGTGCTACTCACACTAGGCATCGCCGCCATTAATTTTATTAACGCTCTGCATTCCTACGCCCTACCCCTAGCTTCCGCTCTCTCCGCTATCAGTTTTCCTATTATTTCCTCCATTACCGCTACCTTGTCTAGAATATATGACGAAGCCACTTTAGAAATTTTGTTGGAATCATCCAACACAAATTTCTTTATGTCCTTCGACACTGTCACCATTTGCTCCACCCTTTCCCTAATTTCTCCGCATACCGTCTGTTCACCTTCTTCATTTTCATTTTCATTAATTTGATTATCCATATTTATTCCCACGATTCTTTGGCATCTAACAAGTCGATGTCGTTTTGCCATACGACACAAGGCTTATTTTACTAGAGGCGCCATCTTCTAGTAGTTCGGACGTTTAGGGATAGGCCCTACTCCGCCTATCTTGGTTGCCGCCTGGCAACGTCCGCAACCCTACGACAAGAGAATTTTTATAGTTGTATTTTCAACTTGAGCCAGCTGGTTAAGGCAAGCCCGCCGGCCTGGATATTGTTGGCTACCGCAGCTCGGTATCACCGGGGCCTATCCCTGTGTCACCAAGCCGCGGGTCGTTGTCAACATTATCTCCTCGAGAACTTCCAGGTTACGACGCTATAGGAGGTCTTAGAGTTCGCTATGCTCTTCGCTGCCCATTTCTGTTCGGCGCCTCCCAAGTTGAATAATTTTATAGCGATACTCCTTCGCTTGGACCCATAACTTGTCTGCATGTCGTATCAATAGAAGTGACCTACCTACAAATTCTGAATCCGCCGGCTTCTCTTTCAAGAAGTTACGACTGACAGGTTGAATGAGCTCCATCCTGCTGATCTCATCCTTCCTCCTCGCATCCCATTTTAAACTTAAGCCATTACCATACCCACTCTTTCTTAACTCTTTCTCGGTTGGCAGAGCACAACTCACTCTCCATTCAAACCACAAAAAAAGGCGGACCGGCTGGCGGGCAGACCACATTGGTCCGCCACGCCCTCCGGCCCGCAATTCAGCGATTAGAAATTAGAGCGCAAAACTCCGCATTTCTATACAATCACTTTCTTCCACCGAGGTCTTTTTGATTGATTCTGCCCTTCGTCTTCTCCGGCCCAATCCATTCGGGTCCCTTCATTCTCCTCCTCTTCGATCACCACCATCCCACTGCTTTATGAAGTATATCCCGAGACTTCGTCAAGCGGTACTCTCGGTCAACTCCAGCCATAGTCGGTCATCGATCGATTAAGAGATAGGAGGTGATCACTTGGTTCACGGCTTGGCAATCCGACGGGTACGAGCAATTATCACGCGGAGTACTCATGAATCAGAGGGGAGACCACATCTGAATCCTATCAACAGGCGTCACCCTCATCATCAGATCCCTCTACGCGCCCCCCGACCCTATCTGTCTCATGTTACACCTACCTTTTGATCACTCTTCAGGGATCTCCTAATGGTGTGCCTTGTCGACTTAGGGCATATTATCAACTTTACTTCTTTCATCTCTTTCTTTGACTTATTCCTTTTGCCATTTGGAATCTACATCAGCTCTAGGGGCTTAGTTATGCAGCCGACTTCACTGCATAGCACTCATCGCTTTCTCCTAAGAGACCGCTGCGCTGCAGTATCGTCAACTACCTATTTCCCCGCTGATTTAACTCCTGGCCTTTTCTGGGATTTCATCTTATTTATATAGCGGCACTTCTCCGCTTGATCATACGGTACACGGTTTGGGAATCCGCAGGATGGACTATTACCAAACTGGTTCCGTAATCACGTCGTTCCTACTTACTCGTTTAACAGCAAGCTGCTACGTGCATCGCAGGTTTACGACTCCATGACTGACAGACTCCTACTGTCCCTACCCCTATAGCCATGCCGCATGGAAAGCACGGCTAACTATCATTAGCTAGTTAATGGCCCTCAGTGAACTGAGGACCGTCAACTACCCAGTGGCTACTACGAGGAAGTTGATAGTCGTGAGCTTTCTCGATATCCATCTACCTCGACGGACCTGGCCTCAGACATTTGGCATCCAGTTAAGGCATCCACCTGTCCTTAGCCCAGGTTTGTTCCATCGCAAACCGGACAGATTATCTTCAGCTTGGTAGTAAGGATATCACCTGTAAAGCATGTCCTGTAGAGGGGGACATTCAACTTAGGTGTGTATCCCAACTACCGCCACCCACTGGTAGGGACATATATATAAATCAGAGGTCCACCACCATGTTGCCGGGGTAGCAACAAGTGGGATTTCTCCCCCCTTTCACAAGACTCCCATATGGGATGACTGCCGGCCTGTATCTTTCGACTTTACCGACGCAGTCACCCCAGAGAGAAATGGAGGATTTGGATACGCCAAATCAGCGCGTTAGAGCCATCTCCGTTATGTAACGGCATGTTCTCCTACTACCATTTTATTATACCAATGGTGAGGCCGTCTGATAAGACAGACTACTGGCTCTGCAGTGTCAGTGCCCGAGCAGAAACGCTGCTCACCCGCCGAGCCAGGCAAGATATCCTCCCACTTGACCCATAGTGGGATTCTTCTTTACCTCCTCTACCGTAGTCCGGTGGTGTTTTTGGAAACCGCTGCCCCCTGGAGTCCAACCCAATTGGTGAGGCACCAGGCCGTATGTACGGCCTGATGGGGCTATCCTCATCACCCCAGGTACCCATGTCAACAAGATTCCTCTTGTTACGTTTGATGGGTCGCCGTCGCAAAAGGCTTTCGCCTAATTGCTACTCATGTTGACAAGAATCCTCTCGTCCCGTTGAATGAGTGAACGTTCGAGGACTTTTACACGTTCCTCTACCTCGTTTACAGGAGAGGACCCGGCTTTACCTATGATGTCTGGCGATAGGATCGCTTGGGGCTGCCCTCTCCCTGTCGAACTGAGGCACAAGGTACACCAAAGTTCCATTTTTCGCTGAGCAAGCCCAGCTACCCATGTCGACCAGAATCCTCTGGTCCCGTTTGATGGGTGTCCGTTCGCGGCCTTTCACACGTACCGCTACCATGACAAGAGTGAGGACCTCAAGCTTTTAACCAGTGGTGTCTGGAGTCACCTGAGGCTACCCCCACTCCGACGCCGTGAGTACATCCACTGGTAGGGACATTTTTTTCTTTTTTCATTTACTCTAAATCTTTATTAATCTGTTAACTAATGAATTTAAAACAGATCATATTTTGCTAACTTTTTCTATTTTATTCCCAAATTCTTTTTATTGTATTTTTTCTCTTTTTTTCCTTATAATTATGTTAGTAAAAAAGTCCTAATCTACTAGGTGTTGGAATGTTTTTTGTTACATATTGTTATACATAGTCGACAATTCTCCAACACCTCTACTAAACCTATGTTAGTATTTTACTATTCTACTGCTACATGCAATTTATGCACTAGTCATGCACTAATACTACTTCTACCTTACTACTTAACTATTCTACTGTACCATGCGACATGCTGCATGGTACTTTCTCTAATTACTACTACATGCTACATGCAATTATTTACCTGTCTGCTACCCTGCAGGTTGGCAGACATGTGCACCTCCTTTTCGGGTGGTAGTTCGGCGAGCCTCTGGCCCTTGCTCCGGAACTTTTCCACCCGATTCGTGGTGTTTTATTTGTCGCGTCCTCATTCTTCTTCATTTTGGTCAGTTTAGTTTAGTTTCGGTGTTTGTGTTTGTTTGTTTGTGTAGTTTGTTGTTTGTTTCTCTTCTATTATCTTCTGGCATTGTTGAAGGTCTCCTGTTGTTTTTGGGAGACCTTCTGTGCTAGTTTATTTAGTTTTCCATATTCCTCTTCATCTTCTAAGATTTCTCTGAGGTTTAACCCGCGTAGGTCTCTTCTTAGGTTTTCCTGGTCATTGTACAATAAGCAGTCCAGAACTACGTGCTCAGGCGTGCCTTCTTCACCGCATTCGCACAGACTATCATCTCTCAAATTAAACCGATTTAGGTAGCTCGGGTAGGGCCCATGCCCCGTGATCAAATGTACTAACCCGGGGGTCGGGTTGAAGTACTGTGGTATTTCTTCTATTGTTGGTAAAATTTCATGGACTCTTCTGGCCTTATCTGACTGATCCCACATCTCTTGCCATTGCCTTGCTATTTCACGATTAACTTGTTTCTTTGTTCGTATGTCTGGTCCTAATATAGCCTGTACTTTTGCGTAGTCTGCACGCCTGATCCAGTACATGGCTGCTCTCTTTTTCACCTCAAGTTGCATCGGCATGACCCTAACGAGTGTTGTCAGGGCCAGCGTAGCAGTTGTACTGAAGGCTCCTGTCATTCTGACGAGGAACCCCCGCTGTGTTCTGTCAACCTTTTCTTTGTTCTTAATGTTTTGCAGCCTATGTACCCACACGCTTGCACTGTAACCAGTTATCGATGCCAATACCACGCTCAAGTAGGCTCTCACCTGTCTGAAGGGTATCCTAACTTCCCTTTGCACTAGGCTCGTTATCCTGTGCATTGCCGATGTTGCTCTGTTGCAGACGTCGGTGATGTGATAAGCAAACATTCTGGATTCATCCATTGTGATTCCAAGATATCTGACTCTTTGCTTTCTTCGGACCAGCTGACCATTGATCCGAACTTGTGGGTCTCTGTTCAGCTGTCCTTTTACAATGTTATATGTAGTCTTTTCTGTCGATATCCGTAGTTTGACTTTATCACACCACCTGTTCACTATCTCAAGAACATTGTTACATTTCGTTTCGATTTCTCTTCTACTGTTTCCGTCCACGATTATTAACAGATCATCAGCGTATGCAACAGTGCCTAGTGCATCTTCCGCTTCGAACAACCGGACAAGAAGCTCTTCGAGCATGATATCCCAGAAAACTGGGCCGCACACAGAACCCTGAGGACAACCTTTGGTTAGACATTTTGTCTTTTTGCCTATTGGACAGCTCAGACTTGCATATCTATCTTGACAGTAGCTTCTAAAACTTTTATAAAGTTTTTGCGGGCATCGCATTTCTCGAAGTCTTCCGAAAAATGCGGGCCACCAGAGATTATCAAAAGCTCCCGATATGTCTATATATATTGCAATCACATATTTTTTGTCGCTACTGTCAATCATTGTTATGGCTTTGTTAATCGCATCCTCAGTCGATTTTCCAGGTCTATAACCATATTGGTCTGGATGGATTCCTACTGTCTCTCTATGCTCACCAAATTTTTTACATAACAATTTCTCTTGAAGCTTACCCATCGAGTTTAATAAGCATATCGGTCTCCATGATTTTGGTTTTGTTGGATCTTTGTCCTCCCCTTTACTTATTATTATTACATCTGCTTGTTTAAAGATTTTTGGTATTTTGCCCTGTCTCAAACATTCGTTATATAGTGTACACAGAGCTGGGATCAGTTTTTGCTTTAGTGCCATTAGCACTTCCACTGGTATGCTGTCAGGCCCTGGAGCCTTTTTCTTTTTCATATTGTTTAAGCAATCTGTTATTTCATCTTCAGTGAATGGATTCAAGATCGTCTCTGGTGGCTCATGGTATGGTTGTACCATTGCCCTTCTTGTGTTTTGTTGTTCCACAGTTTCACCCTCGTGCATATCTGAGGGTAATAAAGTTTGCATCAGGAGCTCGGCCGATTCCTCCCATGTCCTGGTCAAGGACCCGTCTTCTCTTTCAAGAGAGGAGAGCATGGTAGGACATCTGACCTTTTTCGTTACGATCTTGTAAGGCATTCCCCATATGTCCGTTTCCAGATGGGTTTGTATAAACTTTTCCCAGCTCTTTGCTTTTGTCTCTTTTATTTGTGCGAGGTAACTTGTTCTCAAATCTCTGTATCTTTGCAGGAGTCTTTGGCGTTCTTCATGTACTCCGCATCTCTGATATCTTCTTCTCGCATTTCTGACTTGGGTTCTTTGTCTGGTGAGCATTTCACTCCAAGCATCGTTTCTTGGGTACTTTGCAGAGTACGTTTGGGGGATGGCAAGATTCATTACTCTCTTAATTTCATGGGTTATGCTCTTTGCATATTCATGTACATCTCCTTCCTCTCCTTCCAGTCTCGGCGGCTCGAACTCAGCTGCCAGAGTCTCCCAATTTGCTCTACTCATGTCATATCGTTTCACCATTGGTCCTATATCTACCGCTCCCTTTCTGATGCCAAAACTTATCAGATTGTGGTCACTCACTGTTAGGTTATCCCCAACCCTCCATTCCACGATCTGGTTTGCCGCCTTAACATTCGATATCGTGATATCTATGTTGGTCGCGGCACCAGCCCTGTTCTGAAAGGTCGGTGGGTTACCTGCCTTGTTGTGTACTTCAAGCTGAAGTTCATTTATGAGATTTTCCAGTTCTTCGCCTTTGGCGTCTGTTAATCCAGAGTGCCACAACACTGATTTTGCATTGGCATCTGCTGTTATTATGACAGGGATATTCCTGTATGTTTGGAAGATTGTTCGCATCTTGACGATGTATTCTTCTATGCCCTCATTGAATTGGCAGTATATATTCGCAATGATGAATTTGCCGATATTTGTTTGTAATTCCGTACAGACGCAGTGCTCGTCACTGAACTGTTTCAGCAGAAACAGTCTATAGTTCTTGTTGAACAGTACAGTTGCTGCCATTGGGTTCTGCCCTATGCTTTGTATTTGTGCCGTTATTGGCATGTTGATCATTTTCCCTCGTTTAGTATAGGGTTCTTGTATGCATATCATATCCACCTTCATTTCCTCCGCAACCTTCCTTATCTCGTGACCAACTGCTGCACTGCGCATGCAGTTGATCTGTCCGATTCGGATCGCTACGGTGATCTTAGGTGTATGTGGCACTCCGGCCAGGGCTTTGTATGATCAAAACCTACTCTCCCATGGGTTTGTGCAAAGTCACTGTACAGTTCCTCAAGGTCCAAGACCTCGTTTCTTCTGTCGAAGACTTGCTTTAGGAGTCTTTCCAGTTCGGTGACGTCTGTAGGAATATTATGACATTTCAGCTGAATTCGGTCCACCGCTCCCGGAACCGGGAAGGTGATTTTGTTTCCTTTGATATGCTTATTCCCCACATAGTGCCTTAGGGCAGTTGTGAGGATCTTTGCTTCTTCCAGTCTTGAAAGTTGCATATTTACTTCCATATTGTCGTATATGGTTTTCGTGACTGGTTTTGTTTCCTCGTTTGTTATGGGTTCGCTTTCTTTATCTTTTTCTTTTTTCTTTCTTTTGAAAGATAGCATTCTGAGCTTGTCCCTTAGGCTTTTAGAAGGGGTTTTCTCAGTTGTTAATCCTCTTTCTTCTACCTTTATGGCCATTATCTCCGAGGGGAGATTACTGGCCATAGTCGGTTTTCTGGATCATCCTGTCCAGCAGCATCCTGTGCGTCTGGCAGTCCGACCCATTCTTACAAGTTTTCCCCCTGTTTTTGCACGGAATGCAAACACTCGGGTCTTGTTTCTTTTGACAGTCCTTCTTTATGTGCCCACTCTCTCCACAGTGGCTGCATATGTTCTCAGTTTGTGACCTAAGTCTTGGCACTTTAAACATTTCGGGACTACAATATAATCTTTTGTATTTACACTGGTGAAACCAATGTATAATTTCTTGCCACTCATCTTTTTCCTTAGCTGTTGCTGTTGCATGTTGATTTGCCTTTCGGCCCGGTCTTAAATCTTACTTTGAATTCGTTTTTGAATTCTTCCTCTGAGATGTCCTCAAAGTTCTGTGTCCTCAAGTCCTCGACGATCTCGTCGTCCGGTTTATTCGTGGTTACGTCGTAAATTATCATTAAGGGTCTCTTCTTTTTAGGCAATTCACATTTAAAGTCTTTCATTTTTGGACTGCTCATGATCTTTTCAAGGTCCTCTTTCGAGGACGCTTCAATTATCAGAGCTTTAGCTGTTGTCCTCATCTTGTTAATTTTCAAGATTTGGGTTCTTGGATCTAGGATCTTCGTAACCTCATCTTGTACCTTTTTACCGTTTGTGAATTTTTCTGATGTAATGAACAAAGTATGTTCTGGTTGCCTTCTTGATTTCTCTATAATCTTTTCTTTTTCAGATAATTTGTTTATGGGTTTTGAGGCCACTGTCGCATAAGACATTGGCATCGATACCTGTTTTTGTTCTGCCTGCTTAAGCTCATGTCTCAGTCTTTCGTTTTCTTCTTTTAGTGCTTGTATGCGCCCTTCCAAGTTTGCTTGTTCTAGTCCCCATTCTTGGACTCTTTCAATCAGTCCTTCACGTCCTGCTTTCGCAAGTCGCTTGCTGCTGTCCATTTCATTATTAATGAAATTCATCATTTCGGCGAATCTCGACATTGTTTTGTCTCTCTTAGAGGTGCACATGTCTACCTCACTGGCTACACTACTTCTTCTAACTAAACTACGACTATCTATGTTACTACTGTTACTTCTACTTCTCTGACTCTGACTCATTTCAACAGGCATAGTGCCCCTTAAGGGGTCTCCCTCCCGGGAGGCCCTCTCTCGAGATTCCCACTATACCCTACCCACAGGAGATCAGAAATATCAGTCTTCGTGCGCTTTGCCCTACTGTGGATCTTATTGCGGGAGGACCCCGGCTTATAGCCACAGAGTGGTTTCCGCCCCCGACCAACGAGGAAGTGGCACGTTTTTTCCACTATCTAGCCTTGTTTTGTTTTTTACCGTCTTGCCCAGTACACACTGAAGACAATCGGTGTTTTTAGAAAGCTATTAATTGCCTTTTTACACTTAATCTCTTAATCGCTTTCTACAGTGATACTCCAACAAGTAATCACTGGCCCGAGGGCAACGTACCGCTACCATGACAAGAGTGAGGACCTCAAGCTTTTAACCAGTGGTGTCTGGAGTCACCTGAGGCTACCTCCACTCCGACGCCGTGAGTACATCCACTGGTAGGGACACGAAACGAAAAAAAAAAGGAGAGAAAAGGGAGGAGGTCCCACCTCCACCCCTGCTGATGGCAGGCTACTGCTAATACTTATTCAAATAATCTTAACTAAAGTTGATTTTTCTATATCTATGAAGTTCTACCTTTCGGTTTGACTTCATTCTACGAAATTTAATCCTCCGTTATCTCTCTTTTTCCTGCTTTTTTCTCTTCAACTTTATTCATAATTGATTAATACAGTATGAATACAAATCTAATAAAATTTTAAATTTAACAATAATCGTATGATCAGTATTACATCTATTTACATAATTAGAATCTGTTCCTAATGAAAGTGACTAACTTATCTAAATTTGGTCCTACTTCCTTTAATCGGGTTTCGGGGTCCTCTGCTAGAACTCCATTCTCTGTCTCGTTTGCTAATTCTTGCCTTTCTTGATTATATTGTGGACAATCCATGAGTCTGTGGGCCGGCGTGTCCGGGGTGTCACATATAAGACAATCCGGACTTCTGCTCTTTCCTATTCTATGGAGATGAACTCTCATTTCTCCATGTCCCGAGAGAAAAGAAACTGCAAGTTTTCCAGGTCTATTATGTGGGGTTTCTAGCCATTCTTCTAAGTTCTTGATTAAGGCATACGTTGTCCTTCCTTTTGAAGTGTTATCCCATTCTTGCTGCCATCTTCTATTAAATAATGCTTTTACGTGCAGTTTAATAGCTATCCAATATCTAAATTCATTAGCTATTAATCTTTCACCAAGTACTTCTGCTTCTCCTGTAGTTTTTAAATTTCTGAATGCTTCTAGTTGCTGTAGTTCAAGGTGTATTGGCATTAACTTACTTAAAACGCATAATGTCTCTCTTGGAACTGTCCTGTAAGCACCAACTACGCATCTTAAGCATAATGCCTGTAATGTTCTAAGTTTACGTTCCGTTGATTTATGTAGTAATTGTTTGAACCAGAATTCCACACCATAGCTCAAAATTGGTATTATAGCTCTTGAGTAAATTGTACTCAAGGAGTGTCCTATTTTGCCCCATTTGGTGAATACATGCTTTCTTAATATTTGGAATATATTTCTGCATTTCTCTATTATATATTTAATATGTTCTTTAAAGGAAAGTTTATCGTCTATAATTATGCCAAGGTACTTAATGGAGCTTGTTCTGGCTACTGGTACGCCATTCAATCTTATTGCCGGATTTCTATTGTTGGATAATTTCGAGAAGACGATATACTTGGTTTTTTTGTCTCGATATTTCGAGTTTATATCTTTGTGCCCATTCGTTTAATATTCTCAAGCTGTGGTTCATGTTTATTTCTAGATTTAGTCTATTGTTTGCTGTAACAGTTATTGCGATGTCGTCTGCATATGCGACGATCTCAACTCCTTGAGGCCAATTATTTCTTAGCAGTGGCTCAACCGTGAGGTTCCACAGAAATGGACCTAGGGCCGATCCCTGGGGGCATCCCTTTGTTAAACTTTTGGTAACTTTTTCATATTTTGAGCGATAATGAACTTCTCTGTCTGTTAGATAATTCTTCAGAATGCTGACTATTTTGGCTGGTAGGTTGATGTTATGTAGGTATTCAATTAAGCCTGGCCACCACATGTTATCGAAAGCACCGCTGATATCCACAAAAATAGTGGCTCTATGAGTACTATCTGTCTTTATATTCCTAATTAATTCCCTAATAGCCATCTGTGTACTTTTGCCTGGGTCAAATCCAAACTGATTGGCACTTATTAGGTTTCTTCTACTTCTAAATCTGCATATTCCATTTATTAATGTACGTTCAAGCATTTTGCCCAGTTCTGACAGTAGAGTTATGGGTCTTAACGATTTTGGATCGGTTTGATCTTTGTCTGGGGCCTTCAATATTGTGATTAGGCTTCCTTTTTTCCAAACCTTAGGAAAGTAACCTTCTCTAAGACAAGCATCGAACAAAGTTTTTAAATTTGTGCTTATAAATTCATAGCTTAGTGCCAAGATTTTACCATGGATCTGATCTGGGCCAGGGGCTTTTAGGGCTTTTATTGCCTTTATCGCCTGATCCAGGTCTTCCTCTATTAAGTTGAATTCCTGGTTCAAATCTCCAGTATAATTCTGTAATCCCTCTCTTGTTAGGTTATTCAGTTCATTATCTGTGTCTAAAGTATCGTCTGGCATCAGTCTGTTCATTATTTCCAGTAGTGTTTCTGAGTGGGATTCTGTGGATTCTCCATCTAGTTTCTTAACGGTTTTATCATATCTTTTTGCTTTGAATTTACTTGCCGCCAGCTTATAGGTTAGGCCCCAGGGATTTTTCCCCAGATCTTCCTCTACGAAGTTTGACCAGGATATTAGCTTGGCTGCCTTTATCTTCTTCTTGTAAGATCATAGAGCAGTTCTATAGTTTTCGTGTTTTTCTCTCTGTGTCTCAATTGGGTCTCTATGTTTAGAGGTCCGGTATATCTTGTTTTTTTCTTCCAACTTCCTACCAGTGGGAATCTCGTTAATCCATTCATGCGCGTCACTAATTAGATGACGAGGCATACATGTACCCTCTGTTGTGGGTTAATATCTGCGCCGCGCAGGGCGGAATATGATACAGAGTTATGACCCCAATCGGGGGTAAGTCGAAGCACATTCACTATAGTTCCTGGTGGGGAAAATTAAAAGTCCTCATATCTCTAAATAGAATTGAAATTTCAAAGGAAAAGTGGTGCTGACACTGTGAGAGTATGCGTGGTCAGTCACCACTGTCAAGATAGTGGAATTTATAAATAAATAAGTTAGATACAATCAAAAATGCCACAAGCATAAACAGGTTGATAGTAAAATAAAGCATGATAGTGAAAAGGGACGAAACAACACTCTGAAACCGTTCTTATTCTAGGGACGCCCACAACACTTTGAAATAGCCATCCGTTGCTCGACAATTATTTGCGGGAGAAAACCGCGAAAACTATGACACCCGCGACGTCGCACCTTAATCACACGCTAATGTCAGGAGGGCCCTCAACGCCGTCTCCAGACTCTTCGACCAAACGATTGGTGGATCGAAGAGCTCCATTTGAGCGCGCTGTGTACACAGCTCGCCCTCAACGCCCGTGTCAATTTGAGCGCTTCATCGGTGGGCCCGTTGCACCTTGGCCAGATTCCTCTAGCACCAACAATCAACGGCAAGACTTGTACAGACTTGCCAGGCCAGCGTTGTCGTGCGGCCTCTAAGAATTTATTGTTGTCATAGACTGCCTTCTTGGCAGCATACGTCACCCCCAAGGGTTGATTTCCCTCCCAATTCACCCCCACGTCCACGATAAGCGTACAAGTGTTTTGGTGGACAACCGGGTCTGGCTTGAACAGTGTGCCATCCTGGTGCCGGACGTGGGGTTCTTCCTAGGTCGTCCATTGCTTCTTCCTGCAATGCCCGGCGACCTTCTTGACTACCTCGTTATGACGCCTGATCCTCTCCCAGTGTGTGGCGGGACACTATTGTAGGACGTGGGACAGGCTTTCAACTTTGTCACAACCGGCCCTGCATTTCCGCATTTCCGGCGGGTTGGACATGATGCCCGCTACGGGCAGGTTGTTAGATCTCAGTTGCACGGCTCTGACAAAGTCTCGGCCTGTCCATCCTTGTGACTTCTGGTCTATCCAGCTCCTACTGGCGGGATCATCTGTGGAATTTTCGAGACCTTTCAATGTGGGCGCCTGCATTAGACGGTCTCGCCACAGATGATCATTTGGAACGTCGCCTTTCAATGTATTCAGTCGTTCCATCAGTCCTCGCGTTTCGACACACTGTAGGACGGCGCTCAAGCATCGGTCGTCGACGTGGTCAAGAAGCCCGGTCAGGCGTTTCAGGAAGACGCCCGGAATGAAATGTCGAAGCTCCGAAATACCAAGGCCACCGTCCCTGATTTTGGCATGAAGTGCCGCGTCAGGGGTGTGCTCATTTAAGTGGAGAATATGTTTAGCGAACCGCTTTATGAGGCGGTCTGCTGATCGTAATATCTGGCCTGTGACCCTGGGATTTTGAAGCCCAAACATTTATTTCGGTATGATGTGCTCCTTCAAGACCTTTAGTTTTTGATCCGGTTTCAAAGGAGCACGCTCGATATTAGTGAGCCACCGAGGAAGATTACTCAGACTTGGCTTCAGCAAGCCGGTCATTTCATCTTCAAGGACAACTATGTCATCGACGAAGGCCATGGCAGATACCCTAACCTAAGGGGCAAGGGTTCCGCCAGTGGATCCACTGTTCAGATGACAGATCAACTCGTCGATGACATGGGTGAACAATAGAGGGCTCAGAGGTTCCCTTTGTTCATCCCCCCTACTCACCCTGAAGTTACGCGTGCTGCCAGAGCCAGTCTTGATGGTGGTAGAGGAACTGGTCAAGGTGCCCCTAATATAGGTTTGGATCCCCGAATCCACTCCCATCCTGGCAAGGGCCCTGAGGACGGACTCGTGAGAGACCGTGTCGAAGGCCTTCCTGACATCAAGTGCCAACACGTTGAAGCAGGCTCCTCTGCTTCTCCTGGAGCGGATGTAGTGGTCCAGGATGATCGTGTTGGCCATAGTTCCATCCACTTCTGTGAAGCCTCTCTGGTCCATGTTCAGAGAGGTCGCGATTTTGAGCCGATGGGCCAGGACTCGGTGAAATAGACGCTGGATGAAGGAGCCGATGGTGATAGGTCTCCAGTTCCCTGGATCCCTAGGGTCGCCTTCTTTGTGAATGAGGGTGGTCCTCATTTTATTGAACGACTGCAAGTGAATGTTCCTCATCAAAAGTATGGAAAACAAAATCGCCAGATCCCGATCAGCTGTTTTCTTTACCGTCATCACCTGCACCTCGTCGGTCCCTGGTGCTGATATGGACCAGCTAAGTTTTGCTCGGGCGACTTCTTCGGGCAATATCGGCTTGAAGGTGCAGGTGGATGTTTTCGGGTCGATGAAGACCTCGTCATCGGGGGGAGAAGCGCTCTCCAATATCCCCCCGAAGAGTTCCTCGACTGCCTGGACAGAGGGGAAGACGTCAGCGTCATCCAGGTACTTCCCTGCGAGCAGGCGGTCCACCAGTCTACTTTTGTTCTCATTGAACAGATCCTGAGTTTTTTTGTACTGGGCTGCTTTAGGATTGTTCCCTGTGGACTGCTGGCCGTAATGCCTTGCTTTCCGTGTACTTTTCCCTCTGCCCTTTGCCTGACAACCTGCGACCGAGGAGCGCGCCCCGGGGTTGCTCCCGGGACGCACCTCCACCGCTTGTGTGTCAGGCGGCACAGCGGCCCTCCTCCCAGGTCGAGTGGTCTTCCTCTTCTCGAAGTTCTGATGGATCCAGGTTTAGATGAAAGAGGACAGTTCTTGATCGCTGGCCTCCATGCCAGCATCGATCAGACCTATGAGATTGTCAGTTGAGCTCAGAGTCCCCTTATATAGTTGATCCTCGACCTCATCCTTTGACGAAAGGAGATATCTGTAGAGGTCGGGATCGATGGTGGGTTCCTCTGGCTGCTCATCCATCGTCACCGCGTGTGGGCTGGTAGTGATCTCAATCACTTCTGGAGCAGCCAGTGGGGACTCACTCAACTGACGAACTTCTGGTGGAAGTGGGGAGGGATCTTGACTTGCTGTTGTCGAGTACTCGACTCGCGGTCTTCTTGGGGGCGCTTGTGCCCCCGGTGACGGGGTATCCGCTTGCCGCAAACGCTTCTTAGATGTTAGCGCTATTTGGGGAGGATCATTCCACGAGTCTTCGCTGTCGCTGGTAGTGACTGGTGCTGCCCATGGTATCCTCCCAGTGGAGGGTCCTGGGATTCGAGAAGAGTGTATCCCGGGGCTACTGGCTATGGGCAGCACTGCTGGGACCTCTATGGGGCCAGGGAGCTCCTAGGTGTTCCGTATACGGATCATCAAGTTCGTCGCACCCCGTTCCAGGGGTAGTACACGTGCGAGATATTCTGTGTATATTGTTTCATCCCGCTTGTGGCGGATCTGATGGCTAGGGAGGCCGGTGGCTTATTCTATTTCTTTTACGAACGGTTTATCCTTCAAGGTGGAGACCTCTATGGCCGCAAGGATCTCGTAAAGCTCGTGTTCCGGCCTCGGCAGGCTATCTTCCATTTCCTTCGCATATAGGTCTGGATGCGCTTTCTTTTCGTGCTGCCTTACCCCCTGGAACGTGGGGAAGGTTCTCTCGCTGAATTGACACTTTGACGTGTCACGTGTTATGCATAGCCTCATATGCTTCTGCAGCCCCCCATTGGTCTCGCAACCGTGTCCGCACTTTGGACACCGGTGCGGATGCGGGTTTGCTTGGAGAGAGGGTGGAGTGGCAGAAAAACTTACCCTCCTTGGGTTCACTTTTGTTCCCTCTCACCTTAGCGGACCAGGGCCACTGGCGGTGTTAGTTGGACCCTGTGTGGGTGTCGTCAGGGATGGCTGGACTCCCTCCTTCTTGTTTCCTGACATTTCCCTTGGTCGTAGTGCCCCGTGGTTGCTAAGACGTGTGTCCGTTGGCGCGATAACACTCCGCACTTTTCACTAAATGTTTACAGAAAATGGCAGAGTCGAAGGAACGATTCACTTTCCACAAGTGTTTTAAAGAAAAAAGGAGAGTTCTCGCAGCTACGAGAACTCTCCTTCATTCAAATAACCCGCGCGCACTGGTAGTGGTACTACTGCTATGGCCGATGCCAAGATGGCCGCTGCCGGAGATACATAGGTAACACGAGACGATTTTACCACGCGGGGACAGAATTGTAGGTTAACACCCACGTGGAGATTCCCGGAACCCGTATATCTCCGGCCGGGATGAAGATATTGTATTCCGGTTCGCACACACTGAAACCCACGGCGAACTAAAACACTCGGTATATTCAATGTTGAAGGACCCCGCACGGTTCTTATGGAAAATGGGTCCCAGTCGAATTGGCTCAAAATTTGGTGAAATGTAGTTCATGATGTCCTGATCAAATGTCTCCATGGTCACACTAAGATCTAATGGACAGTTTTTTAAATACAAGGGGTTAAACATGCGGAGGCAGGTTGTTACTTACCTTTAGAAAATCAGTTATGTGGCGATTACTTTGTTACAAAGAGTCAAGGATAACAAATTATAATCTTGATATTGTCGACACGAGTTGTAATGAAAAGTTATCAGATTCCGTATACAGGGATATTCGTTTTCTAGGTAGGTACTCTAGCCGCCAATATTGATTTTTATATAATTCTTTGACCAAACTCAGTCAAACGCAAAAGCTTGTAGAATGAGTAAATATCATTTGTTCTCAATATTGGGTGATCTGAGGTGACTATTATACAGGGTCACTCAAAATTATTTCTTTTTGTTGTATTCATTTCAATTTTCTCAGGAACATTTATAAAAATTGAACGTAAAGTAGGAAACTAACTATGATGTGATCAATATTTTGCGGCTCTTGCCCATTTGTTGCATTTAATCACGATTATGTACAGATTATATTTTTTGTTGATGGCTTGCATACATCAAAAGTACACGACATTGGCGTTATGGGAAAGGTAGGTACCAACACTTGCGAGCATCAGATTTACGAGTGGAGTAATTACGATCTAGGTATTTTCTTCTTCATTAAGCATCTATAAGCGTATAAACATTCAAATTCTTTGACACTGAAACTACTCTCGAGGTATATTTCTTATGGAAATGACAAGATGTCTCATCTTATGATCGGTTGATGTAACCTAATTCAATAACCTAAGGAAAAACAATAATAATAATCCAATCTTAGCATCAAACTTCATCAGAAGTTTGTTTTGGATAATTGCCAAGATTCGTGTTGTGGTATGATAAATAAATTCTATATGTCTTGTAATTTTGAATACCCTTGTATGTATAATCTGTATACTCAATTAATTTCAATATGAAGTTTTATATATAATTATCTGATTAAACTCTTTCTCATCATTATAGCTGATGATAAAGCCGATCGTGACATTTAATGAATCACCCTGTATATTAACGAATCAATGTATCGCCGGTATCCAGCCTCAATCCAATACCCTGTACAAAATATGAGATATGAAGCGCACGGCCTTACTAGGTAGTGTTACTACATACTATCAAATTCAAGATACCCTTGATGATTATTTGAGAGATGATGTTGATTTTGACACTCTCATTTAGTTCTGCTAGTTTTGAGTGATTGTAACTGAATTATTGTTTGGTTTGATACATCAGACTTAAAACAGACTACCTACTTGAAAACAGAATAAGATGGCCTTGAGAAATAGAAATCTCCTGACTTGTTTTGTTTGTGATGGACGATTTCATCCACGTTTGATGACTAGAATAGATGGGGATGAGAATGCTGCGAAATGTGAAATAGCAATCCGCAGAAGACAAGATTTTTCTAGACCTCCCCTTGATGTGAATCCCGATACCAAAATATGTACCAATTGCAATCAGTCAATCCGCAATGAAATATTAGCTATTGAAGAAGACCCTGCTTGTTTGAGGATAAATGTTTTAACGCAAACTAGAAGTAGTACGTGTTTGATATGCAACGGCGAGGAAGACCTTCGTAGGATATCTGTCAAATGTAGGGCTTATGTTTTTATTTTGAAAGATATCTATATTCCCGGAAATGTTAAATCATGCGCAAATCATTTAGATGAGCAAGGATATATCTTACAACCGTTGCTAATTGGATTGCGTTACATCAACCGACCCTATGTAATAAGAGGAGAATTCCTTCAGTCATTCTTACAAGGAATTCGTCATGAAGCAAAAAAAAAGCTAACGAAAATATACGACGAAAATAGTTTGAGTGATAGTGAATTTGAATATTTATACCCTGTTAATAAACAGCAGTTTTCAGAACTATTCACCTATTGCGATAGAGTACTCCAAGAAGATTATCACAGATATGTGAGTAAAAAGGACCTCTTGATGTTTTTGTGCAAAATGCGTCATGGACTTTCTGATGATTTTTTATGTATAATGTTTGGCTATTCGAGTAGACAGGCAGTAAGTCTCTCCGTTACCCTCGTTAGAAAATCTTTGATGCAACGTTTTGTGACTACCAACATAGGATTTAATGCAATTACTAGAGAAAATTATATTGAGAGACATGTTACGGACTTTGCTAATGTACTATACAATCCAGAGCCACAAATTCCTCGAGCAATCACTTTCATCGATGGTACTTACAGCTTCATTCAAAAGAGTAGCAATTTCAGAGTTTTGCGGCAGTCGTATTGTGTACACAAAGGCCGACACTTATTGAAACCTATTCTAATAGTAGCACCTGACGGTTTTATAATCGACATTCAAGGACCATACTTCTCTGATAGTAAAAATAATGACGCTGCAATTTTGCAAAATGAACTTGAAATAGATGGTAATATAATGAGAAGATGGTTCCAGGAAAATGATATTGTAGTAGTGGATAGGGGGTACCGTGATGCTGCTGGAATACTTGGACACCTAGGCATTGTGCATAAAATGCCAGCACTTATGCTGCCTAACCAACACCAACTCTCAACTGAAGATGCTAATGACTCTCGTTTGATTACAAAGTCGAGGTGGATTGTGGAAGCAAGAAACGGCCACATGAAATCAATGTTCAAGTTTCTACAACGAGATATTCAGATCCAACATCTTTTCCATCTTGGGGATTTTTATCGGATAGCTGGAGCGATTATCAAAAGGTATCACCCTCCTATCCTTATGGAAGGAGCCGATGCACAATTGGCTCAAAGATTACTCGAAAAGGCTAGAGAACCAAATGTCGTTCAAGCACTAGTCGAGCTAGAGAATCTGAATACTAGAAATGCTCAAAGATGGGTGCGTTTAGATGCCGAACATTTGCAAGATTTTCCAATTCTGACGCTTGATTTCATGAAAATGCTTACTTTTGGAATTTATCAAGTAAAGTTGGCACCTTCTTATGTCCAAGACAAATTACAGAGGGATCACGGCGAAGAATTTCAGTTTGAAACTTTGAGAGATATCAACAGACTACCATGGCCAGGGCTTTTACGAGTTAGAGTATTCTCTCGTTTCAGAAATGCAGCTAAATATCAACTGTGGATCTCATACCGACCAACAAATTATGATGGAACGATTGATGAAGAAGAATCTATAGATGGTTATAACTGCACCTGTAAATCTGGTGCTCGAACTGTCGGTACCTGCGCACATATTGCTAGTGTAATATGGTTCTTGGGGTACGCACGCCATCAAGCAAACATTCGCTTCCCCTCAACTCAATTGATAGAATCCGTTCAAGATGCAGCGAACAGACCACAGCCGCAAAATATAATTCATTAGTTTTTTTAATTTATATCCACGTACGTTTCAAGTCTACATGATTTTGTACAAACAATTACTCACATCGCCCGTAAAAAGAGAACCACGCTATGTGAATATCCTTAAAACTGTTTATTACAAAACTTAACAACATCCCTATTACGTTTCAATTTTTTTTGAAACCTTCGACACCAGTCTGTCGATGGCATTATCTTTGAATGCACCTGACCGTATTGCTTTGAGATGAAATCAGTGACAGTTAGTGTCTACTAATGGCCGCGTTGAAGTTTTACAGTTTCATTGTTTTCTCAGTCATTTATAATTTTCATACAGCATATATACATTTTCCAGATATGTTCATCCTAGATGCTGTACAACATCAAAGTGAATAAAATATTTGAGAAAATATTCTCCCTAATGGGCAGTTCGTTGTTTCAACGTTGAATGGTATAATTTCAAGTGAAATTTTGAATTCCAGTTGAATTTTCAACGTTGTCATTTCAGTTCATGTGTCTAAAGTGTTTCAAAAACGTATAAATAACAATCCACTCAACGTATCACTCAGTGATATTACGTTATTTTTCAACTTAATGGGTAAAAACACGTTTATTTCCGCGACATTTTAACCAACCATAAACGTTTGGCAACTTTCAATTTTCAACGTTATTTCAACTTATGTGTGCCCACTGGGATTGTTCTTCCTGAGTTGATGCAAAGCGACACTGGATGATGGAAGTGAACCTCTGAAAACGGCCCTATCTAAAGCTACTGTGACACTTCGAGATGAGACCACGTGCCTATTGTCTGTTTTAAGGTTTACAGTTTTTCCTTAATGATTCCGCGTGCTCACATAAAATATCCATGTTTGTAGGTTACATATGATATTTTAGCTTTATGTAATAACGTCATAGCCATAATACTCATTTTATGAAGTTACGCAAGGTGAACAAGAAGAAAATGCTCTAGATGATTATTAATGCCGTGTAAATCTATACTGCTCGAAATATCAAATCTTGCTACTGTCTAGTCACATGGTTTTTTAGATACGCTTCGCAGGCCATCAATCAAACATTGGATATACGGACTATTCCCTAACCGAATTATAGGATCCATACAAGATGCAACAAACAATTTTTTTGAGTGACCCTGTACAATAGTCACCTGAGATCACCCAATATTGAGAACAAATGATATTCACTCATTCTACAAGCTTTTGCGTTTGACTGAGTTTGGTCAAAGAATTCTATAAAAATCAATATTGGCGGCTAGAGTACCTACCTAGAAAACGAATATCCCTGTATACGGAATCTGATAACTTTTCATTACAACTCGTGTCGACAATATCAAGATTATAATTTGTTATCCTTGACTCTTTGTAACAAAGTAATCGCCACATAACTGATTTTCTAAAGGTAAGTAACAACCTGCCTCCGCATGTTTAACCCCTTGTATTTAAAAAACTGTCCATTAGATCTTAGTGTGACCATGGAGACATTTGATCAGGACATCATGAACTACATTTCACCAAATTTTGAGCCAATTCGACTGGGACCCATTTTCCATAAGAACCGTGCGGGGTCCTTTGGATCAAATCTATGGATTTTAGAGATGATTGTTTCGCGAGCATCGCGGACACGTCCTCTCATCGCCACGATGCTTCAGAGAGTCATAGTTACTCCCGCCGTTTACCTGCGCTTGCTTGAATTTATTCACGTTGACATTCAGGGCACTGGGCTAAAATCACATTGCGTCATCACCCGCTGGGGCCATCGCAATGCTTTGTTTCAATTAGACAGTCGAATTCCCGCGGTTCGTGCCAGTTCTGAGCTGACCGTTGAATGGCAGCCGAAGAGGACACCCGGACGCCCTTGCGAGCGAACCGGGGCCTCGCAGCAAGACGGTTCCGCGGGAGGCCAAGGCACGGAACCGAACTCGTATCCACGCCGCCGCCGTGAAGCGACAGCGCTCCACCTCGCACAGGCCCGGCACGTCAGTCGCGACCCACTTCCTCGCCAAGCCCGACACGCCCCGATCCTCAGAGTCAATCCTTATCCCGAAGTTACGGATCCAATTTGCCGACTGCCCTTACCTACATTATTCTATTGACTAGAGGCTCTTCACCTTGGAGACCTGCTGCGGATATGGGTACGAACTGGCGCGACGCCTCCACGTGGCCCTCTCCCGGATTTTCAAGGTCCGAGGGGAAATTCGGACACCGCTGCAACTGCGGTGCTCTTCGCGTTCCAAACCATATCGCCCTGCTAGAGGATTTCATGGAACTCGAACGCTTATGCAGAAAAGAAAACTCTTCCCGGATCTTCCGACGGCGTCTCCGGGTCCTTTTGGGTTGCCCCGACGAACTCTCTTGCGAGGGCCCGACATTTAGACGGTTCCGCTGCCGGGTTCCGGAATAGGAACTGGATCCCCTTTCGCCCGACGGGTGTGTTAGGAGTTCAAACGTATATACAATATAACACATTCGTAAAACTACACCACATCAACATCGGCTTTCGCCTAGGGCTTAGGATCGACTGACTTTTGTGCAACGGCTGTCCGGGGACAGAATCGGCACCAGGTCCGATCACCGTCAAACGCCATCAGTTGGTTTCATCAAGCGTTCGACACTTGAATTTGGTTCTGTTCAATGTATAATATATCTTTACAACACTCTGGTTTGAAGCAAATTGGAATTTGGATGTTTGATACGGAATAATTTTCTGAACAAAGGAAATGCTAATTAATTAGAGACCCTCTAAAATAAATTTCTGAAGTATCTCTTCAATGAAAAATAAAACACATCTCCAGGTTTCCCTGGACACTCAGGGGTATCAGGTAACGAAATGGCCGATGGTCTGGCGAGAAAGGGGGCGAAGGGTTCAGTGATTGGCCCAGAGCCAATCTTAGGGGTCACTTGATCCTGGAGCAACTTCAAGATGAAAGAAATCCTGACGGAAAGGTTTTAGGACAGCTGGATAAAGGCTCCTCGAATGAGGCAGTCCAAACTCCACATAGGAAACCCGTCACGAAGACAGACCAATGCCCTCTTGGCTTTGAACAGGAAGGAGCTGAAACTGGTGGTGGGCCTTCTGACAGGGCACTGCCACCTGAACAAACATCTCAGCATGATCGGGATTGTGGAGGATCCTGAATGCAAATGGTGCCTAGAGGATGAAGATACTTCTACTCACATCCTCACTGAATGCCTGGCATTAGTGGTAGCAAGGGTAATCCGTTTTGGGAGCAGTATCCTGGACCCAGAGGATGTTGAAAAGATTTGGCCTAGAAAGTTGACCTCTTTTGCTCGCGAGATTGGCCTTCTCCATGGCTGACTTGCGATCCTAGGAAAGTGGGTGCCCAATGGGCCCGAAAAGGGAGGCCTAAATGCGTCAGGTCCCGGACGCGTATTGGCATTGTCTCCTATGGTACGACGCAACCTGAGAAAAGTGTATGCCGAATCGCGGAAGATAATGTCCCACGATTTCGCAATGATATGCGCGACATTCTCTCCTGCTTTAGGACGCTACGTGCTGAATATTGAAGCGTCTGGATACAGTAGATTTCGCCACGAGAATTTTCTCTTTATGAGTGGCAATATCTACTATGGAAATAAACTCCGTGTTCTGTTTCCTTAATGTATTATTTCATTGGTGTACATAAAGAACAGTTAGTGAGATTTTGCATTCGGTTTGTTTTTATTTACGTTGGCCGATAAGTGCCTCTTCTTTCTGATTACCTTTTCAGGTTCATTTTTTGAGGGTCTACCTGACTGAATCCTCTTCGCCCCAGATGTCAGTCCAGGTCGAATTTTACGTCTGGACTTTGATGTCGGCTGTACTCTAATTTGCCGTCCACGGTTGTGAAAATCGTTTCTCCTGGATTGCATATGGCAAAGATATGACTGCACCTGTGTAGCAGTTGTTAATTGGCTGAGTGTGAGATTAATTTTATGCATCACTTTGGTCAAGTCACTATTTTGATTATTGAGTGCAATATCTGAAATACGAACAAAATTCGATTTTAAAATAGTCGCTTCACGTATGTGCAGGGGATCAGACGATCCTTAAGTGATTCCTATTCTTTGGGTTTCGACTGATTTTTCTTCTCCGATATTCATTGTTATATTTATACTTTATTCGATATTTTGCGTGAACTTATCACTGATGCTGCTAATTATAATTGTTGGTACATCCATATCCATATAGAAATCTTCAGATACTTCATTCCCCAATGCCAATTTAGCCAAGATAATTCGATCTTCGGAGCGTAGTAAAGGTGAAGTGTTGAGCACCAGCGCAAAACGCTCTTGGATCGCACATAAGTGTTTGCAATAACGGCCACCTTGACCAAATGGGCAATCGCATAATGCTATCTCTACATAGGCGGTGTAAAAAAGATGTTTATCTTCGGCCGAAGAAATTCTGTACGTGTTTGAGTCAATTTTATGTACATCGAGAGATTTTGCCTTCTTAGAGAATACCAAATATGATAATTTTGGCTGACTTCGCCTTGAATTAGCGAACTCTAATAAATGTTTCTTGTGATAGCTTTTGAAAACACTATCAATAAAGTCCACAAGAGCACATGCATTAAACGCCTTGCAGCGTTGAAGTACTATGTGTTCGAAAATCCTTATTGAAGCCACAACATAATTGTTTGTGTTATAACCTCTGGTAACTGCGTCTTTTCTGAGGCACAAACACCATTCTGTTCTTCTTCCCCAAATTGATGCTATGTGACTCAAGAGATGAGGATATTTTTTGCATCGATTCTCCGTTAATATTGTATCATATTGTGATTCGGCTTCTTCAATGCAGGAAGAATATATTATGCTTTGAAACATGTTCATGATTGGTTTTCGATCAACATTTAAAATATGATGTTCGGATGCCCAAAGCCATCTCCAAAAAGCTTGCGCAAGATGGAATTAACACAGAAGTAAACGAGAATATGGATAGACAGAACTTAATGCATTACGTTCACTAGCACTGTCGTCAGTCATGAACAATAAGGGATATCCTATGCCTCCAAAACCATTTGTACCTAAGTGCTCCTTCAAAACGCTGAATGCTAAAGTATAGTTGCTCTCTGTCTGCGCAGTATGCAACAAGCTGAAGGAATTGCACCGATTTTGGAAGAAGCATACATAAATGTTACGCAGGTGTTCATTTGATCACTCGACCCACTTGAATCAACGAAAACAATATCTTTGGAAAATGACTGTTCATGTGCACGCTTCATGATGGGAGTTAAAACCACAATGATCAATGGATTTTCCTTTAAAATAACTTCAACTCCTTTAGCTTCATACAAATGTTTCTTGTTTTCAATTACTTGGAAGATACTATCTTCACTGCGTGTTCCAAAATTAGCCGTCCTGAAATAAATAAGGATTGAATTTCAAATTGAAGAAACAATACCCAGTCCGCAGAAGCACGTCTAAATGACGTCAATTTCTGGTGACTAATCACCAGATATGTCGTAACTATATGACGTGACTTTCACGTCTGAATATTTTTTAGTTTTCACCATAGTAATCCACTTTGAATTCAAAAATCAAATATATTGTTACTTTTTATTATTATATGACGGAAAAAAATACAAGATTACATAATATCGTAAATGAAAAGAGATAGGTACCTGTTGTAAAATAATATAATGCTCATTGTTCTCATCAGTAGTTAAGACAACAAGGCTTCTAATTTAAGGGTTCAAAAAACACTCACTGGTGTCGCTAGTGGCGCTGTGGCTGCGCTCTGTACTGGGCGGCGGCAAATTCAAATATTGGATGGTGACAAATTCAAATGGTGGCGATTTCGAGTAATGGATGGTGATTTCGATAAAATGAATATTTGGAATTAAAAAAAAGCTGGTCGGGTGTGCTCTGCGCGAGGATTCGAACCCCGACCGACGGGCTGTGAGCCCGAAGCGCTACCATCGCGCCACACCACTAGACGGGAAAGTTTACGAGTTGTGAGAATGATACAGAGGTTGGCAGTGGCACAGGCACAGACTGCTAGCGAGTGCTAGCGAGCGATGGGACAGGGTTGCCAGACGTTGGAAATACTCGGTGTGCTACGTTGTCGGACGTCAGAATAATTCGGGGGGCTACGTAATACATAATTGCCGTTTTGGCGATGGCGTATGACGTTCGACATATGACGTATGAATTTTGACAGGCGACGTTTGACGGAATCGAGGATGAAAAAATGAAATAAAATTATCAGTGAAAAAGTTGTTTTTTTCATTAAATAATTCAGTAACATCATTTAGGTATCAAATTATCGAACCATTTGTATAAAATATCAACGTTGCGGAGGCTGCAATTGAAGGATTCCCGACGAAGGTGATGCATGCAGGATGTGATGGTGTTGTTGTGTTCGAAAATTAGAACGTTGTACCAGGAATCGTCATATTGCTCCAAATTCACGACTTTTGCATGTACATCGAATGTTGCTAGTTTGTCTTCCAGAAACTCCTTCTTTCGGTGTCCTCGCACATAAATGATATCATCGAGCAAATTGTATGCTACCAAACCAGAAGAATATCTTAGTCCATGAATGTTTTTCTCCAAGCAACAAACGCCGCATCGGTCTTCTTTGCTGAGAGAGGAGAAGGATTTGTGCGGAAGTAGCAAATAATTAGTACATTGAACTCCAATTTTTATAGCAATCTCCTTGGGGCGGAATTCATGGTTGATAATGAACCCTTGAATGCCAATGAACGCTACTCTCATGATGCTGGTTGAACTCAAACTGACTGGGAAACTGAGATTCAATTCCACTTTTTAATAATTTCACTGAGTGGGAGGTGCTCAATGATATTATCGTGAACGATGATGCAATAGGCTTGAGTGTTGGCAGGAAATCCTTCCTGCTTCAATTTCGAGTTTGACATCGACAGTGGAGCTTTTGACACTTTCGTCCCGTCGCGAGCAATCGATAACGAAGAGAGGTTGATTATTGGCAAATTCGGGGTAACCCAGGAGTGGACTATGTAGGGTGGTGTTTTTATAGCTGAATCCAAATTGCGTATAATTGAAGTACGCCTGCGGAAAGGCTCCTTTATTGAAGGCTAACTGCATCTTCTCCTTTGGATAACTTTCTCCATTGAGAGTTAATGTGATATTCGTTATGTTTGCGTGATTGAAAATCGTAGGATCAGTATTAACTTTAGTCAGATCATGATCCGTTTGAAAGCAAACGATGACATATCGAGGGCTTCCGAGAAACGAAGAAGTTTTCACAGACCATATTTCATTGGTGGCACCTGTCGTCAGAGAAGGCAACACATGTAATTCCCATTTTCTGAATGGTATCAGAATGGGAGTGTCAGCTTTTATTGCCTTCAAAAGTTGCAATTTTATCTGACCGTTCGGGAATAGTCTTTTCACTTTGAGTTCCACGGTTTCAATGTCCAGTTGTACTTTTGTGGGCACAATTGCTCCGCCGGCAGCAGTTTCGGTGATCTTGAAGCAGTTATTATCGTTTCCAGCTCGTACCAAACGAATAGAATGTTTACCATAGGAGACGCACTCATAATCGTTGAAAATATTCAGCAGATGCTTCAGTGGAATGAACATGCTGAATGCTAAACTTGCTGCATTTAAGACATCGACGTTATTGGGGTAGGTCCAACCTGCTATAGCCAATTGTTTCGTATCTTCAGCACTGTAGCACAAATAGCCTCTAACAGTGCTAACCGTTCCAACATCACGTACCGATTCCAATTCCTTTCCATTCTGATCATAACTGACGGATTGAAACATATAGGCACCAGCATTATTGACGAAACCTACACGTCCAACACCTTCAGTTCTTGTAACTTTTCCGCTAATGTGCAAAATACTCTCATAGAGAGCATCAAAAGCATCAGACTGATTGATGTTGATTTCTATGACATCGTTATTGCGAAAGGACTTGACGTAAGGGTAGTATGTTCTCCATGGTAGTATGTTCTCCATTCGACCTTCTGTATGGATTCGTCGATGTGAGGCTTTCTGAATATGTTGAACACTCGAGAGGATAACATGATAGCCGAGTGACTTGAGAAATGCTATATTTTGCGGACTGAGTGGACGAGTGTGGCGGCTGATGAATGTCTTCTTGAAGACTGAAGGAGCAGACACAGGAATGCGACTCTTATAAACACTTAGGGCCATAGTTTCTTCAGTTCCAATCGATTGATGACTTCTTCGTTTCGGAAATTGACCAGTTGGAAGTTTTGATCGAGCACTTTGAGCTTGATGTTGTAGATTTCGTTGTATGGGCGGCGATCGGCAAATAAATTAGATGATTCGGTGTTTCGTCAATGGCGTAGCCAGGGTCGGCGTCAATGGCAAATTCGTAGATCGTGTGAGACGGTCTGTCGTTGTAGAATGCCCCTGAGGTAATGTTGCTATCGACATGTATCGTTCGAACTTTTATAATATTCACAGGTTGATCGGACACATGATGAATGTCATTTTCCAAGATTCTAGACGAAAACCCATATGTTTTCCAAACTATTGTTCTGAGTGAAATCGATCACATGATGCTCACAGAAAATTTCACTTTTCAAAGTATTATTATTCGGTTTGAGATAGAAAAGGTCTTCAGGCTTCTGCGATTGTGATGGCATATTTTTTGAAGAAGGTTGCGGTACAAGATGTTTTCTGATCAGCTTTTCGATATCGTCAATTTCGTAAGCTCCAGTTGGAATATCAATGCTTTTTCGCCGTTTTTTGTCGCCGTTTTCGAAATAATAGAACTTTGTACCTTCCTCGATGTTGGGCACGCTATCGTACGAATGGAGACTGAGTAGAGCTAAACCATATTCAGAATCGAGATCTAATGGAATCGGAGGCGAAAAATCGATAGAGAGCGTCGAAGAATGACTCTTCAGTGTCAATATCAAAGACATGACTGATGCTAGAGTGTAGAGGTATGCATAATTTAAATAGTTGGGTGTTGTTTTACTATCATTTTAATGTTGAAGTCAATAGAAATGCTAAACATGAATGACCGCAATTGATTTGATTGTATTTCTGATAGACATCATTATTATAGAATATCTGCACGTTATTTCCGAAATATTCGGCCAATTCCTTCGGCAGTTTTAGACAGCCATACGAATCGAAATATTGGACAATATTTCCATGTTTTTTATATGCTACCAAATGGGTACCGGGATTGATGGAGGAATCTAAATTCATTACAGCACACTCACGACAACGCCATGGGCGGGTAGGTATAGTGTCTCGCATGAAAACTCCCCGAAAATATGGTATTTTCAGTTGTTTGGCATATTTTACAATCTCTCCATCATATAAGGCTCTATTGGGTATCTTAGATATCAGTTTTTTTGCTTCTTCTTACGTGTTGTACGTAGATAGACACCGGAACCCAAATGCTCCATGGCTTGATTGTGACGTTTATCCTCTTCCATTTTTTTCCTCGCATTCTTGGTATCAATTACTGTTTTTGCGATAGCGCTTGCTCCCCCAGCCAACGATCCCAGAGCCGATAGGCCTGCAAATAGGGGTATCAATGGTAGGAATCCACTACTTTTTCCTGTCGCAGGCAAAGGTATCATTCTGGGAATTCGAATCTTTTTCCGATCTCCGACTTTTCTTATTGCCTTACGAGCTGCATGCAAAGCTGCTACAGATGATCTACTCAAACCACCACCTTGATGCCTACCACTGTCAGCATTGCCGTCAAACGTTTTTTTCAGAACATTCAGCACATTTTTCACGATTTTAGAGAACGGCTGCTGCTGCTGCTGCTGCTGCTGCTGCTGCTGCGATACCCCCATGCCGAGTTTACGTTTTGTCTTCATACCGGTGGTGACGAGCCAAGCGGCAGCTTTCTCACCAATTTTAGCGTCTTTCGATTTGACTCGTTCCCAAGCTTTATTTTCCAACACCCGATCTGCCTTATGTCGTTCTTCCAAAGTGCCGTTCTGAGAGTATGCGATATCGTGCTCTTCACAGGCTTCGTCCAAGGGGTTTATGCCTATATCTCCACGTTCTAGTCGCTCTTGCAATTTGGTTCCTGGACCACAATACGAATAACCGGGAAGATGTAATTCGAATGGCAGTTTATTGATGAGTGTATTGATTATACCTTCACCTCGGTAGATCAGCATCAAGAATGAGCACTGATGCGACAATTCACCTCCATTTATAAAAGCCCACTCTGTGAATTGTCACACACATCATGAGAGTCGTTCAACAGAAAAACACGCTGCCAATCGAAAACTTGGACTATTTGAATGACAGCGGAATCGATCCAAGTAAACATGGTGTCCTGTTACCACACTCATTTCGCGCAATTATTTGCGGTCCAAGTGGATGTGGAAAAACGAATGCCGCACTGTCATTGCTGTTACATCCCAATGGCGCTAAATTTGAAAACGTATACGTGTACTCAAAGTCTCTGTATCAGCCCAAATGCCAGTTGCTTGAGAAGATACTGAGAATGCTCAAAGGTGTTGGATTTTTTCCATTCAAAGCTAATGAGGAAATTATGGGCCCCAATGAAGCAAAACCAAATTCCATTTTCATTTTAGATGACATATCCTGCGATTCACAACAAAAAATTCAAGAGTATTATTCCATGTGCCGCCATCGGAGTATCGATGCTATATACATAGGACAGACGTACAGTAAGGCCCCTAAACAAATGCTGCGCGACAGCACTAACCTAGTGGTGCTCTTCAAGCAGGATGAGGTGAATTTGAAGCATGTGTTTGATGAACATGTCTCACCCGACATGAAATTCGATCAATTCAAGCGAACTTGTGCGGATTGTTGGAGTGAAAGATATGGTGCAATGGTTATCGTCAAGGATCACGATCTGAACGCAGGTCGCTATCGTCAAGGCTTTGACAAGTTTATGAAAGTATGAACTCAATGTGATAGAGCCTATTTGTCAACATGAAACCACTCAGCAAAGAGGTCGATGTCGTTCGCAAAAATAAAATCAATGAAATCGCCAAGGCTATAAAAAGGAAATATTTAGCTTTAAAATTGGGCAAATCAGAGGAGGATGAAACGTTGCAAAAGTTCTTCAAACCTGTATCTGCACCACTAAAAGAAATAATAGCAGCAAACACCCCATTAAACAACGCCACTATCAAGCATGAACATTTGCCACCGAAAAAGGAAGAGAAAGTTCAAAAGAAAGAGGAAGAAAATGAAGGAGAGGAGCCTTATAGATTGCCTTTTCAGAAACTTGAACGTGTTGTTAGTATCCATTATTTCGGAACTGAAGGAGGCCAACATTATACAATAGAGAGCTTGTGAGAAATCAATCATTTCAAAGATGACAATCGATAAGTTCGGACGTAGTTCGGATAGAAAAAGAAAACTTGTGGTGATTGCAGGTGACGGCGGCTTAGCACACACTCCTAAAGGCGATATAGATTTCGGTAATTTGAATTTGTGCAATGTCAAAACACCTATTTCGAAAAAGGATGCTGTCAACAAGGAATACGTGGACCAGATAAGAAATAATCTGAAACAGTCTCTTGCGCGAATCCAGACAGATTTCAAGAGTGCAATTGATGACTATTTCAAAAGAGTTGAGACCAAATTCACAGAAGCGAATAATTCTCATGATACCAAGTTGGCGGAGTTGACCTCCAAGCTACAGAATACAGCTATGCAAATGACGCATATTCTCAAAGAATCATTGCCCAAACTGGAAAAAGATGTAAGCTCGAATGCGAATGGCATTGCAGATGTTGCGAAATTACTCGAAGATAATACTAATAGTATAAGAACTTTGAAGAATGAACAGCAACAAAGTCATCAGACAGTGATTCAGCTTGCCGATAACATCTCTCAGATCGGAGATGACCTCGCAAAGAACGTGTATCAGACCGTTAATCCGAAAATACCAATATCAAGCAAAGTAGTGTCTATGAAAAATACATAAATACAATGTTTGTCTCCAACTATGTCATTCTATTACCTCCTGTTCACCTCCCATTCCTCCTCATAGATATTATGATAGTATGTCGCAATCTAGGGAAAAAATCAGACTTGTCAACGAGTTACATAAACCAGCTCGAAAAAACTACCCACATCGACGTACCATCATTATAGGCATAGATGATTTATGGCAAATGGATCTGGCTGAAATGCGTCAGTATGCAACACATCGAAATCGAAATTTCAAATTGATTATGGTTGTGATTGATTGTTTTTCCAAATACGTTTGGACTCGCCCATTGAAAACGAAAACTGGTGAGGAAATAACGAAAACGTTTGCAGATATTTTGACGCCCACAAAACGTTGTCCGAAAAATCTGCAAACAGATCAAGGAACGGAATTTTACAATAGCAAATTTCGCAGTCTGCTGAAAACGTACAACATCAATCATTATAGTACGTACAGCATCAAGAAAGCAAGCATAGCTGAACGTGTAATCAGGACATTGAAAGAGAAATTATTCAAATATTTCAGCCTGAACGGCACCTACAAATGGATAGACGTATTATCTACCATTACGAAAACCTACAATGATACACGTCACAGTAAGATTGGATGCAAACCATCTGAAGTCAACAAATCCAACGAAAAGCAAATTCTGAGCAGATCGTTTACTCACTTGAAAATTGCTGGCCCGCGAGAACTCAACCTAGGTGACGTTGTTCGCATAAGCAAAGCTAAGCATGTGTTCGAAAAAGAATACACACCAAATTGGACTACTGAACTATTCAAAATCATCAAATGCAAAATAACCAATCCTGCCACCTACATGCTGGAAGACATGCAAGGTTCACCAATTAGAGGCGCTTTCTATGAAGAAGAATTACAGAAAACTGCAAACCCCGAAATCTATCTGGTTGAAAAGGTGCTGAGAAAGAAGGGGAAAAAATGTACGTCAAATGGTTAGGTTTAGACGCCAAACACAACAGCTGGATCGAAAACGCGCTGATGTGTGTGTGTGTGTGTGTGGGTGTGGGTGTGGGTGTGGGTGTGGGTGTGGGTGTGGGTGTGGGTGTGGGTGTGGGTGTGGGTGTGGGTGTGGGTGTGGGTGTGGGTGTGGGTGTGGGTGTGGGTGTGAGTGTGAGTGTGGGTGTGGGTGTGGGTGTGGGTGTGGGTGTGGGTGTGGGTGTGGGTGTGGGTGTGGGTGTGGGTGTGGGTGTGGGTGTGGGTGTGGGTGTGGGTGTGGGTGTGGGTGTGTGTGTGTGTGTGTGTGTAGCTCGAAGTATTAATTTGTTATTGTCTATATATTTCAAGAGCTAATGCTCAGTTTTCCTATCACATAACTTATAGTATCAAGATGGAATATGATGTGATGTCTAATAAATAATTTCATCTATTCATTACGGAATGTCCAAACGAGGACTCATTAGTTTTCTTACTCATGAACCGAAGATAAACGTTCAGATATACCGGGTGACACAGACACATGGTATACTCCCATTTTCTCATTTGTTTTTTTAGCTATATTTCTGGAATTCGGAACATCGCATATGCTGTCTAGAGGACACTTTTACACATTTTCTCACCTTCTCACCTTCTCGTTTTCCAGGAAATGACTTCAACTTTCGATTCACAAACGAAACACCCTATATTCCATTTCATAATTGGTTAGAGATTATTATAACGGATTCTACGATACCAGGTTTGATTGGGTTATTTCAAATGACCACGAAGATATTTGAGTTCGGAGTTTCCATATGATCAATGTGTGTGACGGCGCAACATCGAAACTTCTATTTCTGTCACACACACGAAATATCTTGCAGAAAACATTTGCATAAGCTGCCTTCGTGTAGCAAGTTCTGAAATTATTAAGTGAACATGTGAAAAAGAGGGGGTATTCCGGAACAATTATTCAACGTATGCTTTTTCACTCAATGCAATTGAATTATGTGGTGTGCATACATTAAATGATTTTTCCTAGTGAATACAAAAAGTGCATGTGCAAAAAATTTTCACAGCGCATGTGCACGCCACGATTGTATGCAAAGTAGTTTATCGTGATACAAGTTACACTAAAAATAGGTCTGTGAAAAAGCATACGTTAAATAATAGTTCAACAATACCCCTTCTTTGTTACATGTTCACTCAATAATTTCAGGACTTCTTACATGAAGGCAGCGTATGCAATTATTTTTCTGCGGGATATTTTTTTCAAATTTCAACGAAGACCAATTTGCAAGCATTGAATAATCGTTCAGAATCATCAAAATCCAATGCCAATTCGAATTTGAGTGGTAATGACGCTGCATGCGAGCACACTTAGATACCTGTCTAGTGTCTAGTACATTTTTTTATCGCTTGGAGCGCACGAAAGGAAATCCCTATAATGTTCAAGGAACATCGTGCGTTCCTAGGGAGAATAGGAAAAGGAGGTAGGTATTGGAAGATGCATACATTGAAAAAACGTTGAACAAAATCTGTCATTACCGGCCAAACTATTAGGAAAATATCTGGTGAAGTTCACAACAAAGTGATAGATTTTCTCAAAATGATAAAATATACAACGTGTTCAATTTAAAATTTCTGAGTGGCAACTACTTCCTAGTAGAAGCGACAACGCTACAGTGTTTGAAATATTTTTATATACAGGGTTAGTCACGAGCAACATGGCGGACTCTGACTAAATGGGAACATATTATGAAATTTCAGTACACCATCAGTATCGTAGCGGGCTCTGAATTCTATATACGTTTCGAAAATATTCGGCATACCAAAGTTTCGATTTTTCACGGAACATCCTGTATTTTATTGTATTTCGAGGTTCTACTTGAAGAGTTGATTTCATCGATCTATCACAACATAGCACACTCGCGGTTTAGCGGGCATGATGACGGAGATATAGGGGTGTGAAAAATATATATTTTTATTGTTTAGGAATTTTTTGTCTCGAAACTATTCATTATTGATCATAACGGCTTATATGACACACATCTTGATTTTTTATTCACTGTCTACTGACATTTAACTGAAGCAAATATAGAGTGATTCATAATTTATATTTCTGAACTACCATACAAATGCAGGATGGTTTGCAATTTAGATTCCTGAACCACCAAACAAATGCAGGGTGGTTTACATTTTAGATTTGTGAACCACCCCGTATTTGTTTATAGTGTATGATGAATTGGTATTCATCGTACAGGTCGTGGAAAGAAATTCAGAATTGAGGAAACCCAATAACGTTTCTGTGATTAGAGGTATGTCAAAACAAATTTCCATCGTTCAAGTTTGAACCCCTTGATTGGGTATGGAAGTATTGAAAAGAAATATTCTCAGACATATTAGGAACATGAAGAAAATATTAAGAAATATACTGAGAATTCGTTTGTGTTCAGTAGATATAATTCAATGTTCATCGTGGCATATAGCCTGGAAAGTAGTTACTATCTGTTGAGTATACCGAGAAAGAATTTATATTTTTATCAAATAGATAATGCGAATTTCAATTCTTCTTGATATGTACCATTTTTCATTTTTTTATGTTCATAATAAATCTGATGAGAATATTCCTCTTCAACACCCTGTATTTGTTTTGATTAAATGTTATTATGTAGTAAATCAAAAGTGAAGATAGGAAGATACAAGCCATTTCGACCAATAATGAATAGTTTCAACACCAAAAATTTCTCTAAAGTTGAAAAACCTATATTTCATCATTCCCGCAAGACTCCAAGTGTGTGATAGATCGAGCTTCTTCAGAAACAAACTGAAAAGGAGTAAAATACATAGTGTTCCATGAGAGAAATCGCAACTTTGGTATTCCACACCCTTGCAGAGCACCCTGTATATTGGTGAATATTCTCAATACGTAATTTCCAGAGCCCTTTACGAAACTGGAATGATGAAATTTCATTACGATGACAAAAACGGGAATATGACATGTTCTCGTTTCCCCGTCAGAGTCCATCTCGTACTCGTGATTCACTATGTATAGATCAAAACATCACTGATATTTCGGATTTTCTACATGATAACCCTTCTCGAATCTTATACCACTCGACATTTATTTTATTTTCTCCAAGCGGCAGGGAAAGTGGCTTTTTCCTGACACTTGACAGGCAGGAAAGGTGTACTTTCTCTGCCCAGACAGGAAAAGTTTGTTGCTATGCAACTTTCCAAAAAATGTGAATTGTTCTAAAAAATTGAATGAAATTGGTAATCAAAATCGACACTGACATTGGGTGAAAACAAAATGATGGAGTTATCAATAAATGATAACACAAAATTGGTGTCATAACATTCGGAGAAAATATTATATGTTTCACACGGCAGTAAATGTAGATTGACTGCCTTGGCTGAATTCCTAGCTTCGCTACGCACGGCTATGAACTATCAGTCGTGGCAGTCAATCTGCTCTACTTTCCTGCCTTGTATAACAAATAACTATTTCATATTTATTAAAAACCGAAAGGCACACTGGCTGAAATGATGGGAATATACTCTTATTGATTGCAATGTTTCTTGCCAATTCATGCATCTTCAATTGTCAACATTTCAGAACTCCTTGATGATCTAATTACTGGCGAGAAAAAATGTGATCCCTCTAAAAGCCACTATTGTTGTGCTACTTTGTGAATTATGATAATATCAATATTTTTCATTTACCCAGTATAGTTAGGTCTTGGTGTTTTCTAGACATTCCTTGACTTACTATTACTAATACGACTCTGTGTATTAGTTATTCATGCGAGGTCCTTTTTTTGTCCTCGTACCCTTACATTAAAAATTGGAGTCCTCGTAACAAGTGATATCGATAAGTCTTACAGCGAATACTATTGTTTTCGTACCTTCCCTGGAAAATCAAGAACAGAGATAATAATATTCTCAGTTTGGTTGAATCATTCCTCCTGCGAGGAACTTCGTGATTGATGTTCGATGATATGAAGCGGCGCAATGGCAGTTTAGGTAAGTGTTTCTCTATCAATGCAGCTTTTCACATTTTATGAACTAGTAGGTAGTTCATTTCATTTGTCCTACTACTTTCGTAGTAGTAACAACAGTTTTTTTTGTTCCACAAAACAATAATGATTGAAATATATTATCCTTGGCTGGCGCCTCCGTTTTTAAATCAGATCCTTGGGTAATAATGTTATTCTTTGAAACTATGGTAGGTAAATAAATGGTTATTGAAGGTTCCTCATATGAGTCCAAAAATGGGTTTTATTTTTTTTTCTATCGCTTGGAGCGCACGAAAGGAAATCCCTATAATTTCGAAGAACATCGTGCGTTCCTAGGGAGGATAGGGAAAGGAGGTAGGTATTGGAATTCTTATTGAACTTCTGGAGATTATATGTTGTTGGGAATAATTCCTCAGGCAATGAATTCCAGAGCCTAGCCGTTCTATAGATGAAGGAGTTTTGATAAAGTGTTGTTCGACATCTTTCGAGGTTGACAACGAAAGGATGTGCTGACTGGGCTTGTCTAGTTTGTCTGACTGGTATTGCTAGTGATGGAATGATAGCAGAGATTTCCGAAGAACATTTCCCGTGGAAGTATCGATAGACTTCAAGAAAAGGAGGTTCTCAGTTTGACTTATTTGCGTAACTAAGTTTTCAACGTATCCCTAAAGGAAAGATCCCGCGTTGACCAATCAGGCGATCGCGCCGGCCAAGAGCATATGGAATAAGTTCAGTTGTCAAGGTAATTCGTGTAAGGATCCATTCACATGAAAGAATTTGAAGAGCTGCATTGTATAATTTATGGAACATATTCTTTTTACTTTTCAATATCAAATGACTACTCCATCGATGTTTCACACTGAATGATCAGATATAAGTGGAACTGATGGTATTTCCTCTTTCGAATTTCAAAGAAACATTGAAGATGGCTAAAAGTAGGTCGAAACACATTTTCAAACCACTTTTTATAATACATGGTTGAATTCAGAATATGGAAAGCTTTCAGAATCTGCGAACACATAATCAGGACCGTATTTGAATGAACAAAGTTGATGATGGTTGTACGAATACGAAACGTCGCTTAGAGAAATCAATATCACTACGTTGAATGTCATTGAAAATCGCTAAGGAAAAGTATTTCTAGTTTTTTGTATCTCTGATAACGTGATGAAAATAAATTAGATTTTCCAAAAATTAACTTTTTTCCATATAACTGAAAAACTAAACACTGAAAACAATTTTGAAATTTTTTGATGGCCGTTGAAGTGACCCTCTGAATGCGCAACTTTTCTCTCATTCAACCGAATTCGTATCTCCTCCTATTTCAGAGATCTCCAAGCTGTGCAACCTTGTCTTGGTCACACTGTATACCCAGAATGTTAAAATTTTCTCTTTTGCTGGAACACGTGGAATACATTATACCGATAACTGAGATAGCATTTTTTTATTACCTTCTCGTGAGGTTAAACTGCAGTTGATATCTCTGAGGTGTACATTCATTTGCATTTCTTGAGTAATTCTCGATATTCATGGTGTGAAAAGTTTTTAGTAAAAAACTTTTTGTTGTCAATCACTCAGAGCTTTCAACAGATTTTTATAAAACTTTGCTTTTTTATTCCCGATAATGAGGATCTTCTTTTTATGTAACAACAATAAAATCATAACACGAAAAAAATTACCTTGGGCAATATTGTTTTTGTATAAAACTTTCGATATTTTACTGATTGTTTTTTCGCTATCAACCATTTCCTGAAATGAAAAGTGTGTATGTTTGATTTTTGAAAAGGTAGATATTATGACTTCTAAATGTTATTAAATCAATGAAATATGTTAAATTAATGAAAAAATATTCTTTATAAAATTTTTCACCCTACCCTGTATTTAGAAAACGGACCAGGTTAGGACAAACTTTCATAGGAACGAAACTTTCATTTCCATCTAAGAACCCATCATACAAGTTTGACTGTTCATACCGTATCAAGCAATGGAAGTATTCCCAAGAACTTATAACCTTCAAAAATTCAAAAAAAATTCCAACACCTACCTCCTCTCCCTATCTTTCCCAGGAACGCGCGATGTTCTACGAACATTGTAGGAATCTCCTTTCTTGCGCTCCAAGAGATTGAAAATAATGATAATAATAATGTTACATGGTTTGAATATGACCACTTGTTCATTCGGCGAAGTGTCATGTACCCGATTAATGCATGTGTTGAAATTATAGGGCGTCATTTTCAACCACTGAATATTATGAAATATCAGTCTGTTAGTTGATAAACGTATTTTTTCAAGCTCCCAACCGTCCTAAGCATAGGCACATTTTCACTTTTATTCATCATAACTTTTTTCTCAGTGGGCTCAGAGACTAGCATAGGTTTGGTTTCAATTTTTTTCGCCTGAAACGAAGCTAGATTCGAGAAGAACCAAGAGGCTGAAAAGTTGTATTTTGATTTGGTTCAACAAAAAAATTCAAAAATATATTTCATAGAAAAATACATGGAACTGCTCCCTGGGCACGCCCCTGTGCATACTTCATCATATTTTATATATCTAAAAGATATCTCATTAAGATTTCACCGAGCATAAAAATAATAGATGTTTTTAAGAAACTTGAACACCCTATATATCCAAAACGAAGCGTTCAAATGTATAATGTTAATATGAAGATTTCATATTATTTCAAGTTCTATACACTGTTCAATTTTCGTATTAAAAAACGGACCACACTGTATATGGACATGAATTTCTCCAGTGTCTCTCACCTATTCAAAACAGAAAGTATATTGATTCTCATGTGACCAATTAGACTCATATATCATCTTTATATACAAAAGATATAAAATTGAACGCCAAAATTGATACTTTCCAGAACACTCAGAAGATGAGTCATGGCATTTAGTAAGGTTCAAAGAGGATGGAATATGGCTTGCATGTAAAAACTCAAATTTAAGAAGAAGTTCATCAAGTAACCATAAAGCAAGATGGCCAGGAGATGGTCGATGGTATGATGCTATAATTCATGCAAGTGGTGGTAGGTACCTATACGGCTCATTGAACTGGTCATGTCATCTCTTGATTTAAAATATCTGGAATTAATTCGAAAACAGCAAATGTTCACCAACAGATCTTTTTACAGATAAAGTTTCGATGATGAAAGCTCAGAGTGAAGCATCCTTGGAGAGAGAAGGAGGTATACATATTTAGGGTATTATTCTTATTATTGAACTCTATTCGAAATCAGGTTATTGTTGTGATATTTTCCAGGCAAATTGTTTATACCATGGACATACGATTGCTCATGGTTTTAATTTTATTTGATTTCCTATAGTATGTATTTCAGGAATATTCAAGAAAAAACTGTGTAGCTATATTTTCAATAGAGATTCATTTAACATGCAGAGTGACCCATTAGATAACGGGCCACCCTAAAGAATTATTCATTTATGGATCAATTTTCACGATTTTTTTTTTCAATATAGAGGGAGGAAAGGTGTATTGGAACCAAGGCCTACTAGATCACATTCCGAGGCTGACAAATCCAGAATTCATAGCGATTTTTTTTTTTAAATCGGTGTAGGTACGCCACTGGAATCGGCGTCCTCTGAAATGGATCTATACCAAGTTTCATGAAAAAATATTCAACATTAATGAATCTACAGCGTGTCTCATTACAAACGCCCCCACCCTGCTATTAGTCGTGCAATCATATTAGGCATTTTTTACCCAATTTGGTAAAGATCGCAGGACTAATAGCTGAGATATAGAGGGGGGCCGTTTGGAATAAGACACGCTGTAGATTCATAAATGTAGAATATTTTTTCATGAAACTTGATAAGTACAGATCTATTTCATAGGACGACGATTCCAGTGGTGTACGCGGGTTCTTTCTAAAAATCTCGCTAATATGGATTCTGGATTTTTCAGCCTTCATACCTTTTCCCCTCGTGAAAATCGCTTCATAGATAACAAATTTATGAGGGTGGCCTGCTATCAAATGGGCCACTTTGTATTTATTCATCAAATTGAATGAAATCATTTCATTACGCTTTAGTTCTTGGATAATTCATTCCATTATTTGACCGGTACATATATTATTAAAATGCTTCAGCAATGGTACTACATTTTGTAATCGAAAATCAATATAACTACTGAAAAATATTTTCTTTAACATTCATGAAGGATTTTATTGATATACTTATAATGACTTTCTGACTTTATCAATAATCGAATAAGGTTATGCAGCAAATATGAAGACTATATGAAATTTAACTAAGTAATATTTTTAACAGGAAAGGTAATTTCTCCTGATGCGAAACTCTGTAAATCATCCCGAAGGTAGTAATTAGAATGTATAAAAGAAACTTTTATTGAAATTGACTTCATTTCAGATGTTGGAGAAAAATGTGCAATGTTCCTTTGGATAGAATAAGTCCAAATGGTAATATGATTATAATCTATTTTTCGATAATAGTATCCGTAATGATTTTTCAGTTTCAGCTAGAGTTGATGAAGATATTACGGTTACGTTACAAGTTGACAAGAGCATTGGTAATATATTGATCATCATTAACTTAGCCTAGGTTGTATAAGTTTTGAATTATTCGTGGCCTACCAGATTGATTCAGTCCACTTCTCAAAAATTCATATGCTACTGAATTCGAAATTTTTATTCCGAATGATTCAAAACATACATTGCCCAGATATTTTTTGTGTATCAATTACTTTTGTTGTAGAGCAAATGCTAGAGAAAGAATTTGAAGGAAAATCTATGAAAGAACATGAGAGTGAAGCATCGGAGAGAAAAGAAGGTAGGCATATTAGGAGAGGTATGAGGTTATTGGTGTGGTCATTTCCAGCCAAATCGTTAATACAGTAGAGATGGGATTGCTCATGGTACCGAAATCATTTAATTTTCTATATTTGTCCCAGTCATGTATGAGAATAACAATATGAGTTATTCAGCGGACCTTTTTATTGTATGTTCAAAAACGTTGTGGGGTAGCTACATTAATCATATTTATTATTGATATATTGGTCTGGATTGTAACTTTTCAATCATTAGAGTTTTTTCCAGACTAATTCAATCCACTTCTCACATATTCATAGAATTCATAGAATTTCTATTGTTCGAATGATTCAGAACTTACATTACTACACTTTTTCTAGATGTATTTCAGAAAGCGTCGATTCAATTTCAGAATAGTCACTTGTATTTCAAGCGTCAATTGAATTTCAGAATAGTCAATTGAATTTCAGGAAGCGTCAATTGTATTGCAGAATAGTCGATTCAATTTCAGAAAGCATCAATTGTATTTCAGAATAGTCAATTGAATTTCAGAAAGTGTCATTTGTATTTCAGAAAATATCATTTGAAATAAAAATGACGCTTCCTGAAATTCAATTGACGCTTTCTGAAATACAACTGATGCTTCCTGAAATACAAGTGACTATTCTGAAATACAATTGACGCTTTCTGAAAATTGAATGACTATTCTGAAATTCATCTGACGCATTCTGAAATACAACTGGGAAAGGTGTAGATGTATTTTACTCATATTGCGTTCGTTGTAGAGGAAACGTTAGTGAATGAATTCGATAGAGAATCTATGAAAGTATATCAAGATACCATAACCAATAAACCTGTAGATTCGATTTTGGATAGAGATATATCGTCTTCAATAATTATGTCAGAACCGCTAATCGATCAAACAGCTCAATTAGAGATGAATAATGGTAATTATATATAGTCAATTTTGATTGCTGCTGTTTTTCCACGTTCTTCAATTTTAGTACAACCATTACTCAATACATTAGAGAAGGAAAAAGAATCGTATCAAATTCTAGTTAACAGTCAAAATTCTGAAGGAGATACATTGTCAGCATTGGTTCCAACGAGAACATCAAGTGGTGATGATGGAACTGATGAATTAGACAGGATTGATGATAATGGTATAATAAAATTTTGGTTCATTCATTCCTTCTTCCAATATCTGTTATTCCATTCCAGTGCAAGAATTACTAGACGATTTTGATAAGGAGTCATATCAAAATGAAGTAGGAACTCAGAATATATCGTCAGAAATGAGAACGGCAGATAAAACAGATAAATTATGTATGACTAATGGTAAGTGAATAGTCAATTTCGATTCCTGCAAATATTCTTCAGGTCAATTTATTCTAGTACAACCATTAGTATATGAAATAAAAGATGGGCTACTAGTACCATTTCAGAATTTCGCAAATAGCCATCCTGTCCATTCCAACACGGATGAGGATATTCCAATAATTATTATGGATTCAGTTGAATTCTCTGATATGGCTGATATACAGACCTCCTCAACTACTGGTAAAAATTATGATTACTTTTAGTAGACTTATGAAATAATAACTTCGATTGCACTTGTAGTTGCTGATACAGATACCGTTACCAATCAACAGGCCCACACAAGTTCAAATATAGAACTACCAATAGTTGTGGAACCAAGTCAACATATATTTTCAATACCTTATGCATTGGAGAAACCTCGGAATGAGAATACCAGAGGATTTCGCGAGTCTCCGTCGAAAATATTTCAGGATATCACAAATGAATTATGTGACTCAAATATTCCTAATACGCCATGTTCAGGGAGAAATCTTCGAAAACTTCCTTCGAAATATTACAATCAATTCCCATCACAAGAAAATGATCCTTTTTTTTCTTCTGGATCCGAATATAGGCCCAGCTCAAGTTTCTCCGAGGATTCGGATATGTCAGGAACTTCAATTACCAATAATATATCAAGGGATACCATTGATATGGAAGGAATAGGTAAATTTGATAAAGAGCAAGCGGACTGTAATCCTCACCTATGTGTGGATGATCAAACAGTTAACGAAACAATTTTATATTCCCCCAGCCTCTCTGTTGCTACCATAAATCCTTCACAGAAAGGAAAGCTCAATAGGAAATGGGATAAAAAATTCTTATGCACTTTTTGCAAAAAATCGTTTGCTAAAGTTCCTCGACACTGGTACAAAAAGCATTCTGAAATACCGGAAATTGCGAAATTTCTTAGCTTAGATATCAAATCCAAAGAGCGAGAAATATTGATAAAAGAACTTCAAAACAAAGGTGCTTTTCTGCACAATGCCGAAGCAATGAAATCGAGCACTGGAATGATAGTTCCCAAACGTAGACCTCGCCTAGAAGCGAGTAAAAAAGTGAACGGCTATATTCCATGCCAGATGTGCTTTCAGCTATTCGCCAAGTCTTACCTAAGTGAGCATCAGAAAAAATGTGCATTCAATACGAACGAGTCATACCTTCTCAGCAACTACAGAAAAAATAAATCCATCAATATGTTACTTTTACCTGTAGGGCCAAAAATATCGCAAAGATTTAGAGATTACATCCTGAGTAAAATGTCTGGTGACGAAATATTCATTGCATTGCGAAATGACCCAACAATACTGGCATTCGGTGAATCAGAATTTGGGAGACTAGGACATGAAGCACGTTATCATCGTTCAATAATTGATAGATTACGTGAACTTGGGAGACTAATAATAGTTGCAAAGGGTATTAACCCTAAAATAGGAAGATTCAGTCAGCTTATATCTCCAGACCACTACCAGTTGATAAAAAGCAGTACCAAGCAATTAGCAGGATTCGATGAATATACTAATACTTTCCAAATTCCCTCTCTCGCTTTGAAATTAGGCATGTCAATGAGAAAATGTGCCATAATGCTAAAGGGGGACTATTTAGAAGATGCAGAATTGCGACTAAAAATCCCTGAAATCGACGGTTTTCTTCAAGTGATGGATGCTAAGTGGTCCAAAGAAATTGCTGCTCATGCTCATAGAACAATGAATGAGAGAAAATGGAATGCACCCAAAAGATTACCGTTAGCCAGTGATATTCAAAAAATAAATAAATATCTTATTGATAGAAGATGTGTTGTTGTACAGAAGCTAGCAATTTCTACAGACTCTGATGCCTACCATAAACTTTCGGAGATAACTATGATAAAAACATTAATTCTCAATCGTCGTAGAGTTGGAGAGGTTCAGTTTATGTCAATACAGGATTATGAAAAGGGCAAGTCAACCGAGTCTGACTCTGATGTGTTCCTGACATTATCAAGTAGCGAACGAGTCTTGAGTAAGTCACTCATTCGTTTTGTGATAAAAGGAAAAAGGGGGCGTGGAGTTCCTGTTGTACTCACTAGAGATTTGCAAGCTGACATAAATTTACTAGTTTCGAAGAGGGAAGAATACAATGTCCAATCAGGAAATAAATACTTATTCCCATCTCTGAGAAATTCGCCCGGACATCATTTTGCTCATACTGTCATGAAAAAATGTGCGAAGAATGCAGGTTGTGAATTGGTTGAAACTATAACATCTACACGACTAAGGAAACATGTCGCAACTATGACCCAGCTGTTGAATTTGCGAGAGAATGAACTCGATTCATTGGCCCAATTCATGGGACACGGTATCAAAATCCACCGGCAGTATTATAGATTAGCCGATGAGACCGTTCAACTTGCCAAGATCAGCAAGATTTTAATGGCTTTAGATAAAGGAGATCTGAATAATATCAAAGGTAAGAATTTAGACGAGATAGAAGTTAATGATTACATCCAAGAAAATGATATTGATGATGCACAATATGAAGACAGCGATATTGAAGATCAGTCGACTTCAACAAATGTTACCTATGAATCATATGATACTGTCCTCGACGAACAGCCAAAAGAGCAGTCAATGGCAGAAATTGAACATGATATTTACCCACTCACTGAGAGTACTGTTACAAAAATCAAAGCAGTAGAAAAACGCCCAACTATCAAAGAAAAGCAAGAACCAATCAGGAGGGGAACTACGATGAAACGGTCTAAGACTAAGAGAGGAACTGTGATTAAGAAACAGTGGTCTAATGTAGAAATCAAGGAGACACATACCCAATTCAAGAATTACATAGACATGAATACTTTACCAGGAAAAATAGAAATCGAAAAATTCCTGATTGCAAGGGGCCACATACTGAATAATAGGAGTTGGACAAATGTGAAAGATTATCTCCGTAATTACATGAAGAAAATTGAAAATGAATGAATCGTTTGTAGTTTTGAGTTATTAGGTACCTACCTACTACTGTTCAATATGGAGGGTGTACTAGTTGTTATCAACTTCACAGACACGTGGAATACTTCATTTTGAGTAGGAATATTGTTGTATTCAAACCACCTATCCCGATCTCATTAGAGATAGAGTACATTGAAATAGATTTTTCATGATTTCGTAATGTCTGCTCAACAAGACAAGTATACCGTCCGAAAGACTATGTTGATTTCAACCTACTGCAGTTATTGGTAGTATTTAGTGTTCTGATACTCTTTTGAACAATATATTGTCTGAAATTCATGTAATATATTATACTAATAATTAAAATCTTACTTCAACGACTTCATCTCCCTTAGGATTGTATGGGAGAGTATGTATCTCAGAACTCCTAGAATTCAACTAGTTTTATTATTATATTGGTTGAATCAATATGTTATATGTATATTTGTCAACGTTCATATTCAACAGCATTCTGTTGACAATTTGGTATACCTATTCCTCAGAGTAATTGACTCTAACATTTCACACTGTTTCGATGATTGGTTCTATTCAGATCAGTCCATTGATATATGAAATTGAATAAACGTCATTAAAGATTCCTGCTAATTCAATGGAATTTATATCATTATATCAACTGATATGAAAACATCAATCATTATTGTAATTCAGATTAGTCAATGATTGAAAATCAGAAAACTTCGATGGATAATTTTCTTTCTGAGACCATTAAGTACTTCAATTTTTCACTATTATACTGATATATACCTACGAACACATTATGCATTGGAAATATTTCATCTGCAGATTGTATTGACAACAATATTAGGTATATTTTTGATAATTGAGAGTGAATTATTCTGTAATGGGGTTACAGTGACTACTTCACAAATTAACATGAAAGTTTGGGCAATTAGGTTTTCCTAATCGAGAAAATCGAATAAGTTTTCATTGTACAAGTCTCACCTTTCCGTTTGAAAAAATTATGATTCAATGAGAAAAAGGAATGAATGATATTCCAGATTTTTTGGGATTTTCACTCCTCGTTTCTATAAAATAAAAATATGCAAACCATCTGGTTTGTCCTTGGTACACGTATATTGAAATAATACTTTTATTTTTATTATATAAAAACGGGGAAAGAAAATCCCAAAGAATCTGAAATAATCATTTCACCTCTTTGAAATCAATGAAATATAACAGCATGCCTGAAATATATATTGAACCTCCTATCTCAGTAAGTATTGATATTTGACGCCCAGTTATCAAACATAAATATTATTTGTCGGTATAAAATCTACAAGTGAAATATTACCCATTCAATATGAATCAACTTGTATGTAATTACATTCTGAATCTCCATTAATTTTATATCTTCAATCCACAGAGTACCTACTGATTACGTCCACATCATCAAATAACCTATATAGAAAATATCGAGTTCTTGAAATACTTTTTCACGGTAATCAAATCCCTTCAAGTTACATGTAGAATACGTTGGAATTTTCAGAAAAATCATAATTTTCAATGAAATTTACTTCACAGGGAATATTAATTAGACTTATTTAAGACGAATTTGAAATAACCTGACGTTAAGAAATTAAGTTTTCTGACACTAAATAATTAATGCTTCACTTTTCTCAATACCCGTTGACGAATTTAGGAATTTCAATTCATAGTAGAGTGCCAAACGAATCGTAAGTCGCTTAGATCAAAAGTTGGTGGGAAATCGGAGGTAAAAAGCTGTGACAAGGCTAGAATTGTTACCTACCATCTCCAGATTATTGGTCCACTTGTCGTCAAAAAATCGTCCTGTGCGTTTGGGGGGTAGGGGGTAATTTATAAAAAAATATGGATTTTTTGTTTTATTCGTGGAAAATATTGAGGGGTTTCAGAACTTTCACCCTGTTGAATCTTGATTTCGTGTGACAAGTAGAACAAATTATAGAAGATTTTGAAATTCACCAATTACATTACGATATATGAGAAAATCATATTTCAAACGGCTATAACTCGAAACTTGTGAATTTTCGTTAAATTGCTTTTCATATACTTCGCATTATCTCAGTAACTACAACGTTTATCGAAAAAATACTTCAAATAATGTCAATGCGCCTATGTTTCAAGATGCGAATGGTTCTTCGATTTTGAAAATCGAAGCATAAATAAGGAAGATATTGGGAAAATCATAATCCAATGCAGGTAGTACGAAGGACCGCGGTTCGCCGCTTTCATACCCCGATTCTCCCCGCAACGTCCGCGGCCGTCATAGTACGATCACCGTAAATATGAATTACTGAGTGTTACAGTATAACAATCTTTTAATTCACGGGAAAAATGGAATCGATCGCTATTTTCCAAGTTAACAGAAATTTTTTTCAACTTGCTGTTTGATTGGAAATGACCTCAATTTATTTTATGAATGATTCTATCTCGAAAGTACTTTTTTATCCATCAGAGTAAAATGTCACCCATCTCATTTATTAACAAATTGGGAAATATTGAAACAAAACATGATGCATATAATATTGAAATAAAGATAAGATACCCTTGTGGTAACTTGAAAAAAACATTGCAATGTTGTAAATATTTTTATACGATACAGTGTCCACAAGAATACAAAGTTTCGATAATTTTTTTCGATCATGTCTCTTGATGAATCATCATTTTCAAACCAACGTGTTTTGGTGTGAGTTTCTTGAATTTCGAATTAGCGAGTATTATACCTTGACATCAGATACTCAACACCTTTGAACCAATAACTGAATCAACTTTATCGGGTATAAGGCAACTAATTTAAAAAAAAAAGTTTTTTTGTTATCCTATTCGTAAGCCTTGACATCCATATTTTTGAGTTGTTTATAATCTGGAATATCTCTCATATCTTGCTAAATATGTCAAAAAAATTTGTGTATCTGGGTCATACCTTATGCATGCAAAGTCAGGGTAGTAATTTCACTTTGTTCTATATATGTGTATGAATCAGATGAGTTTTTGTTTCATTTGGAATCACAATATACGACTTATTAGAACGTTTTGATTTATTTGATAACTTCTATCTCCTTGTCGTAGTGCTTTCTGATTTCTTCGATAAATTCATTTTACTGATTTTTGGAGATTTTCTCTCCTCGTTTCTTTGGACGTTTCGGGAACGAATCTACTCCGGTTCTCAACATGAAAATGCAAAACATTTTTCTTTGGGAGATGCATTTTCATGTTGAGGACGAAACGTCCAAAGAAACGAGGAGAGAAAATCCCAAAAAAATCAAGTTAAATGAATGTTTTACCTCCTCGATTAACCTATATAGAGACAGTATTCTTCGATAATGATTTTCCTACTAGTTTTGCCTCCAAGTTCGACATATTTTTGATATAAACAGTTCAAAGTATACCCTTTTCCATTAGAAAATCTGCACCATCTATTAATTTTATCAGATTATCAAATTCTCTGTCATGTGTGGTATTGACAACTTTATTCTCACTCAGTGATCCTCTATAATGTTTCCAATTTGATACAGAGCATTGGCTATGATACTTGACTTCCATGGCAATAAACAATGTTGGTTGTCAATACTAGGTCAAAACTTGACTCTTATTTGAACGTTTTTGGTGGAAAACACATTTAGACACATCTAAAATAGAAAATTTACGAAGTGTAATTCCTTTTGGCAGGATCACATCTGATTCATATCCTTCACATCAATTTCACTATAGAAAGCGTTTTATTCCTGACACTATTGTCTCCAGTTTCCAATATTTCTTTGCCAGAAGATCAATTGACCTTTATTTTCATTGAAAATATCATCAATTCTCTGAAGTTCCACATCGATTTGCCTCGCATAGTTTTTTCCGAGGTTTTTTCTTATATATATTCATACAACTTTCGAATGTTTTTATCGATAATTCTGTTCAACGAAGAAGTTGAACATCTTTTCCTCAAATGAAACATTTTCTCGATGATTCTGTACTCTGCTGGAAAGAAATCTTCAACTCAAGACATATATATATATATCAGTGTCTGAATTGATAGTACTTTTCATCTTTTATCTAGAGAAACATATATTTTATGATAAATTTACAATAATAGATCTCGTTAGCTAACCAATACTTATTTAATTATTGAAACAGAGCACACAGTACCAAATATCGAATGATTAATTCACAATATGCAATGGTCAACGCCTCAATGTTGATGTGTATAATAACGAAAGCGTATGGAACCATGATAGCCGCGGGTATTGCGGGGAGAATAGGGGTACGAATGCGGCGAAACGCGTTCGTCCGTGGTACCTGCATTGCATTATGCTTTTCCCAATATCTTCCTTATTTATGCTTTGATTTTCAAAATCGAAGAACCATTCGCATCTTGAAACATAGGCGCATCGACATTATTCGAAGTATTTTTTTGATAAACCTTGTAGTTACTGAGATAATGCGAGGTATATGAAAAGCAATTTAACGAAAATTTACAAGTTTCGAGTTATAGACGTTTGAAATATGATTTTCTCATATATCGTAATGTAATTGGTGAATTTCAAAATTTTCTATAATTTGTTCTACTTGTCACACGAAATCAAGATTCAACAGGGTGAAAGTTCTGAAACCCCTCAATATTTTCCACGAATAAAAAAAAAATCCATATTTTTTTATAAATTACCCCCTACCCCCCAAACGCACAGGACGATTTTTTGACGACAAGTGGATCCATGATCTGGAGATGGTAGGTAACAATTCTAGCCATGTCACAGCTTTTTACCTCCGATTTCCCACGGGGTGAACGATAGGATTCGATTGGCACTCTACTATCACTATTGTGAATACTGATTGATGTTTTCTCAATCCAATTTGACTAAACTGAGTGATAGTCGGTGCACACTATACCGACTGTTTCAATATATTAGAGATGTTCGGTATTATGTCGATTAATGTTGCGACTCAAGGTTACTAAGAATTATTGTTTTCTTTGTCTCAGCTATTTTACCAAATATTAGTAGTAGTTACGATTTATTTTCGCTTTTGTGATACTTTTGAGTTGAATGTGTTTTTAAAGAATATTAGAGATGGAATGTTAGTCTCTGTGAAAATATTTGGCATTTTATGTTTTTTGTATGTATTAAAATGTACCTACCCAGGAGATATTTTCTCTGATTTCTTCATCCTCAACCAAGACCCTTTCAAAGCTATAAGCTGAATTATCTCATAATATGATGAGATTGAACAAAGTATTTATGATATTGAAGTTTTATTACTGAAACTCAAAAATTTCACGATAACATTCTTGTGCCATTAACGAAGTGACCTCGTTATTTTTTTGTTACTTGAATTATCAAAAATGATGTTTTTTGAAAAATTTTGTTCATCGAGAAATTTTTGTATGAGAATGAATTCTCAAATTATTTTACTAGAATGTTAAGATAGCCTTACCAAGATCGAAACTGTTTTTTATTGATTTATTGAAATGTTATCATGCATCTTGATTAGTTTATCGAAGAAAGCGTTATCCAATTTTTATACATAAGTTCCAACATTTTCCCACGTTATGAGGACTACCACGGAGTATTATTGTTGAATGAATTACTACGTTGAGAGGACAGAATTTCAGATAAACTACACACAAACATAATGTTTTCCAAGGGCATCATAACCATTGCTTTTATTTGATGTTCTTCGCTTTTTTTAGTGATATTTCAACAAAAAACCTTAAACAAGTAATCAATCATATAAAATGAAGATTGCGCATTTTGGTACTGTTCTGCATGACTGTTACAATGGTTGAAACAGTTATCTTTGTTTCCTTGAAGAGATTTAGAGGGAGAGTTAACCACTGTAACTTTAAGAAACCACGTGATTCAACGTAGGGCCGCCTCGCATGCAACGCCCACCACGTGCTGTCCCAAAGTTAACCTGGTCAGATACTAATCGAATGAAGGTAGAGTGCATTTCGTGTAATGTGTTATAATGTCTTTTTATGAATCTCAGAGCATTTTCAGCTATTAGACAATCTCTGAGTGTTTTTGTTTTGCTTTGGATGTTGGGGAATTCCGATGTAGCACAACTACATGAATGGACCTGGTTCTACCCCAATGCTAACCTAACTAGGTAGACCATGACACTTAATCATATTGACCCTTTTTATTACTTAACGTATTTGATTTATGAAAGGATCCGAAGAGTGACAAGGCCTGGTCTTTCGGGCCCTCTATCCATACAGATACAGGGTGGTCAGAATTCTGAATTTCAAACTATTCCCTATATTTGTTCCATGTAAGCCATTTTGACCAATGATGAATACCTAGTTTCGACACATAAAAATCCTAAAATTGAAAAATCTTGATTTTCATCACCCTATATATATATCTGTAGAAACCAAGTGTGATACATTCATCAGCTTTCCAGGGAGACTCTAAAAATGCAATGAAATACAGGGTGTTCCGTTTGAAAACACAAAGTTGCTGCTACTTTCTAGTAGGAGCGGCAACGCCGCATCGTTTCAAATAAACTACGCAACACTAATTTCGTCGCACCCCAAAATGTTGACCATATTGAAATATGAATAACCTTTTTCTGCTTTGAACAATTCGAATTCGGATCACACTGTTCGCTAGCTCAGTGCTTCAGCTATAAACCTGAGGTTTTTCACATAAAATCGCTACAGGGTGTTACCTGAAACTGTGCAAAATTACCGAATTTTCGAAAGGGTCTCAAATGAAGACAAAAATGTTTTTTCTAACTTTGAAAGCAAAGGCATGAAGATGATCTCATTATCTTGCTACAGTTTTGAAATTGTCATCTTATTTCTTTTATTCACAGAGTGATCTCCAAAAACACAACTTTTCTGTTTTGCAGTCATAACTTTTTTCCTTGTTAACCGATTTTCCGAATCTCAGGCTCATTTCGAACCTAAAACTTATGATGAAGAGGTATGTACAGGGTGGCCCATTATTGTGAGAAAGTGAGATAACGGCTCCGCTGTTTGAGACAAATAAACAAAAATTTCTGAGATGGTTCAAGCTCATGAGCAGCACATTCCTATAATATTTTGCGTTGAACAGGGTGACTCAAAAATACGTGAGGTATCAAAGCTACCTATACTTCTTCTTATAGAACACCATGTATTGTATTGTATCTTCAGATTCTCCATGAGCTGATTTCATCGATCTATCACACTTTAGGTTTGGGGGATGTTATGACAGATTTTGGGGGTGTGAAAAATCTAGATTTTTCAACATTCGGATTTTTTTTTGTCAAAAGTACCCATTATTGGTCAAAACGGCATCAATTTCCCCATTTCAACTTTCGATTTACTATCAACTGTCATTTAATTTTGATGGATACAGAGTGATTCATGATTATACTGAATTATTAACCACCCTGTATTCGTTCAAGCCGTTCCGATCAATAATGAGTACTTTTGACACAAGGAATCTCGAAAGATGAAAAATCTCGATTTTCTTCACTCCTTATCTTTGTCATCACTTCTTAGAACCAAAAGTATCGAAAATTGAAAAATCTAAATTTTTCACACCCTATATCTCTGTCATAACTATCCTTCAACCTAAAGTGTGATTGATCGATGACATCAGCTCATAAGGAAAAATCTGAAAATACAATACAATACAGGATATTCCATAAGAAGAAATATAGGTAACTTTGATACGTCACGCATTTTTGAGCCACCCTGTATAACGCAAAATATTTTAGAAATGTGCTGCTCATGTGCTTAGACCATATCTCAGAAAACTTTGTTCATCTGTCTTAAACAGCGGAGTCATTATCTCACTTCCTCGCACTAATCGGCCACCGAGTGGGTCACCCTGTACATATATCTTCATCTGAAGTTTCAGATCCAAAATGAGCCTGAGATTTGGAAAATCGGTCGACGAGGAAAAAAGTTATGACTGCAAAACCGAAAAGTTATTTTTTTGAAATCACTCTGTAAATAAATTAAACAAGAAGACGATTCAAGAACTGATAATGAGGTCATCTTCATGATTCTGCTGTCAAAGTTGTAAAAAAAAAATTTTTTTCATTTGGGATCATTTTGAAAATTCCGAAATTTTGCACAGAATCAGGTAACACCCTGTAGCGATTTTATGTGAAGAACCTTATGTTCTGAAGAAGTACGAGATTATAGCTGAAGGACTGAGCTATAGCGAACAGTGTGATCCGAATTCGAATTGTTCAACGCAGAAAAAAGTTATTGATATTTTAATATGAGCAACATTTTGGGGTGCGACGAAATTAGTGAATACGAAACGAATAATTACGAGAGATCGCCTGTACAATAATTTCAGAACAGAAATTCTATGAAGTTATATTCACAATACGAATAATGTTAATAGATTTCCATATTACACATTTTGGCATGCGAGGACCGAAAAAATGTCCTCGCAGATATCTGTCCTTGCTATCGCCTTATTCGGCTTATTCCGATCATTTCTATACCTATATCATGAAAATTTGATGTGTCCTCGTAAGACGGATCCTCAACGGACGCCCAGTTCCGTCACACACCGATAGGTAGCGCATCGAAAAAACTATATACACAGAGTATCCACCATCTAGGCCTAATGCGAGGACAATCGATACACACTGTGTGTATAATGAACACCAATGGAATGCTCCTATTCAAAATTTGAATGAGGCTGACGGAAACTATACACAACACTCCTAGCGAGGGCACTGAATCCAGTAAAATACATAATATCCCGACAGTTGTTTTCAGTAATACGGTAGTTTAGCGGAATCGTTTTATAATTTGTGGTTTTGTACTAGGTAGCTCGAAGTATCAATTTGTTATTGTCTATATATTTCAAGAGCTAATGCTCAGTTTTCCTACCACATAACTTATAGTATCAAGATGGAATATGATGTGATGTCTAATAAATAATTTCATCTATTTATTACGGAATGTCCAAACAGAGGACTCATTAGTTTTCTTACTCATGAACCGAAGATAAACGTTCAGATATACCGGGTGACACAGACACATGGTATACTCCCATTTTCTCATTTGTTTTTCTAGCTATATTTCTGGAATTCGGAACATCGCATATGCTCTCTAGAGGACACTTTTACACATTTTCTCACCTTCTCACCTTCTCGTTTTCCAGGAAATGACTTCAACTTTCGATTCACAAACGAAACACCCTATATTTCATTTCATAATTGGTTAGAGATTATTATAACGGATTCTACGATACCAGGTTTGATTGGGTTATTTCAAATGACCACGAAGATATTTGAGTTCGGAGTTTCCATATGATCAATGGGTGTGACGGCGCAACATCGAAACTTCTATTTCTGTCACATACACGAAATATCTTGCAGAAAACATTTGCATAAGCTGCCTTCGTGTAGCAAGTCCTGAAATTATTAAGTGAACATGTGAAAAAGAGGGGGTATTCCGGAACAATTATTCAACGTATGCTTTTTCACTCAATGCAATTGAATTATGTGGTGTGCATACATTAAATGATTTTTCCTAGTGAATACAAAAAGTGCATGTGCAAAAATTTTTCACAGCGCATGTGCACGCCACGATTGTATGCATAGTAGTTTATCGTGATACAAGTTACACTAAAAATAGGTCTGTGAAAAAGCATACGTTAAATAATAGTTCAACAATACCCCTTCTTTGTTACATGTTCACTCAATAATTTCAGGACTTCTTACACGAAGGCAGCGTATGCAATTATTTTTCTGCGGGATATTTTTTTCAAATTTCAGCAAAGACCAATTTGCAAGCATTGAATAATCGTTCAGAATCATCAAAATCCAATGCCAATTCGAATTTGAGTGGTAATGACGCTGCATGCGAGCACACTTAGATACCTGTCTAGTACATTTTTTCATCACTTGGAGCGCACGAAAGGAAATCCCTATAATGTTCAAAGAACATCGTGCGTTCCTAGGGAGAATAGGAAAAGGAGGTAGGTATTGAAAGATGCATACATTGAAAAAACGTTGAACAAAATCTGTCATTACCGGCCAAACTATTAGGAAAATATCTGGTGAAGTTCACAACAAAGTGATAGAGTTTCTCGAAATGATAAAATATACAACGTGTTCAATTTAAAATTTCTGAGTGGCAACTACTTCCTAGTAGAAGCGACAACGCTACAGTGTTTGAAATATTTTTATATACAGGGTTAGTCACGAGTAACATGGCGGACTCTGACTAAATGGGAACATATTATGAAATTTCAGTACACCATCAGTTTCGTAGCGGGCTCTGAATTTTATATACGTTTCGAAAATATTCGGCATACCAAAGTTTCGATTTTTCACGGAACATCCTGTATTTCATTGTATTCCGAGGTTCTACTTGAAGAGTTGATTTCATCGATCTATCACAACATAGCACACTCGCGGTTTAGCGGGCATGATGACGGAGATATAGGGGTGTGAAAAATATATATTTTTATTGTTTAGGAATTTTTTGTCTCGAAACTATTCATTATTGATCATAACGGCTCATATGACACACATTTCGACTTTTTATTCACTGTCTACTGACATTTAACTGAAGCAAATATAGAGTGATTCATAATTTAGATTTCTGAACTACCATACAAATGCAGGATGGTTTGCAATTTAGATTCCTGAACCACCAAACAAATGCAGGGTGGTCTACATTTTCGATTTGTGAACCACCCCGTATTTGTTTATAGTGTATGATGAATTGGTATTCATCGTACAGGTCGTGGAAAGAAATTCAGAATTGAGAAAACCCAATAACGTTTCTGTGATTAGAGGTATGTCAAAACAAATTTCCATCGTTCAAGTTTAAACCCCTTGATTGGGTATGGAAGTATTGAAAAGGAATATTCTCAGACATATTAGGAACATGAAGAAAATATTAAGAAATATACTGAGAATTCGTTTGTGTTCAGTAGATATAATTCAATGTTCATCGTGGCATATAGCCTGGAAAGTAGTTATTATCTGTTGAGTATACCGAGAAAGAATTTATATTTTTATCAGATAGATAATGCGAATTTTAATTCTTCTTGATATGTACCATTTTCCATTTTTTTATGTTCATAATAAATTTGATGAGAATATTCCCTTTCAACACCCTGTATTTGTTTTGATTAAATGTTATTATGTAGTAAATCAAAAGTGAAGATAGGAAGATACAAGCCATTTCGACCAATAATGAATAGTTTTAACACCAAAAATTTCTCTTAAGTTGAAAAACCTATATTTCATCATTCCCGCAAGACTCCAAGTGTGTGATAGATCGAGCTTCTTCAGAAACAAACTGAAAAGGAGTAAAATACATAGTGTTCCATGAGACAAATCGCAACTTTTGGTATTCCACACCCTTGCAGAGCACCCTGTATATTGGTGAATATTCTCAATACGTAATTTCCAGAGCCCTTTACGAAACTGGAATGATGAAATTTCATTACGATGACAAAAACGGGAATATGACATGTTCCCGTTTCCCCGTCAGAGTCCATCTCGTACTCGTGATTCACTATGTATAGATCAAAACATCACTGATATTTCGGATTTTCTACATGATAACCCTTCTCGAATCTTATACCACTCGACATTTATTTTATTTTCTCCAAGCGGCAGGGAAAGTGGCTTTTTCCTGACACTTGACAGGCAGGAAAGGTGTACTTTCTCTGCCCAGACAGGAAAAGTTTGTTGCTATGCAACTTTCCAAGAAATGTGAATGAAATTGGTAATCAAAATCGACACTGACATTGGGTGAACACAAAATGATGGAGTTATCAATAAATAATAACACAAAATTGGTGTCATACCATTCGGAGGAAATATTATATGTTTCACACGGCAGTAAATGTAGATTGACTGCCTTGGCTGAATTCCTAGCTTCGCTACGCACGGCTATGAACTATCAGTCGCGGCAGTCAATCTGCTCTACTTTCCTGCCTTGTATAACAAATAACTATTTCACATTTATTAAAAACCGAAAGGCACACTGGCTGAAATGACGGGAATATACTCTTATTGATTGCAATGTTTCTTGCCAATTCATGCATCTTCAATTGTCAACATTTCAGAACTCCTTGATGATCTAATTACTGGCGAGAAAAAATGTGATCCCTCTAAAAGTCACCATTGTTGTGCTACTTTGTGAATTATAATAATATCAATATTTTTCATTTACCCAGTATAGTTAGGTCTTGGTGTTTTCTAGACATTCCTTGACTTACTATTACTAATACGACTCTGTGTATTAGTTATTCATGCGAGGTCCTTTTTTTGTCCTCGTACCCTTACATTAAAAATTGGAGTCCTCGTAACAAGTGATATCGATAAGCCTTACAGCGAATACTATTGTTTTCGTACCTTTCCTGGAAAATCAAGAACAGAGATAATAATATTCTCAGTTTGGTTGAATCATTCCTCCTGCGAGGAACTTCGTGCGTCTTAAATTTACTGATTGTGTGTGTTTCTACTGTTTCTTGTGATTGATGTTCGATGATGAAGCGGCGCAGATTTCACACTGTTTCCATGATTGGTTTTATTCAGATCAGTCCATTGATATATGAAATTGAATAAACGTCATTGAAGATTCCTGCTAATTCAATGGAATTTATATCAACTGATATGGAAACATCAATCATTATTGTAATTCAGATTAGTCAATGATTAAAATTCAGAAAACTTCGATGGATAATTTTCTTTCTGAGACCATTATAAGTACTTCAATTTTTCACTATTATACTGATATATACCTACAAACACATTATGCATTGGAAATATTTCATCTGCAGATTGTATTGACAACAATATTAGGTATATTTTTGATAATTGAGAGTGAATTATTCTGTAATGGGGTCACAGTGACTACTTCACAAATTATCATGAAAGTTTGGGCAATTAGGTTTTCCTAATCGAGAAAATCGAATAAGTTTTCATTGTACAAGTCTCACCTTTCCGTTTGAAAAAATTATGGTTCAATGAGAAAAAGGAATGAATGATATTCCAGATTTTTTGGGATTTTCACTCCTCGTTTCTATAAAATAAAAATATGCAAACCATCTGGTTTGTTCTTGGTACACGTATATTGAAATAATACTTATATTTTTATTTTATGAAAACGGGGAAAGAAATTCCCAAAGAATCAGAAATAATCATTTCACCTCTTTGAAATCAATGAAATATAACAGCATGACTGAAATATATATTGTACCTCCTATCTCAGTAAGTATTGATATTTGACGCCCAGTTATCAAACATAAATATTATTTGTCGGTATAAAATCTACAAGTGAAATATTACCCATTCAATATGAATCAACTTGTATGTAATTACATTCTGAATCTCCATTAATTTTATATCTTCAATCCACAGAGTACCTTCTGATTACGTCCACATCATCAAATAACCTATATAGAAAATATCGAGTTCTTGAAATACTTTTTCACGGTAATCAAATCCCTTCAAATTACATGTAGAATACGTTGGAATTTTCAGAAAAATCATAATTTTCAATAAAATTTACTTCACAGGGAATATTAATTAGACGTATTTAAGACAAATTTGAAATAACCTGACGTTAAGAAATTGAGTTTTCTGACACTAAATAATTAATGCTTCACTTTTCTCAATACCCAATGACCATGAATTTCAATTCACTATTGTGAATACTGATTGATGTTTTCTCAATCTAATTTGACTAAACTGAGTGATAGTCGGTGCACACTATACCGACTGTTTCAATATATTAGAGATGTTCGGTATTATGTCGATTAATATTGCGACTCAAGGTTACTGAGAATTATTGTTTTCTTTGTCTCAGCTATTTTACCAAATATTAGTAGTAGTTACGATTTATTTTCGCTTTTGTGATACTTTTGAGTTGAATGTGTTTTTAAAAAATATTAGAGATGGAATGTTAGTCTCTGTGAAAATATTTGGCATTTTATGTTTTTTGTATGTATTAAAATGTACCTACCCAGGAGATATTTTCTCTGATTTCTTCATCCTCAATCAAGACCCTTTCAAAGCTATAAGCTGAATTATCTCATAATATGATGAGATTGAACAAAGTATTTATGATATTGAAGTTTTATTACTGAAACTCAAAAATTTCACGATAACATTCTTGTGCCATTAACGAAGTGACCTCGTTATTTTTTTGTTACTTGAATTATCAAAAATGATGTTTTTTGAAAAATTTTGTTCATCGAGAAATGTTTGCATGAGAATGAATTCTCAAATTATTTTACTAGAATGTTAAGATAGCCTTACCAAGATCGAAACTGTTTTTTATTGATTTATTGAAATGTTATCATGCATCTTGATTAGTTTATCGAAGAAAGCGTTATCCAATTTTTATACATAAGTTCCAACATTTTTCCACGTTATGAGGACTACCACGGAGTATTATATTTCAACAAAAAACCTTAAACAAGTAATCAATCATATAAAATGAAGATTGCGCATTTTGGTACTGTTCCGCATGACTGTTACAATGGTTGAAACAGTTATTTTTGTTTCCTTGAAGAGATTTAGAGGGAGAGTTGACCACTGTAACTTTAAGAAACCACGTGATTCAACGTAGGGCCGCCTCGCATGCAACGCCCACCACGTGCTGTCCCAAAGTTAACCTGGTCAGATACTAATCGAATGAAGGTAGAGTGCATTTCGTGTAATGTGTTATAATGTCTTTTCATGAATCTCAGAGCATTTTCAGCTATTAGAAAATCTCTGAGTGTTTTTGTTTTGCTTTGGATGTTGGGGAATTCCGATGTAGCACAACTACATGAATGGACCTGGTTCTACCCCAATGCTAACCTAACTAGGTAGACCATGACACTTAATCATATTGACCCTTTTTATTACTTAACGTATTTGATTTATGAAAGGATCCGAAGAGTGACAAGGCCTGGTCTTTCGGGCCCTCTATTCATACAGATACAGGGTGGTCAGAATTCTGAATTTCAAACTATACCCTATATTTGTTCCATGTAAGCCATTTTGACCAATAATGAATACCTAGTTTCGACACATAAAAATCCTAAAATTGAAAAATCTTGATTTTCAACACCCTATATATATCTGTAGAAACCAAGTGTGATACATTCACGAAATCAGCTTTCCAGGGAGACTCTAAAAATGCAATGAAATACAGGGTGTTCCGTTTGAAAACACAAAGTTGCTGCTACTTTCTAGTAGGAGCGGCAACGCCGCATCGTTTCAAATAAACTACGCAACACTAATTTCGTCGCACCCCAAAATGTTGACCATATTGAAATATGAATAACCTTTTTCTCCTTTGAACAATTCGAATGCGGATCACACTGTTCGCTAGCTCAGTGCTTCAGCTATAAACCTGAGGTTTTTCACATTAAATCGCTACAGGGTGTTACCTGAAACTGTGCAAAATTACCGAATTTTCGAAAGGGTCTCAAATGAAGAGAAAAATGTTTTTTCTAACTTTGAAAGCAAAGGCATGAAGATGACCTCATTATCTTGCTACAGTTTTGGAATTGTCATCTTATTTCTTCTATTCACAGAGTGATCTCCAAAAACACAACTTTTCTGTTTTGCAGTCATAACTTTTTTCCTCGTTAACCGATTTTCCGAATCTCAGGCTCATTTCGAACCTGAAACTTATGATGAAGAGGTATGTACAGGGTGGCCCATTATTTTGAGAAAGTGAGATAACGGCTTCGCTGTTTGAGACAAATAAACAAAAATTTCTGAGATGGTTCAAGCTCATGAGCAGCACATTCCTATAATATTTTGCGTTGAACAGGGTGACTCAAAAATACGTGAAGTATAAAAGCTACCTATACTTCTTCTTATAGAACACCATGTATTGTATTGTATTTTCAGATTCTCCATGAGCTGATTTCATCGATCTATCACACTTTAGGTTTGGGGGATGTTATGACAGATTTTGGGGGTGTGAAAAACGGCATCAATTTCCCCATTTCAACTTTCGATTTACTATCTACTGTCATTTAATTTTGATGGATACAGAGTGATTCATGATTATACTGAATTATTAACCACCCTGTATTCGTTCAAGCCGTTCCGATCAATAATGAGTACTTTTGACACAAGGAATCTCGAAAGATGAAAAATCTCGATTTTCTACACTCCTTATCTCTGTCATCACTTCTTAGAACCAAAAGTATCGAAAATTGAAAAATCTAAATTTTTCACACCCTATATCTCTGTCATAACTTTCCTTCAACCTAAAGTGTGATAGATCGATGACATCAGCTCATAAGGAAGAATCTGAAAATACAACTTTGATGCGTCACGCATTTTTGAGCCACCCTGTATAACGCAAAATATTTTAGAAATGTGCTGCTCATGTGCTTAGACCATATCTCAGAAAACTTTGTTCATCTGTCTTAAACAGCGGAGTCATTATCTCACTTCCTCGCACTAATCGGCCACCGAGTGGGTCACCCTGTACATATCTCTTCATCTGAAGTTTCAGATCCAAAATGAGCCTGAGATTTGGAAAATCGGTCGACGAGGAAAAAAGTTATGACTGCAAAACCGAAAAGTTATTTTTTTGAAATCACTCTGTAAATGAATTAAATAAGAAGACGATTCAAGAACTGTCCCAAGATAATGAGGTCATCTTCATGATTCTGCTGTCAAAGTTGTAAAAAAAAATTTTTCTTCATTTGGGACCATTTTGAAAATTCCGAAATTGTTCTGAAGAAGTACGAGATTATAGCTGAAGGACTGAGCTATAGCGAACAGTGTGATCCGAATTCGAATTGTTCAACGCAGAAAAAAGTTATTGATATTTTAATATGAGCAACATTTTGGGGTGCGACGAAATTAGTGTTGCGTAGTTTATTTTAGAAGTGCAAATCATGTCAATTTATACGTACCATCAAATATTCAAAAAATAATTATTTTTCTTCAGTTCGGGTCCAGCGATGAAACGAAACGAATAATTACGAGAGATCGCCTGTACAATAATTTCAGAACAGAAATTCTATGAAGTTATATTCACAATACGAATAATGTCAATAGATTTCCATATTACTTCCATCGAAATTCATCCACACAAAAGAGTTGAAATTTTCCGAATGAAGAATGCAGATACTATTCGAGATATAATAAGAATAAAATACTATACACTGTCCTCATAACTTTACTGTGTCCTCTCAACCTCACACAAAAACTATTGAAAATAGCGGGAAATAGTGTCCTCGTAAAGAGAGTCCTCGCAATACATTGTAAGTATGGAGTCCTCGCAACAGGCAAAACTGCAAAGTGTGAAGTGAAAATAAGAGAATTCATTGAGTGTATTATCAAATTTAGATACCACTCTGTAGCTTAATTAAAAGCGCAAAGTTTCTTGAATGTTCAACCTCTCTAGCTCATGAAATTTTTTTTCCTATATTCATAAAACCAATATTGTATAAAACTGCAATATAAAAAAATCTATAATGCTGCATAGCTTGATTGAAGCGTCTGACTATATTTATATTTTTTCATGAAATCATCATTACACTACAAAATATTCATTTGAAATTAAATGAAGCTGCCAAAAAAGATTATATGAAAGATTCTATATAATGCAAAAAAATCTAAGAAGAAAAATAAAATATATGAGTAACATTTTTTCGTTTCTGATAAAAACTATATATTGGTGAAACACAATTAGCAAAATTTTGCTTTCTTATATTTATAAAGATCGTGAATGCATTCATCACGATCTTTCAACTTAAACACAACATTGTGAAAATCATTTTGACACCAATTAGACTTATCACAGTAAAGATTGTGAATTTCATTGCTAGTGACAATGTCATGCTCAATGATAGTGCTAAAATTTAATTCTTTGTTCTAAAACTCTCTGATTATCGTGGCGAATAATTTCTTACACGCTTTGCAAATAGACAAATTGAACTCATCAATTTTGTAGCGATTCGATAGCCTTATTGAGGTTCGATTTATGTGGATGTTATCCTGACAAATATGATGCAATGGATTTAGATTAATATGTATTTATAAGTACAACAAGTTAAGAAGAAAAGGGTTAATTCGGTTGCACTACAACGACTTACCACTATTATGATTGACAGGAGCACCTGAAACCAGATACTCTTCTCGAAGGGCCCTTCTGGATGGTCGTAGGGACATGGGTGGTAAGGCACGGTTATGCCGGTGACGAGAAGCACAAACAATTATTCCGGTGAAGATCAGCACAAACACTTAATTGTCTCAATTGTGAGGACTTGCAATAAAAAACCATCAAACTTGAGCGAACATCGAATTATGTAAGTGAATTTAGTTTAATTGGTTAGCAAAAGCACGAGGAGCAACAGGAATCGCCTGTTCTCAGCGGAGAGCGTATGAAGATGTCGCACGACTCCGGGTCTTATCAGTACTAGTTTTTGTTCATGTCACTCGCGACAATGTGATATACAGGTCGTTCTAGTGCAACAATAATATACGCGAATTATGAAAAATAATACAATAATTAATTAAATTATTATGAAAGGAAACAACATTAAGGCTTTCCGCAACATTCTGCCCCGAGTAAATGCAATTGTAGCATTTAAAAAAAAATATTTTATCAATTAAAAAAAAAAACATATTATTACCCAAAATAACAAAAAAAAAATTATTACTAAGCATTGAGTCCAGTAAGTGTGAATATTAAAACTAGATAATGAGGTCACTGACTCTAAGTATCGTGACCCTCAGAAATTGGAAGTGGACACAGCTTGACCAGTGAGCGCGTCAATGTACCAGTAGCAGTCCTGACAACGGCCACCCTGGCAACACCGTCCCGACCGAAATGAAGAGTCAGAATGCGCCCCAGAACCCACTGACATGGAGGAATATTTTCTGCCTTGATTAGCACCATAGATCCTACTTCAGGAGTGGGAGTATCAGGTTTGAGCCATTTACCCCTCTGCTGAAGGGTGTGCAAATATTCCCCATGCCAGCGTTTCCAGAAGTCCTGGTGAAGTCTTTGAATCATTTGCCAACGGGACAATCGATTTAAATTGAGGGGGGTGAAATCAGGTATAGGTAATGCAGAGACCGGTTCCAGGGTTAAGAAATGATTAGGGGTTAGCGCGTTGATATCTTCAATATCGTGAGTCAAAGGACTGAGAGGGCGTGAATTCAATGTAGATTCAATCAAAGTTAAAACTGTGTAAAATTCCTCATAGGTGAGGAGTTGTTGCCCAATTATTCGCGATAGATGACCTTTGACCGATTTCACCCCACTCTCCCACAGTCCACCCCAATGAGGCGAGGCGGCAGGTATAAAGGAATGAACAATTTTTTCATGTGCAGCAGCGTTTTTCATCAAATTATTCAGCTCTCGACTGGATCCTTGAAAATTGGTACCGTTATCACTATATATGTGAGAAACCCTCCCCCTCCTTGCGATAAATCTTTGTAATGCGGCTAGAAAGGTGTCTGTGGTTAATTCACTCGCAAGCTCCAGATGGAGAGCTTTCGTGGTGAAGCAAACAAACACACACAGATACCCTTTACAAGTTTTCACGCCCCTATGGCGGGTCATAGTTAACAGAAATGGGCCGCCATAATCCACTCCCACATGACTGAAAGGTTTCACTTGAGATATTCGTGAAGCCGGTAAGTCGCCCATAGGGGGTTGGAATGCAATGGGTTTTGTCTTCCAACAGCGCACACATTTAGTGAGAACAGAGTTGATCGCTCGTTTTGGAGACAAAATCCAGAATTGTTGGGATAAAAGGAAATGAGTAGTACGAAACCCAGCATGAAGGTGTTTTTTGTGGTAAAACTCAATCAGTAAGGTAGTCAAACGACTATTGCGGGGTAGTAAAATTGGAAACTTTGCATCATGTGGTAATGACGAATATCTTAGTCGACCACCGACCCTCAGTATTTGAGATTTTTCATCTTTGAATACATGTAATTTTCGGAGAGGTTTGGAAAACACGTTAGTTTGAAGTTCGTCAGCAAAATGTAACTGCTGAGTTCGTTTGACTACAATGAGCAAAGCATTGAATAATTCGATATTTGTGAGGGGTCCTTTTCTACGAGAGGAGGGGTTAGCAGAATTGAAAATGAAGCGCAGCAAGAAAGCGAGGATTCGTTGCAGAGTTGTGAAGGAGGAAAAATTAGCGAGCAACTCATCAATAAAATTGGTTTCAGGCGAGTAAGTGAAAAGAGTTAATTTGCGTTCCTCGTCGTGAGGAGGCTTACAAATAAATGATGATGCGGGATATTCCAACCAAGGAGTGAGAGAATTGCGCAAAAATTGAGGTCCATGAAACCACAGCATATTATCAATTAATTCAGAGGGAAAAAGTCCACGCGAAGCAACATCTGCTGAATTATTTTTCTACGTAAAACCAGTTATCAGGAGGTATTCTTTGTTGCACATAGACCACTCGATTAGCAACAAAAGTTTTTGATTCATGAGGCGACCGTTTGATCCAGTGTAGAGCGATTTGAGAATCCGACCATGCACAAATAGTAGTAATATTCATGTGATGCTGTAAAATATTTTGGACAAATGAAATCAACTTAGAGAGCATAACAGCGGCACACAACTCGAGTCGTGGTATGGTAATTTTCTTTAGAGGAGCTACTTTCGACTTTCCACACACAAAGTGTGTTGAAATGACAGAATTGGGGTTGATGGTTCTCAGATAAATAACACAAGCATATCCCTTTTCGCTGGCGTCACAGAATCCGTGAAGTTCGGACACAACTGATGACATTAGGTGACGGGTTATTTTCAAGTTGGACAATACCGGCAGTTCATTTTTATATTGTGTCCAAACACGAGTGATGTCATCCGTTGGGGTATCATCCCAACCTAGGTTTGAGACCCATAGGCGTTGAATTAGGTATTTTGTGAAGAATGTAATTGGACACAGGAGGCCTAAGGGATCGTACACGCGAGCCAGCTCACTTAACATGAGCCTTTTTGTGCATGAGTTTGTCTCAGCGGGTTTGACAGAAAAGGCGAAGCAGTCCGAGATGGGGTTCCAGTGTAATCCTAAAACTTTCAGCGACATATCAGGATCAAATAATAAAGGATTACTTGATAGATGTGAAGGAGGTAGGTCCGTCAATAAAGAAGGCTCATTTGTAGACCATTTGCGAAGTTCAAAACCACCATGTTGCATCAAGGCATTTAGTTCCGAAATCGAATTACGGGCTTCTTCAATGGTGGAGGCGCCGAAAACAAAATCATCGACGTAAGACGATCGTCGAATTATATCAGCAGCAACTGGAAATCGTTCCCCTTCATCGTCAGCCAACTGCAGTAGAGTTCTAAGAGCCAAGTATGGAGACGAGGTGAGACCGTAAACGACAGTGTTTAGTACATAATCCTGAATTGGGTCATGCGGCGAGAATCTCCAGACTATTCTTTGATAGTCTCTATGCGAGGGATCAACAAGTATCATACGATACATTTGTCGTATGTCGGCGCAAAGAGCATAGGTGTGGCAGCGAAAATTCATTAAAAAAGTGATGATGTCCTGTTGTAATTTTGGGCCTGTGAGCAGACAATCATTTAAAGAGGGTTGGTTAGGAAGCTTTGCAGAACCATTGAAAACCACTCTCAATTTCGTAGTGAGGCTTTCCGGTTTCTGAACGCAGTGGTGGGGAATGTAGTAGACCCGATCAGAAGCGGCATTTTCCGAGACGAGCGACATATGATTCAAGTCTAGGTATTCCCGCATAAAATCTTTATATTGTGTATAGAGAGCAGGCTGTTTCATAAGTCTACGCTCCAAAGTATAAAATCTTGTCACTGCCAAATCACGAATTCTAGGAAATGTGGGATTTAGATCTCTAAAGGGCAAAAAAACTGTATAGCGACCTGCAAGATCTCTGAAATGAGTGGAGGTAAAATGTTCTTCACATAAAGCTTCTTCAGGTGATGTTGATTTCACCTCTGGGACTTCCTCCACCTCCCAGAATTTTTTCAATGTCCCCTCTACATTTGCAGTTTCTGAAGCATGAGAGTAAAATGAGGAAATTGTGGGACTGAAACTTTGCAATCGTCCCATGACGATGTAACCAAACACCGTGTTTATAGCTTCTGGAGCATCAGAATTTCCGGAAACTTTACCATTCAATAATATTCTTGGGAAAATATCTGCACCCAAAAGGACGTCTACAGCACTTGGAGAATGGAAGTGTCGATCAGCAAGTTGCAAGTTTGAGAGATGTGTCCAATTTTCGAATGAGAGTTTGGAGGCGGGTAAATGATCACATATTTTATTCAAGATTATGGCATCAGTGTATAGACTAGGACTGTCCTTTTTAATCGGTTTGATTGCGAGGGTGAGTTGACCGTTGGTTGAACAAGAATGCATGGTGCCTATTCCTTTGATTTCTATGGACGACTGAGAATGAGGCAAACCTAACTTATTAGCAGCTCGTTTTGTAATAAACGAGCTCATACTTCCACTGTCAATAATACACCGTAGGGGTTGGTACGTTCCTCGGTTATCAAGAACGTCTATCCAGGCAGTGGCTAATAGCACGGCGGTATTCACGTTGATCTCGGTTCCCGCCAAACACGTAGTACTACCACTGCTCGCGGAGGTACTAGGTGGAGACGAATTATTTTTATCATTACTAAGTCGATTACCAACTTGGTTTGCAGAACTATAGGAGGGTTGACTTTCTGATCTAGATGAATTATTTGGTCTATCAACGTGCAGTAACGTATGGTGATATCTAGATTTGCATTTTTTACAAGTATAATTTGATTTACAGGAACGGATATCATGAGCACTGCTTAAACAATTGAAGCATAGATGAGCGGATCTACAAAAAGAATAACGTTCTTGTTCGGATTTGGCAGCAAAGGCATCACATGTATACAATGAGTGATTTTCTTTGCAAAGGGCGCAATTAGTAGAAGGAGATTTATTAACAAAAAAAGTAGAAGTCATAGAAGTGCGGTTTGGCGAAGGCGTAGAAGCGGGTAGTTTGGTTGAAGTAATGCGTTTTTGATGAAACGAAGATTGCGAGAAGTTAAGTGTTTCAAGAGCGGCGCAGTGCTTGTTCAAAAAACCGACAAGATTCGTGTAGCTAGGAATATCTGAGGAACGATGTTCCAACTCAAATCGAGTAACAATAGCTTGATCCAGCCGTTTCAGAAGCATCATAACAAGTACAAAATCCCAATGTTCTGTAGGGAAGTTCATTTGTTTAAGCGCAGCCAAGTTTTCTGAATAGGTGTCTAATAGTTTTCGAAGAGAGATGGTATTATCGGAAAGGACTTTGGGAGAATTTTCCAGTTCAAGCCAATGAGCCTGAGCGCGTAATCGTGTTTGTGCGTATCTTTCTTCTAATGTTTTGTATGCAATTTCGTAATTATCTGAAATAAGTGGTAGAGTGCGAACTAGCGATAAAGGCGGACCATGTAACGAAGATACTAAGTAATTAAATTTTTCGATTTCAGTCAATGACGTATTAGTATGCACGAGAGCATTGAACAGTTCTAAATATGACGGAAATGCTTTATAATCTCCACCAAATTTGGGCAATTCGATTTTTGGCAGATGAATATTGAACGAAGTACTACCACCAGGCGTAGCTAGAGTTGAATTCAATCCCGGCAATGCAGTAGAATTGAGAGTTTCAAACAGGTCAGTGTACACGCTCTTGATGAAATAATAGTCTTCAAGAAATCCCTCACGCACACCGTCCTCACTAGAGACGTCGCTATCTGCGATAGTCAACAGCGTCGAGACTACGGAGTTATGTTGCTTTAAAAATTCATCGCGTGTTTCGTCCAAGTCGGCGCACCGGACTTTAAACATCGTCCGAACGGATTTATCAAGTTTAGCACGATCCGCTAAATTACGAATAATATGAATTTCATTCATACTTGTTGTCCGATAGGTTTGATACTTCTTCAATTTATCCGCCATGATTAAGTAAATGTGATTATTTTAGCGCAAAGGGAATTCGACCGTTGTCTAAAAAACAAAAAACAGCGCACAATCGATACGAAATTGATAAATGGTCAGCTGATTCCACAGCGAGTTCAAGGAACGATTTCGATTTTCGATATCAAATGGTCAAGAGTCGAGCATGAACTGGACTAATTGAACACGCCCACCTGACACCTAAACGGCGCAGTGTCCACCTCGTTACTCGATATGTGTTTGGAAGAATTCGAACTAGGTAATGAATACGTGAATAAACGGCAATTAAATGGCGGACACAATGAAACTTGTTGGCGACTGATTTCGCGCGAGAAATTTGAGTTTTCGTTACACAGATTTATTTCACGAAGTATTCAGCATTGAAAATTATGAAAATTGTTGAAGAATATGCGGTTTCACGCGAATTATGCAATTGGATCACCAATTTAGCCACAAATACCTGAACTCAATGCGAAAATAAAATTTCAAAATTTCAAAAAACAACTAAGGGCATAACCTCTTCTAAACAGGTTGAAAATCCGGCTCGAAGGACCAATGTAGCGATTCGATAGCCTTATTGAGGTTCGATTTATGTGGATGTTATCCTGACAAATATGATGCAATGGATTTAGATTAATATGTATTTATAAGTACAACAAGTTAAGAAGAAAAGGGTTAATTCGGTTGCACTACAACGACTTACCACTATTATGATTGACAGGAGCACCTGAAACCAGATACTCTTCTCGAAGGGCCCTTCTGGATGGTCGTAGGGACATGGGTGGTAAGGCACGGTTATGCCGGTGACGAGAAGCACAAACAATTATTCCGGTGAAGATCAGCACAAACACTTAATTGTCTCAATTGTGAGGACTTGCAATAAAAAACCATCAAACTTGAGCGAACATCGAATTATGTAAGTGAATTTAGTTTAATTGGTTAGCAAAAGCACGAGGAGCAACAGGAATCGCCTGTTCTCAGCGGAGAGCGTATGAAGATGTCGCACGACTCCGGGTCTTATCAGTACTAGTTTTTGTTCATGTCACTCGCGACAATGTGATATACAGGTCGTTCTAGTGCAACAATAATATACGCGAGTTATGAAAAATAATACAATAATTAATTAAATTATTATGAAAGGAAACAACATTAAGGCTTTCCGCAACAAATTTTATAACATCTTTTCAGAGAACAATAACAATCTTTGGTGCAAAAAGCTTCTAAATTATCAACATCTAATAGTGCTTTTCGAAAATCTGAAGGAATGTCGACATCATAGTAGTATTGATCTGGAAAATCGAGCAAAATGAAATCATTGTAAGGCACTGATTCCCTATTAATTTTGAACCATTTGTACTTTGCGAAATTTTTCACCACTCGTCCAGTCAATGGCGGAGGTAAGGGAGATCTGAGAATGAAGCCTAGTACTGATTTCTGTTTTTCACATACAGCTTTGATACACATGTCTTGTAGATTCATTTTTTTTCTGTAATGAAAAATAATGAAGAAATTAATTCAAAGTTTTGTGTCCCCAGGGCAAAGTGTCAAACGAATCGTCGTTCATAATTTTTCGTTTATCGTCATGTGGACTCAGACCTTTTTTACATTGCTCGATGGAGTAAACATCATGGGCGTAGGAACGAATTGTTTGTTGGGTTATAGTCTTCTCTTTTTTATCTTTCAAACATTCTACATAATCTTCAAATGATAATTTATTCTTAACTATGCATTTTTTGACTCCCTTTGACTTTTTAGTTATTCTGAAATTTTTCAATTCACTATCCAATCGTTCTTTATTCAGTCCTTTCCTCTCTAAACGTTTCCTTTCTTTTTCAATGTCTTCATTGGTTGTTTCCAATTTATTGCTATACATTTTGGCTCGCAACCCTGCGAAATGAGAAATTATCCTTCCGCAGGATTCGTCCTTTGATAAACCCAATTCCTTTTTATTGACTCGAGGAATTCCATAAACATTTTCAGGAGCATAGTCCGATCTATCGAATCTTCATCGTCACACGTAATTTCATAAATGAAACTATCTGTGTCGGTGTACATCAGCTTGCATAAATCGAGAATAGACATACCAATGTACAGGGGCTTGTTGAAAATCAACTCTGACTTTTTCAATTCAACAGCTACGAGGTCCTTATCGAAAATTGTTCGATTCTGAAATCTAGGACTAGCAATTAAATTTTTGATGCCATAACGGCCTTCATACTTTCGCACCAATTTTACAACGCGGTGATTGCGAATATTCTCCATTGTTTTCCCAAACACCGCATTGTTCATTAATTTATAAAGGCCTTTCTCAAAGGTGCTCGTAGCCATAGTCCTCAATCGCGTATTCAAATCGATATATGGTTTTAAAAATGGAGACTGAACGAATTTTAGGACTTTATGGATTTTTGTCAATTTCAATCCATGCTGCAGAGCTTGCTTCAAGTTTCTATAGTGTAGGGTGTATTGTTTTTTGTTATGAAGGGTGGCCATCAATTTTGATAATTTGGAATTGGGTGGAATGCGATGTTCAGGACAAAATGGGAAATCTTTGTGCAAATCGTGTAGCCTCTCAGGATATTCCAAATCGACTTGAAGAATATAACCTTCATCGGCATCATCAGCAATTTGGGTGACATCAATGTTGGTGTCATCAACCCAAGTGAAGCCTCCATAGGGGAGCGGTTCACTCATAGCTTTACCATACAAATTGTTCACGTCAAGGTAAAGCAGATATTTTGACGGCTTTTCAGGATCATAATTAATCTGATATTTATTATTGCCTCACTGTATCTACTACAGCAAACCGATGAACCTCCTCGTATTGCTTCTTCTACAAACATGACCATGTCTTTATCTTTCAGAATTTGTAATTTACACCCTGTATATTTGAGCATACAATCCCAAGTATACCCCGGCATGATGTAATACCAGGCTGGGTCGAGAGAGTACGTTTTCAGTGAGGATTCGCGAAACTTTTCCATTATGTCGGCGAGAAGAAGAATATCGGTACGCATGTACAAGTCGCTATATTCCCCAAGTGTCTTAATTTCGAAAGCCGCCCAAACTTTTCGAGCGTGACCATAATCAACATCAGAAATATTTTCATCGTATAATCTATTGTAAAAATTTTGAATAGAAGGCAAGTCAGTTTCATTCAATTTTTGTTCACTATCAATATAGTCATAGGGAAAAACGCCTTTTCTTTTAAGCAACTGAAATTGGCTTTCATTCACACTGCTAAATTCTTTTTTCAACATTTTCAAATCAGCAATATTCAGGGTTTTTGTGAGAGCATCGAGACCTGCTCCCACAAAACGAAATGAGTCAATAAATCTGAATTTGATATCGGTTTCAGAATCATGCTGAGTAAAAGATATGTATTTCTCCTTGTTTACTGTAAGCACAGTTATACGTCCACGCTTGAAATGTCCCGAATTAGGAAATGTGAGTCATATCCTGAGAGGTTGTGAAAAGCTATTGGTACAACAAACTGTTTTTTAAAGTTGATGTTGCATGGAGCTTGGTGGGCAAGACCCCTAAATTCGCCCGTGAAGTGGTTGTGTTTGCGTACGACAATGTCTTTTTCCTCGAATTTTTTCTCACAAATATGACAAACATCAGTTGCGACGCCACTGGTGTTACCCGGCTTCACCACCATTGGAACGATATTTTTAATTTTAGATTGCACTAATTTGGCAACGTCAGACATTTCTTTCGCAAACCAATCCATGCAATCCTCGCCTCGATAACTTTTATAAAATGAAAGTGAATCATCATAGGCACATTTTAAGTAATACCCAGCACTATAGGTCTTATGGTGCTGGTACTTTAAAGTTGTTTTAGATATTTTTGAATTGCATTTTTGTAATAGCAATTCAAAATCTGCATAAATTATAAAAGGGCATGTCTGTTTATAGATGTGGTTCTTGAATTTGACAAAATCATATTTTGGAAAAGAATTTTTTTCATTATTGGTTTTCTCACATAAAGCAGTGTGATTATCGAGCTTCTCCTGACTCATGAAATAGTTGAGACATCTGTCACAAAGGAATTTTTTGTTATGATCTTTGTTGAGTTGTCTGGATAGCAAACGTGACAAGTCTTTTATCCAGCAGTAGTGGTATCTGATTGAAATATCTTCATCATGAACAGGCGGGGCTTCATAATCATTCAATTTGGGGAAATATTTATCTTGAATCAATAATAAATTAGCATGTCTATCCAATTTATGTTTGGTTAATCTGATGGGCACGACTGAGTGATATTCTTTGTCTCTAATTGTATTCAATTCTAAGCCATAAACATTAATGGAAATATCATTTAGTTTTTCGAATTTTGTAATCTGAGGTAATTTTATCGGTATATCTAGACCTTTTGTATTCAAAACTGTCGCAAAATGTGGGTAATTTGTTAATCTTCCAGTATTTTTTGCTGATGGATATAAAGCGCTAACTACGCTCCAATAGAAGCATGCTTTATCAAGGTTCTGTACATTGATACAAGCACGCTTATTTGAAATGTCCCTAGGTAATTCGATGAAAGACGAGCCGTTTCCCATTTCAAATTTATTGATGGCCACTTCCAAGGAAATAATTTCCTCCAAAGCCCACCCACTGTTTTTCTCAGCAAATTCACTCAATTTATTCAAAATCATATCGATGCAATTAATTTTGAACCAATCCTCTAAATCCGTTCTTACGTCCACAGTAGCATTAGTAGTATTGAAATATTTTCTATCACTTATTTCAACATTATTTGATGTTTTCACGAAATCACCACAAAATGAAAAATTGATCTTCAGCATGGTAAACTTATCGAAGATCTTCAGAATTTTTTTCTCGAATAATTTGAAAGAATCCATCAAAAAGTCAATGACTTCCTTATGACTCAAATTGAGAATACGTGCTGTTTGAAGTCTTGATTCAAATAATGAATTCACGTTTATCCATCTAACTGTTTGTTTTTGTTCCAAATCTGAGCCAACATGACGATGTTTATGCATCGTTTTTATGAAGAACCTCATTCGTTTGAGCTCACCAATTTTGGTTTGTATTTTTCGCTTCAATCCGATCTAAAAATGGAATTTTTTCGTAGCCAAAATACATTTTCTTATATGAGAGTTGATTGACTTGAGAGCAAATAAAGCATGTGGTTTGGAATTATTTGTTTTGATCGCTAAAAGTGTCTCATCGATTTTAGTGAGGGTCCTATTGAAATTTTCCATGATTGTGTAATACCAATATATGCGTTTTCAGAAAGAAAAAAGTTACTCACTATTTATTTTCGATGATTTCGAAAGATGTGGCTGGATGCTGCTTTCCGACGTTGATTGTTCCCCTATATACCAAGGAATATTTGCCTGGGGTGAACTCTCCGACGTGAGGCTCGTAGTCAGCTGTAGATAGATAGATAGATAGCACTTTATTTCCAACAGGTATACACCCAATTACAGGAAATGTTAAAAGTAACGCTAGTTGTACAAAACCAAAATTATTTCTTAATCAAAATAAAAAATAAAAAGGTATACTATATATATACATATATGAAAATCACAAACAATGATGAAAGAATAGAATATTGATGTAAAAAAAAATAAGAGAGATATATCAAGATTACAGTTGAAAGGTTCTTTGGAGAATACATTTCAAAATTGATTTTAGGGTACTATTATTAATATCGCACATATTACATATTAAATTGAAATTGTTACACATTATTGTCACGGGTGCCCTAAGACTAATATGTGTTCTACTATTTTCACAATAGAATGTCATTTCATGTCTAGTATTCATACGTGGAGTGTGAAAATTGATATTTTCTAAAAGGGGAGCACATGATATCCTGTTATGTATCAAGTTGTATAGAAATGAAACTGTTATAATGATTCGTCGTGTGATCAAAGAAATAATATTGAATTGATTCAAGAGAATTGTATAATCAGTTCCTCTTTGGGGATATACTCTTGTAACTTTAAAAGTTAAATGCTTCAAGAAATTTTTTTGAACTGATTCAATGTGACTTATATGTGAATTATAGACAGGATACCATATCAACGCTCCATATTCTAATTTAGACCTTACATAGGCATTGAAGAGTGTTATGAGTGTACTTGTATTTTTAAATTCTTTCGTGTTTCTCATTATGAAACCCAGCATCTGGTTAGCCGATGAAACAGCCTGGTCTATGTTTGATACAAAATTGAATTTATGGTCGAAAACAATACCGAGATCTCTCATGTCCTGAACCCGGTTGATTCGATGATTGTTAATTTCGTAAGAAAATTCTATCATGTTATTCTTTCTTGAAAATGATAAGATATGACATTTAGAAATATTTAGATGTAAATGATTTCTCGTGCACCAATTGAAAACTATGTCGATTTCATTCTGTAAGATTAGACAATCTTGATATTCTTCAATAACTTTGAACAGCTTCAAGTCATCGGCGTAAAGAAGTTTTGAGCAATTGACCTTTTTAGCTAAGTCATCAATAAAGAGCAGGAATAATAGAGGTCCTAAGTTAGAACCTTGTGGAACTCCCGAGCTAGGGGTGTATAGGGGTGACTGATAATTTTCATATTCGACATATTGCTTCCTGTCGAAGAGATAACTAGTAAACAATTCGATTAAACTTTCAGAAGAGTCAAATGATGATAGTCGATTGATGAGAATGTAAAAATCAATTTGGTCGAATGCTTTTTGCATGTCCGTATAAACGACGTCAACTTGTTGTCTCTTATCCAGTGCTTTTGACACACTTTGCGACAGGCATGCGAGGTTGGTCATACACGATTTCTTCTCTACGAATCCATGTTGGTCATCTGAAATTTGATTTCTGACCGAGTTGTAGATGATACTATATAATATGTAACCCTGTTTGGTAGAAATACCACAGAGTCCTCCAATTCTAGAAGAACTGCCTTGCCGAATCTCGTACTCGTTATTTTTGCTCCTTCTATTGAGTGCGCTTGTCCCAAGGATAGCTCCGTAAGCTTTCTTATATCCTTCTTTGCTACGAGGGAGTCTTTTTTCAGAGAGGTAAGATCCATCTGGAGAGAAGAATGGGTTAAAAGAGCATCTTTTTCGTTTGAAAAATTCGAATTGGGACGACTTAAGGTCTATAATATTCGCAGAAATGTGAAATTATTCACGAGAGATCGAAATGAATGATGAAAGATCAATAATATTTGCAAAAACTCAATATGAGATGAAAAAAAAACGCCAATTATATCTACGCAGAATAGTGGAATTATTTTCTAAAATTCGAGATGAATTACAGAAGGTCTATGGTATTTGAAGAAAAGAAACTCTGAATGCGATTGAAAATAAGTTGCAATAATTATATACGGTATCAAGAATACAAACTCAGAAATACAATTAAAAAAGGTCTGTAATATACGTAGACATTAGGGTATAAACAAGCACTTTGATATGAAATAGATGTACTTACTATTATCGGTATTATGGCGGCGAAACAGACAGGTTCTGGCACTGGTAGGTAAATAGGTAGTAGTTGGCTGCTTTCACTGTTGAACTGATGGCTGCATCAATGCGGGATGCAGTTTTATAGGCGCAGATAGCGTGGGACCGCAGGCAGTAAACATGCAGTCGCGTCATGTTAATTGATATGTGCATATGAAAACATTCTGGCAATCTCGAGATAATGGTCAAACAAAATAAAAAACGCCGGTCATGGAATGTTGTTTTGAATATAAATGCGCATCTTATATGAAGCGAATAGCAATCTTGAGATATCATCATGAAAAAGGAAAACTCGTGTGCAAGGTTATCTGAGACTGGTTGCGTAAATATTCCTCGAAGAGCGCGTCTATAGATACACAGCGGTCATGCGGCGTCTTAATTGGATCATTATGCAAATTGATAATGTATTCCCAAGGCATGAAAAAACCCACAAGAAATCTTGCAAAATAACGAGCCAACGAAATAAACATATTTATATCCACATGAATCGACATGACCAGACAAGATTGAGCTTGATTTTACATATTCTTTATTTCCTACAGAAGAACTGTTCAATTTTGAGTAATATCATTACAACAAAAAATGCTGAATTGATATATATGAACAAGTTCAACATAGCAAAGAATGTTTCATGATCCACTGCCCGTGTTGGTATTGATGATCTGAGAAACTGCCATTGATTCAAGTCGCCAAAGTTCCTATCGTTGAAAATCAATCTGATTTTATATTTCGTCTCGTTCTCGGGTACTCTTATTGAAAAAACTTCCATTAGACCATCATTGATGAAATCTCTTCGCATAGCAATCCACTGGCATGACTCATTATCGAAACAAATTCCTGCTTCGCTGACTTTTTTCGGCACATTCATGTACAAAATGTCTCCCATCATTGAAAACAACAATACGAATGATGCTTTCGAAACAACCATATTTTTTTCGATGTGCTACTTGATAGTGGTATAGTTCTGGTACTGATAACGTCTTCCAATAAAGTTATTTTCGAAAAATTCCGAATCATCAGCTGTTTATCTTCGAAACGTTTTATTGCTTCGTCCAGTTCTCTTATTTTCCTCTGGAATTCCTCCAACTGACGTTTGAACTCTATCGCAGACATTTGAAAACTGTCACAAAACATTCGACTATTCCATTTTTGCATCTCGATGCGCATGCGCATACGCAGTAGCTATGATGCTTGCATTTTCTGCATGCCATTCCGTCAACCACATCATCTTGAGCAGATATGGAGAAACACTTTTTTTCAACAGCAATATATTTTCAACGTTTTAGGACATTCATATTCTACTGAAACTTCCATCATTGATGAAGGTTCGTTGGAAAATAACACGTCAACTACTGACATTCAAAGATTTATACCTTTCTGTTTTTTTTTTGTTGTCTATCCATAACAAAGGACGTATCTTTATTGAATCAGTGTACCAATTGACGTGAAACGAGAAGCATCTGAATTCTTTTAAACCAGCTTGAATTGAAAAAAAGAATGCAGCCTGAAGTAGCAGTGCTCTTAGATTTTTTAGATCTCCAACCACGGCTCTGAAAAATCTCACCGAACAAGAATTGCAGTACATTCCAGTAGAATTTCTCATCGATTTGGGGTGTGGCATAAACTTCCTGAAGAATATCGCAGCAACTTTAAACTAAAGATCAAGCTGCCATGCTTTGTTCATCATAATCGTCCAGATCGGCGAACACACTACGAAAGCCAACCATCTCCTCAAGAAACATGTCAACTTTGTAGAAAAGCATTACTATGAGATATAAATAATTTCGATAATATTCTCGTGTTTTAGTTTTTATATCCTTTTACTCCATACATTATATGTCAAAAGTCATACGTCATATGTCGAACGTCATACGCCATCGCCAAAACGGCAATTATGTATTACGTAGCCCCCCGAATTATTCTGACGTCCGACAACGTAGCACACCGAGTATTTCCAACGTCTGGCAACCCTGTCCCATCGCTCGCTAGCACTCGCTAGCAGTCTGTGCCTGTGCCACTGCCAATCTCTGTATTATTCTCACAACTCGTAAACTTTCCCGTCTAGTGGTGTGGCGCGATGGTAGCGCTTCGGGCTCACAGCCTGTCGGTCGGGGTTCGAATCCTCGCGCAGAGCACACTCGACCAGCTTTTTTTTTAATTCCAAATATTCATTCCATCGAAATCACCATCCATTACTCGAAATCGCCACCATCATCCAATATTTGAATTTGTCACCATCCAATATTTGAATTTGCCGCCGCCCAGTACAGAGCGCAGCCACAGCGACACCAGCGCCACTAGCGACACCAGTGAGTGTTTTTTGAACCCTTGAATTAGAAGCCTTGTTGTCTTAACTACTCTTATCAATAATGATATAAAAGGGCACCTTTTTGCGATGTAATGAAAGTCCTGGATTTTTCATTTTGAAACTTTTTGGTTCAATTCAAAATAAGAAGTTACTTAGTATACTGAGAAGTAGCCAACCTACTTTAATATTCTCGATATTCACATATAAACAAACTTTTCAGAGGTCCTAACAAACTTTCACTTTCACTTCCACACCAGTCATGTTGTTTACAAAAATGGCGCATACAAACGGAGCTGCGCATGCGCTACGGGAGGTCTCGTAAGGTTCGTTAATCTGTGGTCTCGACAAGTCTCGGTGCGATGATACAAGGGCGCGAATTTCAGAAGTTCAGGTAGTCGATCGAGTTCAATTTTGTACTGCCTTGCTGTTCAGTTCATTGTTAAAGTGTGAAACATGAAATAAAATGTATGCGATAATAAATATAGTCGTTCAGGTGGCTCTAAATGAAATAAAATATTGGTGTATGAATAGATCAGTGGTATGAGCACCTAATATTGTACGAGTGAAGCTATACCTATATATTCAGGTGTAATATATGTATATATGTCACAATAGTTATATTGGGAAAAAAATAATAAAAATGTTATATATCATAACCATATATCACCAAGTAATGTCGACAATATGACGTGATTAAATGACGGCAAAAACTCGTTAACTGACTGACGTCAAAATGTCTATTGACCAGTAATCACCAAATATTGACGTCATTCAGACGTGCTTCTGCAGACTGGGTAACTAACCCTCACCTCCATTTGTTATATAAATACTTTATTTGCCGCGCAGTTGGATTCACTTTAGCATTAGCTAAAGCCTCTTCAAATTTATCACTTTCCATTAAAGACATTTCACGAAATGCTTTTGCGGCTGCTGGACCCATACCATCATCAAAATATTGTAAAAAGTTCTTTTGGACACTCTCTGTGAGGCGGAGATAACTGTATGCCTCGGCTACATTAACCCTATGACTGTGCTTGAACGAAATCTACAAAAAAATACTGATTAAAAAACTAAAGAAAACATTTCTCTAGATTATTTGGGATTTTTTCTCCTCGTTTCTAAAAAATAAAAATATGAGTATTGTTTCAATATACGTGTAGTAGGACAAATCAGATGATTTGCCCCAAAAAGTCAATGCGTTTAAAAAACCTTTCTGTTAGGGATCCTAGAAAAAAAATTCAATAACTTGTCAGTGACTTTTTGTTTTGAAAAATGTTTGAAAAGAAAGACTATAGATATATTGAAAAAATATCAAATTTTTACTTATCTTTGGACGTTTCGGGAACGAATCTGCTCCCGTTTTCAGCATAGAAATTGTAAAAAAAAATTCTTTGGAAATGTTCTGATAAGTCTGGCACTTTCAGTGACATACTTTGATGTTGTCATATGATGGGTTACAGGATGTTTTTTTAATTGATCTTGAATCTACCATTTTCATGTTAAGTTTTCAGTAGTAAATACCATGTTCTGTCTATATCAACTGAACAGGAAGCAATACTATTGTCTCCGTTCAAAAAGTCACTGACAAGTTATTGAATTTTTTTCCTAGGATTCCTAACAGAAAGGTTTTTTAAAAGCAGTGATTTTTTGGGGCAAATCATCTGATTTGTCCTACTACACGTATATCGAAACAATACTCATATTTTTATTTTTCAGAAACGAGGAGATACAATCCCAAATAATCTAGAGAAATGAATATACCACCTCATCGATTAACCTTCAGACAGTATCTAAAGAAAACACTTTTAACCCATAATGAATTTAAAAATTTTGAATAAAAAATCTTACTCGTTAGTCAGTTATATACTATGTGAATTTGGCAGCCAAAACACTGTCCTCAAATTCAAATGTAAGTGTTAGTAATAACTTCAACAACTTTTGGTAGAAAAGACCCCGTCGAAATGTCCCAAAATTGACAAAAACTGCATTTTTGGGTTTGGTTTTCTTTTCTTCCCCATAAACTACCTCTGTACTGAATTTAAAGTCTCTTTTGAGGCTTCAAAGTGACTCTCTTGGTGTTCTCGAATTTCTAGATAACATTCAGTACCTATTGTAGTATTTGTCCTAATGAATACCTACACCTTAACTTGCCATTTAAAACACTCTCAAATATACCTACCTAGAAGCTTTTTTATACCTATTAAGTAACGAATTTATTTCGAAATTTCAATAATGTTATAATAGGATATGAAAATGTAATAACGACGCCACTGATTTTTTGGCAGGATTCGTTAAATTAGCTGCTTACTTTTGGCTGCCCAATTTACAACTTAATTTTCTAATAATTATATAATAATATATATATTATTACTCACAATTACGACAGTATCCAGCCCTTCTTTCACCAAACTATCTCTTCTTATCGTATTTCGATTCGTTAGTTTCATTTTGAAATCAATTTTAGCATTGCAGTTCTTGTCACGAATCCTCGTGTCATGTCTTACACGATTTTTATTTTTGCCGAACGTGGTATGTTGACAAACAAACACTTTTCTGAATTTCAGTCGTTTAGCATTTGGATAAGTATATCGGACTATCCAATTGGTCGCTGTTAAATCGCCGAACTCTTTGATCAAGTCGTCACAAAATTCAGATGCGAGTTTTTCTCTTTCGTCATAATGAGCACGAATCTCACATGTGTAATTGAAATCGCTAATGAATGTGAAATTTATCAATCTAGCACTCGTGTTATTGCAAAATTGCATCAACATACTCTTTACACTTTCCTCCATTTTCAATGCACTCTTTAAACACGAGCCAAAGTTAAGACGGTTTGCCAAACTGCAAACTGAAACAAACAACACAAAAAACAGGAGATATCGCCCCTCCTACTCGTAACAAAATCTACTGTATCCAGACGCTTCAATATTCAGCACATAGCGTCCTAAAGCAGGAGAGAATGTCGCGCGTATTATTGCCATTGTCTTCCGCGATTCGGCATACATTTTTCTCAGGTTGCGTCGTACCATAGGAGACAATGCCAATACGCGTCCCGGACCGCCCACACACATGCATGCATATATACATACATACATCCCCAGGTTTTGTTTCTTATCAACCCTAGAGGCTTTATTCGAATATTACTAAATTAGAGCACAGGAGAATAGACCGTAGCCTGCTTTTTTTCTATAAACTGATGAACCATGTAGACTCTCCAGAACTCCTGTATCAAATAAACTTGTATGTATGTTCATATACTCTCGACTCATTATGCCAATTATACAATCGAAACTATCTCGAATATAATCTAGATATATTCAGATCAAGTCTCAAACCATACAGAATAGCCGTTATCGAATAAAAAGTGAACACCAAAGTCGTTTTGGTACCTACTGAACCCCTGACATTCCTTAATTCTTTCATTTTCTAATATTTTTCATTTTTTTAAATTTTTTTCAATGTTATGTTGTTTTTGAGCGTATATACTATAGTTACAGAAACATGTAATAATGGCAATCTGTATGTTTATGATAAATAAATAAATAAATATTTGTATTTTGAATTAATTAATTAATTAGCTGATATATTTTGTATGCAATTTTTTGTTGTTTTTTTTCTCATGATCTCATAATTTTTTGTATGCTTTTTGTAGTGCAATTTTATGTTTAAATTGTATTATACTCTTATGCTAATTCTTGTAAAACTTACGAGCACGTACAAGTGGATATGCCACTTTTGTGTTTAATTGTTTGTTCATTAATTGAGTGTTGTTTGTTAGATTTATATTCTAGATTTCTTACTGAAAAATGTTTTTATCTCTACTGTTAAGTGTTGTCATTTTTTGAATGAACATTATTATTATTATTATAGTTATTTAGTGTGAATTTCTATTCGTGATAGGGAATCAGCATTTGGGTTGAGTTTTCTTCTTTTGTATTCGATTTCGTATTGAAACTCTTCCAGTTTGAGTCGCCATCGCACAAGTCTAGAATTTGGTTGTTCGAGTGACATCAGGCACTTCAAAGTTTGAAGGTTGGTTAACATTTTGAATTTTATACCATAAAGGTAGGGGCGGAAATATTCCATTGCCCAAACGATTGCCGAAAGTTCCTTTTCAATAGTACTATAAATAAGTTCTGATGTCCTAGAATCGTACACCACTGGTTTATCGCTAGCGATAGGTCCTCGTCAAAATAATTATAGGAGTTTATTCGCGTTCGAAAAATAAACAGTCCGAAACCATCAGAAGCATGCGCAGTTCCACGGAACTTGAAAAGATCGTACTGTTCTGTGAAATTGCGCATGCTCCTGATGGTTTCGGACTGTTTATATTTTGAGCACGAACAAGCCTTATGTGTTGTCTATTGTAGTCGCTCTGATGATGGAAATATACATTTCCGAAAGCTCGAACAAACTGTAATGAGTTCACTTTTACTTTGCTGCGATCCCCACTAGCAAGCTAGTTTTATCTCTAACGTGTCAGCATCGACCTCCCTTCCTTCTCTCTCTATATAATCAAACTTAGTCAAATCATTATTTTCCTTGAACAATTTTCTATACCCTGTTCTTCTGAGACATGACTGTATCGAAGATTATGTGTTCTTTCGGTCACTGAATTTTTGTGTCCGTTTAGTTGCACCTAGAACAATCAAAAACAATAGTTATACCAACTTATTGTATTGAATTTCGATAGTTATATTCCATAGGTGGTTACAAAATCGTGATTCCTCAAGAAACGACTTTCAAACTTTGGGCGGTTACATCAGATCCAATTTTGAAATGAACACACAAACTATTTCGCGAATATTTTTTTCAGGGTATATTTCAGTAGATCTTCGTACATTGACGTCATTAATACCATTTCAAGACATCATCTCAGACGAATTTTGAAAAAAAGCAAGATGGCTATATTTGGCAGGAACATTTTTATTCAAAATATAAGATATATGTTGACTTTGACCAAAAATTTGTAGATTACTGAGAAAAAAGGTCATGACCTTCAACGTCATTGACATCTGGAATAACAGTCCGGTCTGGTACATCCTCATCAGCAATCAGACTGCTGAAAAAAGATTTAAACATTTAGGAGAAGATTAAAACTAGAGTTTTAAACTTCTCCTGAAGATGCTACCATAGTTGGCGAAACACGTGTCGAGGCGTTAAAAAATCGGTTTGGTTAGTGGTAAAGCAGTGTAGTGTAAGGAAGTGTGATAATTGAATAGAACTAACCGACAATTCCTACATACATCTTTCATATATCTTCCATTTATGTGATGTCCTTTTGTATCTATGTAGGGTGCTCCTGAATTTTTATAGTTTTTTCTTATATTTCTCTTCCAATTATTTGGACTACGTTTTTTGGAGTTTTTATGTCACTTCTGTGTCCAGATCATGATCCGAGAAAATTCAAATAACTGAGTTTTTGATATAGAAACAAATAAATATTGTGTAATTTCGTTTGGTTGTTTCGATTGATGGTTTTAGTGGACTGTATTTTTAATAGCTTACTGATTCTGGTAATACATTTCCTCGTCTAGGATTTGAATTATACAAACTGAACAACGCCTAACTTTTGAACAATATGTATATTCGTCGATATTACATAAAGGGAATAAGAATGATGAATAATTATAGAATTCAGTAAAATGAGCAATCAACTGAAGATCAGAACGCCGTATCCCAATTGGTACTGATTCCTGGTTTTTAGATTCACAATTCCGCCCCCTTTCCTGCATGTGGCTTCAGCTATGTTTACGGTTCCCTGCAGGTAAGGTGCATTGTTTAATGTCATCGTCACTTCGGTTGATAGGACCACCTCACCAGACCGAGTCCATGAATACCGACACTGAAAGTTCGCCAGTGTTGTATAAGCACTAAATTAACGTAACATGTCCCCTTTGAAGACCGTCAGTCTTTCAACTAGAAAGTTAATCATTGTTCATTCGGCACACTAACGGTCACCGTTTAGAAAATCACCGTTTAACAAGTTCATTCGATATTCTGACGTTAAAAAACTCTGGTTATTCCATCAGGTCCAGGAGTCAGGCTTTGAGCTTCATCTGGAAGGTGGAAGATTATCTTCGCAAATCAGCACGAGAGTGTCATTTTCTAATTTCCCAAGGTTTTTAGTCCACTTGGTGCGCGTTTGTAGTTCCCCTATGAATTCTTTGGACCATCTTGTCCAAAAATCTCGTTGCAACATTCGGTTTATTCGTAATGCGGAATAGGTAATCATGATCCGGAATCAGGTGTCAGGATATCAAAATCATTGGGGTCCGTGGATAATGGAGTTATTGGACGGAAATTTAGGATAGCTTCGATTTGGACTAACACTGTGTAGAACTCTTCGAAGGTCAAATGAGCTTCCCAGAAGACTCGCTCCAGATGATACTTTGTACTTTTCACCCCCGCTTTCCATAATCCCCCGAAGTGGGGAGATTGGGTTGGAATGAGATGCCAATTCAATTCGTCATTATGCATTGTTTGCTCAATTGAATTACCATGTTCGTTGAAAAACTCGCTCAATTCAATCAGTTCGGCTTCGGCACCGACAAAATAAGTGCCGTTATCTGAATAGATTTCGTGTGGTTTGCCTCTAAGAGATACAAACCGTCGAAGTATAGGATTTATGGTTTGTGATTTTAGGAGGGCCACTTTACCCTTCACGCTTAAAAGTGTCACAGTCACTTCACGGTGGTTATTTTTACTTCTGAAGTATATACATGCCCCATAGGCCACTTGAGTTGCATCTGCAAATCCATGTAAATAAAATTTTACAGGCTCGTCATAAATCACTCCTCTAGGAGGTTCAACTGCGTTGAAGTCACAAAGTTGTTCCCTGAATTGACGCCATTGACATGATGAGGTTTGCCGTAATTTGTCACCCCAGGTAACTTTTATGGAGCACATTTTTTGTAGCATTACATTTACTAGTAATATACAGGGTGTGAGCAAGTTAAACAGAAAGAATATTTGTGAAACTTTGGATAATATAGAAAGTTTCGTCACAGCTTGGATTTTTGAAGGTTTCACAGAATAGGTTGAAATGTCACGTTCGCATGACCAAAATAACCCTAGGATTTTCATATTGAATTTTTCACCAAATAATAACTTATTCGTCTACAAATTGGCTGTGTCAATATTTTCGAGAACTTTCTGGTTTTTTGATGACCACTTTCTCTGGTTGAAAGAGGCCTTTTCGAGAATCGAGGATGCCTCGGTCGGTATATTCTCTAGTGACTCGAACTTCTTTTTGGCTATTTGTTTCTAGGATAAAAGGAGTTTCTATCAAGAATATATTAACGATAATGTTGCCATTGATATCACGAAATGTGGTTTTCAAAGAAACACGTACCTCGTGGTCTGACCATCTTGGTTCGAGATTTTCATGCTCTTCGAGTAACTTGAACTTGTCCAACTATCTCTGTATGGCAGTTGTCGCTAAGTTACATATGGTTACGCTGGATGATTCATTCGAACAGGTTGGTTCAGATACAACCCATTCCTGCACGGTTTTTTGTAAGGTTGCCTTTTGTTTGCGCAGACTAATCTGACCTACGCATAACAGGCTATCAAATAACTCAGCACCCACAAGCAAATCAATTTTGCCAGGGGTATAAAAACCAACATCAGCCAAACTGATTTGATTCGGAATTTCCACCAATTTCTCATTTATTGAAAATGATGACATTTGATCAAATATTCTCGGAATTACCAAGCACGTGATTGTTGCCTGGTAGTCATTATATAAAGATTTTATCTGAACTTCACACTTGTATTTTACATTCGACACTACTTGAGTAATGCCCACGATAGAATCATTTACATCGGATATTTCTAGCCCTAAATTTTGGACAGGTTTCTTCAGTTATATAATTACTCTGACTTTGTGAGTCAAGTAAAACACGGATATTGTGAAAATTGTCACTACAATATTTCAGTCACTACGGCTGTTGATAACGAAACGTTATCTGTTTGGAGAAAATAGCAATTAGTCGATGCCTTGTTGGGACTCTTGCTGTCGCTTGTATGTACACTAGGATTTACATTTGAAATTGTGTTTGAAGTGCTTGGTCATATTTCAGATCCAGAATTGTCTACAGGATCACTGGATGCGTAACTTTTATCAAAATGAAGTAGGGTGTGATGTCGCGAGTTGCACTTTCGACAGAAACTTGCTCGAAAGTCTTTACTCAAATGATTGGATTTCAAACAACTCAAACACAATTTACTCGTTTTACACCTTTCAATAGGGCTATTTACAGAAAATTTACAGAATTCATTACAATTTGTTATGCAATGGTCACCCTTGCAAAACCCACATTTCACTTGAAATGTTGCGAATGTTCTCTGAATTGGAGGCTGTGATTTGAACCTACTTGTTGTAGGTCTCATAGCCTCACTCGGTTCTTTATCATTTATCTTCTCGCGACTTTCAATCTTTTGCAATGTGTCGGATTTTTCTTTGAGGAATTTCTTGAAATCACTCAAAGTTAGAAGACTACCACCTTTGTTATATACCTTCCACGCTTGTTCGATTTTTTGTCAAGTCTCTCACACATGAGAGAAATGACTAGAACTCGTCAGTGGGTAGCCCCTTCCCCTTCAGCGAGTTCAATTGCTTGATAATCTGATTGCTAAGGTTTCTCAATCCTGCTAAGGAAGATGAGGTCAGTGTAGGCATGTTACTAACTGATTCAAATGGCTATAGACTAACAGGTTTTCATTATCGTAATTTTCACACACTAGTCTTCATGCTGAATTGTAGTTTGTGGCTGAAAAGCTGATAGCCTCAATTATTTGCTTAGCCTTGCCGTCTAAATGCAAATGCAAACAATTGTATTTCTCTATCGGATCTAAATCATTTCGATTGTTCGCCAATGACACGAATGTATCTCGGAATTCAGTCCATTTTATGTAGCTACCTGTAAAGGTTGGTAGTCTGATTCTTTGCAATTCAACATTGAATTTACGAGTGGCAGAACTGACTGGATTATTATAAGAGCGATGACTTCTTGATCGGTTTGAGATTGAATTTGCATTCGATTCCGTAGGTTCTACATCTGAATCGAATCTTTCAATATTTACTTATTTGTGCTTTGTTATCATTGCTTCAGCCTTTGAAAGCAATGAGTCATGTTTCGATTATAGTTTTCCCGTATGTGAAATTGTTCTGCTACCTGAGCTACAACAATATTGTCATGTACCTCAATTAACCCCTGAAGTCTATTGATTTCTATAGATAAGCCATCCTGTCTATTCAATTCAGTTTCAAACTCAATTAGTTTCCTCGCAAGGAGGTGTTGATTTCCATCTGTTACATTAACTACGTCATAATGGAATTTTTCGAAACTAGCTACACGAGCATTCAGAAAATCTCGTTGTCTCAATAGGTTTTGTAAATCTGCCATCGTTTTTACACAGTACGATGCCAAAAGAATCTGAAAGGATCATGAAATTGTGAAGGACTCACTTTGGGATCAAGCGCCGGCCTTGTCACTCACAAGTCTCGCGATTTCGATTGGTTGTTTCTCGGATTTTTCTCACCGTACGGAGAAGTCACTAGGCGAATTGTCTACACCAGCCATGTCAAACTCAAAGTCACTGGTGGGCCAAAAGCATGAAGACGATAGACTAGGTGGGCCGCAGAACCTTTAAAGAAGACAAACTACTGAAAATCTCAACGAAAAGAAGTACTATTATGTTAGAAGTATATTTATTAAATTTCTAATAAAAAGGACATTGAAAAAACTTACAAACATTAACTTCTTTTGCCAGATATTTGACATCTTTTGTCTTTAATCAAGTTCTCTATTTGTGGCGTGAATTTATCGGCGGAAATAACTTTTAAAACTGCGTCCAAGTGTGCGTCCGTCAATCGCGATCTTGCGGGAGACTTGTTTCCTTTCATCAAAGAAAATGATTGTTCACACTTATAGGTACTTCCAAACATTGACATAATTTTACAGGCAAGTTTTCTCATTTCTTGGTATTGAAAAGGCAAATACTTATAAAATTCGAATGTACCAACACTATCAAATTTTTTTTTAAATGGGTTTGACACTGAATCTCAATCACTTCCATCTGCAAGTGAGGAGGAACTTTATCAATATCGATAGTGAAAAGACCAGTAAATAAAGAAAAATTGTTTTCTTCGGACTTAAAATCCTGAAAACGCTTTTCAAATTCTGAAAGAAGGCTTCCCATTTTGTATATATTTTGTATGATATTGGGCCACTTGTACTCTCCTGATACGTCTTGCAAGTCGGAAAATGTGACAGATTATCCACCGCTAACAGGTTTTTCCACAGCATCATCTTACACTTGAAAGCTTTAACATGATCATGCATATCTGTTATAACTTGACGTGGTCCTTGCAATTTCGTATTCAAGTCCGACAAGTGTTTTGTGATGTCTACCATAAATGAAAGATCTTGTAAAAAAGGTACGTCGGATAATAAGCTGACATCTTGTTCTTTCACTTCCATGAAAAGGCGTATTTCTTCTTTGAGTTTTCAAAACCGATCGGGAACCATATAACACGAAAACCATCGCACTTCTGCATAATGAGGTAAACCAGTGTACTCACTTTCTAAATCACGTACAAACGCAGAAAACCGTCGCTGATTCAAGCCAAATATCTCTATCAACAGCACGAAGAAAAACAGCAAGTTGCGCCACACCACACACATCTGTACTTTCGTCACAGGCAATAGAGAATGCAATGAAAGAGTGTGATTTTATTTTTATCTGTTCGATTTTATTGGCAGCCAACTCGGTAACTCTTTCAGCGACAGTATTCCGGGACAAGGATATATTTTGAAAAGCCTTCACGCTCCCGGGACTTACAATTTCCGCGGCCTTCACAAGGCACTCTTTTATAAATTCACCTTCAACAAATGGTTTTGAGTGTTTTGCGATCAACTCCGACAGTACGTAGCTCGCTTGAACGGCAGATTCATTTTCTTGCTTTGGACGTGTAAACATAAGCTGTTGATCTTTTAACCGTGATTTTAACTCTTTTAACTTTTCGTTTCTAATCATGCCTGTATAATTGTCAAACTCAGTTTTATGACTATCATAGTGACGTTTTATATTATATATATCAGGCAAATAATTTTGTCTTTCACTTCACAGCAAAAAAACTCTAGTTCCCACTTTTCTTGAAAGATACGATGCTCATCTCCAAGTTTCCTCTTACTTCCACTTGGTTTTGAAACAGGCATGTTAAAAACTTTATCCGAAATAAATAACAATAAGTACTGTTACGTGTTGTAACAATAAGTACGCAACTAAACTCGCAATTCTATCGCAACTGACTCATAACTGACTGAACAACTGAACTGAATCGAGCGGTATTGGCTTATATCCGGATTGTGATTTCTTGACAGTTCTTTCCAGAATGTTCAGGTAGCGTCATCTGTGTTCTCGCGCGATAGAACTTTCCGGAACAAGCCAGGCTTTTGGGCAGGGTATTCTTTAACCCTTTGTGTACTAGTGGTTGAGCGCGCATCTTAGTTCATCATCACAGTAGTTTATTTTCGGTTTTTAACAGGCTCGCGGGCCGCATTACATGGCTGTTTCCAAAATTGATTCGGGGCCACAGGAAAATGCTCAGTGGGCCGCATGTTTGACATGGCTGGTCTACACTTAGTCTTTGTTTCGGCTATTTCTCAATATTTCGAGAAGTCACTCAGTTCAGTTTCTGAATTCAGTCTTATATACACATTATTGGATTTTTCTCAATAAAAAGAAGTCACTCGTTGTCCTCTTCGTAGATAAATCACTTTTTGGATTTATCTTCGGATGAAAATGTCACTGTCCGAATTTTTCCCAATCAAGAGAAATCACTGGCCTTTTCTCTGAACGGATGAATATGGCACAGTTCGGATCGTTCTCAGTTAAAAGGTGTCACTGGTTTTTCCCTGTGCAGGGAAGTCACTGTATCGGCTGTAGGAGTCGGATATAATATTTGGATTTTTCTCAATCAAGAGAAGTCACTGGATTTTTCTCATTTTCGAATGAAGACGTCGCTATTTTATATATCCTGCTCGACTGGACCACTTGATGTTATTTCGTTTGGTAGTTTCGATAGATGGTTTTAGTGGACTGTATTTTTAATAGGTTACTGATTCTGGTAATACACTTTCTTGTCTAGGATTTGGAGTATACAAACTGAACAACGCGTAACTTTTGAACAATATGTATATTCGTCGAAATTACACAAAGAGAATAAGAATAATGAATTATAGAATGCAGTAAAATGAGCAATAAACTGAAGATCAGAACTCGGCCTAATCCCAATTGGTACTGAAGAATATCTGGTTTTTGGAATCACAATTTCGCCCCCTTTTCTGCATGTGGCTTCCGCTATGTTCACGGTTCCCTTCAGATAAGGTGCATTGTTTTATGTCATCGTCACCTCGGTTGATAGGACCACCTCACCACACCGAGTCCATGAATACGGACACTGAAAGTTCGCCAGTGCCGTTTAAAAACTAAATTTACGTAACATGTTGGTTTCTCCAACCTGAAGAACTAGCAGGATCATCTTCATTCGAAGGGATATAATCGTCATCTCGTTCAGAATCATTAGAGTCAGCAGATGCGTCTTCGATGATGTTAACTAGAATTCGATAAATTTTCAAGGTACCAATATCATCAACTTCTCAATATTCATATATTCATGTGCACTCAAACTCACCTGAAAGATCATCATATGCTTCATTTGTGGATACAGAAGCAATATTTAGAACCACATATTGAATAAGCTTTCAATAATAATTGCTAATAATAATAATAGACTGACTATGCATCCTGATTTTAACGGAAATTCTATATTCATTTTTATATGTACGCTCCTATATCATATCAATTTTGATTCATTCGCGGATGTAGATGTTACACTGAGTACCGTTCAATTAGAGTTAGATTCGTTCTCACTGCTAATATCTTACAAAAAAGTTCATGTTGCCCAATTATTTGAATCGTGCTATGCAATTTGAAACCTACCTTGAAATTGCTCGGATGTGCAAGCAGTACTAAGAACTACCTGACTGGAGCAGGATGTGTTTTCGTCTCTCATTTCTGAAAAGGCATTTTTCGTAAGGTCCTTCCAGTCATAAAATTTTTTATCTATAAATAACCTTCATGAAGCTCTGATATATTCAAGCCGGATGTACCTACGGTTGCAAGATCTTCTTGTAGCATTAGTGTTATTAACGTAGGTGATCCATAACTTACAGTGGAGGTGATATAAATCAGGAGGGGTGAAAGAACTTACAGTCACAACTACACCACATAAAAATTTTAATAATGACCAACGGTCATGGACATAAAAAGGACATGTTTCGAAGGATTAATCCTCCATCATCAGCAAATGTGTTAAAAAAAAAATCTGTAAGAAGAAACAATGCTTATGTTAGTTATAAGTGTTGATTATGGAATCTAAATGTACCATTATTGGTGGAAAAAGTTCACATAATACAAAACATGGGAAAAATATTATTTATAAACCGCGCATAGTGCGGGTGAGTTAATGTTAAGGAACCATTTTTTCAAGCTCAATAATAATAGCTTAGATAAATAGAATTTTGACAAAGTTCACTTATCAAAATGAAACAACAAATTCCAGCTCCACATGTTGGTTCATTTTGATAAGTGAACTTTGTCGAAATTCTTATTATCTAAGCTCTTATTATTGAGCTTAAAAAATGGTTCCTTAACATTAACTCACCCGCACTATGCGCGGTTTATAAATAATATTTTTTTCCCATGTTTTGTATTATGTGAACTTTTTCCACCAATAATGGTTGGTACATTTAGATTCCATAATCAACACTTATAACTGACATAAGCATTGTTTCTTCTCACAGATCTTCTCTTTAACACATTTGCTGATGATGAAGGATTAATCCTTCGAAACATGTCCTTTTTATGTCCATGACCGTTGGTCATTATTAAAAAATTTTATGTGGTGGAGTTGTGACTGTAAGTTCTTCCACCCCTCCTGATTAGTGTTATTCTTTCACCTCTATACATTCTGTAATAACACTTCCAAGCTTCATTCCATTGAACGAACCAAATTTGTGAAAACTGAAGACTCGACTGAACAAAACATAATACCAATATCTGCAATTGGCGTCCAATAATTATCAGGTCCAAAAGTAGTCATGTGATATTAGATACATATCGATTCATACTATAGTTACATGGATTTGGAAACTTTTCTGTTCTATACATTGACACAAATTGAATGAATAGTTCTGGCGCCAAATTAAAAATTTTCATCTGGTCTGTGTAGGAAGCACAGAATTAAATAAAATGTAGATAGCCACATTTGGAACTAACCCATCCATTTGTATTTAATAAAATGGAGGAAACCATCATCCGGACTGCCTCTGCACCTGTCCTTGCATCATTATTATTCAAAATATCATCATTCTGACTGCCTGCAACAGTTATTACCTCATTAAAATTGGTATTGAGATTCACCATGGATGCAATCATTCGTACTCACCGACTTTATAGACTAATCTAGACCGTCAATTCTATAAGGACTAAGGTGAGCTACCCAGGAGATCGAACTGGTGAAACTGATCCATGCGTATGTGGGATCTGTTATGTTAAACTCATGAATCCGACGAACATACGCGTATTGAAGATAAAATGCCGATTTCAGGTCTTATGGCCTCCAAATACTCTGATTTGAGAACTTTATTAAGAAAAAAACGGCGAACTGAGGTCCAATGGTCTCCTTATAGCCTCAAACCATTGATTTCTCTTATTCTTATAGGAATCCTAGAATTTTTATTGAATGAGTAAATTTTTAATCCAAACTTGTCTGGAATAGATAATCAGGTTTGGTACCTCACGCCTTAACTCAAATTCTTCACAGCTGAATGATTATACAAAACATGCATGATTCCATTCGATCCAAATACTTGCTCAACTGCAAATCACAATAATAAATTATTCATTACCCACAAACTCATTGTTGAACATCTTTGGTATTATTGATCGTGGAATTCTTACACCACACACCTTCACAAGTCTGAAGGATAGTTTATGCTGTGGACCCGATGGAATCCCTCCATATTTCTTAAGGAGGTGCATCTACTCCGTGAGCACACCAATACATCTGATTTTCAATATGTCACTAGAACAAGGTGTTTTGTTGAGGATATCTCAAACTATAGGGGTATTAGTTCGCAATCTTGCTCGCCTAAAATGCTGGACTCATATGTTACAAATTACCTAGCAGCATGGATTCAGCAAGGGAAGATCCACTGTTACCAACTTACTATCTTTTCAAAATACAATCTTGAATGCTTTCGAGACCAGGTATCAAGTTCACTCCATCTATACAGATTTCTAGAAAGCATTCGATAGGGTGAATCATGAACTACTGGTCGCCAAGTTGAATGCGTACGGTATCTCAGGTAACCTGCTGAACTGAATCCAAAGCTTCTTAACAGGCAGGTACCAGTGGGTCAAAATAGGCAATTATTTCTCAGATATTATAGAAGTTAACTCTGGGGTGCCTCAAGGAAGTCATTGTGGTCCTTTACTATTTAACTTATTTGTAAATGACATTGCTCTCAGTATAGAGTACTCTCAAATTCTACTTTTTGCGGATGTATGAACATTCTCAAAGGAAAGCAATTGCCAAGAACTACAGTGTGATATCAATAACCATGTTCGATGGTGTAATTTAAACGGAATGGATTTGAACCTCAATAAATGCTTCTTCATAAATTTCAAAAGATGTCAGACACCTGTAGATTATACATACTCCATTAACTCAATAGATCTCGATAGAGTAACTCAAATAAAAGATCTTGGGGTATTATTGGATGACAGACTATCTTTCAGCACATAATAATGATATCCCTGAAAGCACGCAAGATGCTTGGTTACATCAAGAGGGTATCCAGAGCTCTCTCAATCAATTCCTTTGAGGTTCTCTACTGCGCTTTTGTCCGTTCAAACTTGGAGTATGCGTCTGTGGTGTGGAATCCCTATTATCAGACTTACATCAACATGCTAGAAACAGTCCAACACAAATTCTTAAGAGCTCCAGCGTATAAACTAGGAATTCAGGTAGACAACTATGACTTAGATTATCCATCCTTATACTCATTATCAAAAATAACTACTCTAGAAAACAGGAGAATTGAGGCCGACTTATGTTTTCTGTTCAAGCTGCTAGCTGGTGAATTCTGCTCTGCTGATCTCCTATGTCATATTGAGTTCAAAATTAATAATTCTAGCACTAGGTCAAAGGACACCTTTCACATTAGGCATAATTACAGAAACTATGGGTTCCACAGTCCTCTAACGAGAATGGTAAGGAAAGCAAATGATGTAGATTCGAACCACTCCGGAATATCCATATCTACTTTCAGACTTGAGCTGAAAAAATAATTGGCTTAGTGATACTAGACGTTTGTATGTGATTGATCTCTCATCATAATAAGAGTTTTTACAATTTTGTGTAGTATAATATGTATTGTTTCCTTCATATATTTGTAGAACCACTGTTTTAAAGTAGGAGTGTTAATGTCCTTCTAGTGAGTTAGTATTTGTAGGAATATTTTAAAGACTGCTATTATTATTTATTGTTTCATGATTTTAGTTGTGTTCGATATTTCCGTGGATAAATAAATAATAAGAACAAAGCACAATTCCGATATTATTTTTATAAAGCCGACCCCTGATGACATAAACAAAACACTGAAGCCAATGCTATCCACTTTGCCGCCGCCTATGAACAAAATGGATGCTAGGTTGATCTCGACACCACTTCAAAGTCATGAACGACAACTTGGGGGTTCCTGCGTATTGAGCAGAAGCGTTTTCAGGCGAGCAACTGACCCTACCTACATATTCGGGGGTTGCTGCGATATGACAACTTGCAGTCTAGATAGAGTAGTAGGTCGGTGTTCGTACTGCTTCCAATCACTATTACGATGATTGAACTCTCGACACCCCCACGCATAGAAAGTATAGTTGTTTTGGCACGCATAAACTATTTATTAGTTGAACCATTATATGAAATCGACTTACCTCAAGTGTTTTTCACTGATTCATTTTATTTTATAAGGTCATATACTAACCAGAATCGACTTGCGAATTTGCGAAAGAATCAACGTTCAACAACAAAACGAAGTAGTCGAACAAACAAAAAAAAATGAACACCGAACGAAAAATGTCGCAAAAAGTTAGGCAAAAACCGCTAGAAGTTGCACGTCGAAATTTTTGAAAATTTTCCGTGATATATAGCGCAATCTTCCATCACAGTTCCTCATTTTCAGTCAGTTCATAACATCAGATGAAAATTTGTATAGGAAACTTCAATTATTCAGAATCAGTTTAGAATAAAAAACAGAACATTATAAAAAACGAAATGAATATAGATTTTCCTATGAAATTCTATTCCGTACTATTATTGCGTCGTTGATTATGAAATTTCTGCCATGTGAACAATTCATCGATATTCAGGTTTTGGTACTATCAGGTTCAGACATATCTGCTCTGTGTACTGACAGAATCTGTTATGTGAAGAAAATAGCATAGTATTCCAAAATAAATAAAATTAATTTCTGTTATGTGCAAGAAAAATACCTGCTATATGCCGAGTCCTCCACATAGCAGATTTCCGCTCATCTGGTAATAGTGGTAGGTACGTAAGGTAAATAGACACATAACAGAAATTAGCATTACCTATGCGTTTCCGAATCGGCAATTGAAACATGTAACGGTCCACTTGAACCTTACGTAAACACTCGGTATGCATCGTATTTTCAACAGAGAAATAATAATTCAACATTAATTTGTCAGGACAACCTATATAGAATTCTCGTCTTCTTCCTGTGATTGTGATCGAGTCATACGTGATGTTTTCCTGCTAAGAGTTTCACTTGTAGATGTGTTTATCTCATTCTTATTTTTGTCAACAAACTCAAGACTACTTCTTTTTTTATAACAATTAAAATATCAACATAGAGAATTCACTGCTATATGATTGCCTCACCTGTGTTATTAAAACAATGTTGACAATCGACGTCACGTTAAATACAAAGTCACTAGATAAGGCAAATTTACATAGCACTCGATTAGACCCAGCGCTCTGATTCCTTAGTGTTCTGCGTCTAAGGTCGGCGGTATAATCTTGACCCCGCCGAAATTCGAGCAAGATTGACGGAGGTCATTCTCTCTCGATTGGCGCTTGGCAGAGCAGAGCAGTAAATTGTATTATTATTCTTTCGAAATGCCAATTATATTGGAAATAGGCCGATTAAAACCTATAGGCCTTTTTGGTTTCTACTGAAGCCATTTGCAATTTTGCGAACATGTGCAATATGCACTTGCGCACATAACATGTCGTCATGGCGGCAATTTAATCATAACCTAACCTGTTGTGGATGTTCTGGTTAAATGAAAATATGTGATTGGGATTATTTATGGTTCGATGCCTCCCAAATTCCAACCCATATTATTGCTAATGCGGCAATATCAAGTGCTCGTCAGCTGTTGGAGTTTGCTGCCTGTTTGTTTATGTTTGGATACCATGTATATGATGTTATGGAGCAGATTGATTGCTGTTCGTTAAAAAAACAATAATCTAAGAAAGCAGCAACTACTGGAAGCAGATGTTTAGAAAGAAGAAACTTGTAGTTGTGTACTCGGTAGATTTTCAATGATTGAAATATTGAATTGTCAAAAAGTTGTCGAAAAAAAAAGTAATGAAAAAACTTCAAACATGTAAAACTTCGTGTGGTTAGATAAATAATCTCAAGAGGTTATGGGCCCAGCACTTGCAAGCGTCTAATTAAACGGAGTTGTTTCATTGTGCACGTGAGAAGATCAATGAAACTATTATTCTGGTACCATTATACATTCAGCAGATACTATGAATTTCCAAGCGCATATTGAGAAATTGGAAGGAGCTTCAAATTGGTCGAAATGGAGACGCCAAATTGACTTGGTGTTGCAACATCATGAAGTACTAGATGTGGTTGATGGCGATTTGGAACTACCAACTGAACCAGCTGTAACAGAATCTCCTGAAATAAAGAATAAATATATCTCTGATCTGAAACTATTCAGGAAAGTTGATGCTTCAGCCCAATTAATCCTTGTCAGTAGTATGAACGATGCAAATGTTGACCTAACAGCTACTTGCGATACGTCTAAGACAACATGGGATAAGTTATTGTCTGTGTATGAACAGAGCTCTGGTCAACGGGTGGATCGACTTATGGAGCTGTTCTTTAGTTGGAAAAAAGAATCCTACCGAAGACATAGCTACACATATTGCTCGTTTGCAGAGAAACTCTCGTGAATTAAATGACGAGTTCAATAGGTTAGTTGAAACTGAGCTTCCAGATCTTCTGTTGATGAGCCAAATCATGTCTACACTCCCAACGGAATATTCCGAATTCAAAAGTGTATGGGAATCAGTACCTGTAAATGAGCGGACAATCAACGAATTGACAGAGCGTCTACGTCTAATTGAAATGAGATCACCTTCTAATGCCAACGATACAACTGCTTTTATTGCAAAATCTGTGAAGTCTCCAGATTTGAGGAAGAAAAATGAGTCAGTTGTTAGATGTTCCAAGTGCCATGAATTTGGACATTGCAGAAAGAACTAAAAGATTTTCGAAGAAATAACGTCCTCATCATATAATTCCAGACAAAATAATAGACCTGAAGGAGATGCTTCCCCATGTTTAATGACAAATATCAGTGGGGAAACCAAATATAATTCTTTCATTCCACCTAAACAAGTTCAGGTTGGCAATGGATCTGTTATTCTTGAATATGGCTATGGCACGGTTAATGTTGAAATGAAACTGTCTGGAAATTGGCACAAGAATCACCTTGAAAATTTATGGTACGTTTCAGAAGTTGGGCAGACGATAAGGAAAGGTTTTCATTCCAAAGCTGATCAAAATGGTTGTGTTTTCGCAAAGGACGGTGTTACTGGCTTGGTTGGGAAGAGAACAAGAAAGGAACTGTATATGTTGGACATGCGTGTATATGTTTCGAAAATTGGTGCTGAAACATATTTTACATCCCCAGTAGAAAATATCCAGTTGTGGCATAAAAGATTATGTCATCAGAACAAGACACATGTCAAATATATTCTGAAACGTCATGGAATAAATGTGATTCAAAACATCGATGATAACTTCTGTGGAGATTGTATTTTTGGAATGCAACATCGAGCTCCATTCAGCTCTCAAGAAAATAGGCCCAAGGAACCAGGAAAAATCGTCCATGGCGACGTTTGTGGACCTATGCAAGTGAATTTTTTAGGTGGTGCAAAGTACTTTGTTTGTTTCGACAAAGATTTCTCGAAATTTCGTCGTATATTCCTCCTAAAAGCAAAATCTGAAGTTGCATCATGCTTGAGAATCTTCATCAAAGAAGCTGAAGTTGCAGAGAACAAGATAACAGAGTTCCTGAGAGACGGAGGATAAGAGTTCGACAATTCCGAGGTGAAAGAAATTCTTCAAGAAAATGGTATACATCATCGAAACTTGATGCCTCATTCTCCGCAACAAAATGGATCTGGGTAAAACTGCATTTATTATGTGATGGTTTTTTTTCAAAAATGTTTTTGGCACCTACTTACGTATTTTCGTCTGAAAAACACGAATATCACAATGAGAATGTGAACAAACCTCTACTTATCGAGATATTTTACGAAAAAGTTCGAAATTTTGCCTTCTTTTGCCACTCATTTTGGATATCCATTTACAACCACTTGTCCTTCTTTTTACATCACTGGACACTTTGTATATTCACGTTTTACCAATGACACATTTTATTCATTAAAATCAACAAAAAGTATGTTTTTTTGTAATTTTCACATATTTAGTGAGGTGAACAGTCACACCAGCAGGCGGCCATTCTATAATTCAATTAACAAATCTAGGACATACGTTACGATACAAAATTTGCAAGTAGACCAATCGCTTTTGAATGACGTTACACCCGCTATCATTTTGAATTTGCAATAATATTCTTCCTTCTTCAATCTTTTTTCCGTTTGAATGGTTGATAATAATTGTTATTTGATATGAATAATCTCCAGAATAAATTGAAATAATCTCATTCACCTAGCTAAAAACCAAGTGAGTAAATAACATCTTTCCAAATAATTTCACATAGAATGATTAATTTCATTCAATTGTAGATGATTATCTTTGGCTAATACAAGATATTGTTGGATAATGTGAATTCTGGCCAAATTATATTATGCAATGTTTGACTACGAACACATTCAAATATTGGGAGAGAATAAAAATATGTTCCTTCTTATACTTAAACGGAGTGCGAGATCATAATGATCTATATCGATTTCTAGTTAGGGTAAAGGAAATGCATTTGATGCATTCATATCATAAGGTGATTTCCGATATTTATAAATATCACAGATGAAGAGAAAGGATATGAGAGGAGAGCAAGATATTTTAGCAAATGTCTGATGCACAACATTTATGAAGATTTGAATAATGTACCCAGGAAGAAGAACTATCAGTAACGCTAGGATTTTACAGTTGTAATTATTCAATAAAAAAGTTGAAAAAAGTTAATTTCGGTACATATTTCTGGTTGTCAAGAAGGAATTGTGAATTCTCTTCTCGAAAGAGATATGTCGTTTGAAGATGAATTCAGCAAGGTAGCCTATAATGTGGTCCTTCTTCCTCCCATACCGAGGTATACCAGATATCACTTCCCTCCACGTTCTTAAAATATTTTTGGTATGTGCACCTGGAATTTTGATTTCGAATACTCATTTACAGGAAAATATTTCAAAAAACGAACCTGTTTCAGGATCCACAATATTGATACTGTTATTCACAGTGAGGTGCTCAAACCCTTCTTGGTTCAGATTGGAGTAAGTCCTCCAACAATCTGAGATGATAGTCATGCCTGGCCTAACCCACTGGCGAATGAGGCCGAATAATGTGTCGGCCGTCCTGTCAGGTACTGGTAACAAGTAAATGTTGTTGGAACCTCTCTCTATCTCCCCAAAAATCCAATGACCCTCGATAATGCGCCCCCTATTGTATTCTCTTTTCCCAAATTGGGTCTCATCAATTTCTACCACTTTTCCAATTCCGCCAAGCATAGTTGAATTGGTTATGCACCACTCAATGCAAACCTACAAATAATATAATATATGTACGTGTCGGATATCATGGATATACTTATCATGGCCTGATGTTTTTCAGATATTTACCTCCGTACAAAAGTTGCTCCAGTCTACCACACTGTGTTCTGTAATTTGTAATTCTTCTGTAAGGAATTTGTGACGAGGATGCGGCAATAACAGGAAATATCCGACAAACAAAGCCGTTTTCCCAAGTCCCAAACGTCCCTCGAAAAAAGTGTGCACTCTTGCGCTTCTGCGGAACAACTTTTTTCCTTAATGTGTGCCCCCTCCGCACAACTACGTTCTTAGTGCATCTATATCTTGAAGAATCCTCCACTAATGGACACATATTTCCACAACTTTCGCATTTCACTAATTCTACCATCACTCCGATTTCAATTAGAAATCTAATAAATTCACTTCTTTTCTTCACCAGAAAAATAAAATCGCTCAGTATCAAATCCATTTTCAGGAGACAAAAAAACAAAGTAATTTCTCCGTAATGTTCCAATACACTTACATAGGAAGAATATTGAATTTAAATTCGAAAAGTTGGCAGTGCACTGACGTTTTGTACTCTTCAACGGTAGAAGTGAATTGTTGCAACAACTCGAATTTGTTGCATTGCAACTAAACATTTTTCGAATTATGCTTGGTATATAGAATAAATCCCATTTATTCTGGAGATTTATGTCGTATAACAGCTAGTTTTGACCATTTAAATAGAAATAATTTGAAGAAGGAGGAATATATCATTTCAAATTCAAAAAGATGGTGGTTGAAATTCATTCAAATGCCATTGGTCCAAAGTTCGTGGATGCACCCCTACGGAGGAAATAAATTTTGGCATGCATGCCACGTATGTCTTAGCCGTGTTTAATGGCCATCAGCTGGTGTGATTGTTTACTTCACTACACTAAATATGGAAAAATCTCTGAGAAAAAACATACTTTTTGTTGATTTTAATGAAAAAAATGTGTCATTGAAGTACAACGTGAATATACAAAGTGTCCAGTGATGGGAAAAGAAGGACAAGTAGTTGATAGTAAATGAATATCCAAAATGGGTGGCAAAAGAAGGCAAAATTTCGAACTATTCCGTAAAATATCTCGATAAGTAGCGGTTTGTTCACATTCTCAATGTGAAAGTCGTGTTTTTCAGACGAAAATACGTAGGTACCAAAAAAATTTTTCGAAAAAAAACCCATCGCATGATAAATGCAGTTTTACCTGGATCTGCTGAAAGAGAGAATCGCACTCTAGTTGAAGTGATTGAAAGCGCTCGCTGCATGATTCATTCAAAGAGTTTGCCTATCACACCTTGGGCAGAAGCTGCTAATTCCGCTGTCCATGTTCTAAATCGAACAGGTCCAACATCTATCAAAGATAAAACATCTTTAGAAATATGGCAAAGAAGACTATTGAAAGTTGACCACTTACGAGTTTTTGGAACTGAATGTTTTGTACACATTCCGAAACAACAGAGACAAAAGTGGGACAATAAAAGTTTGGGAGGTCCTTTTGCTGGATATTTTGGAGAAAAGGATGGATACAGGGTATGGTTACCTGAAGGAAATAAAGTTATAACAAGCAGAGATGTAATTTTCAAAACAGAAAAATTTCTTGAGGAAAGAGTTCAACTAACAGTAGCTTCGAAACCAAGTCATGACGTTGATGCTTTAGTAAGCAAAGAGCAATTCATGAAGATGGCAGCCATGGAAATAGTGGATATGAGTTAGAAAATGAAGGCCGGCTAGAAACGAGTGAACATGCTGAAGAAGAGGAAGTTTTCACAAGAAACAGACGGGAAATCAGATTGCCTGCCCATCTAAATGATTCCGTAATGCTAGCTGAATGTGTAATTCCTGAATCTTTTGATGAAGCTATGAAATCAGAAGATGCAGAAGAATGGAAAAATGCTGTAGAGGGAGAAATGAAATCCTTGGCCGAAAAAAACACCTGGAAATTAGTTCACTTGCCACAAGGAAAGAAGGCAATTCCGAATCGATGGGTGCTACGTATAAAAACAAATACCGATGGTAGCCTGAAATGCTATAAGGCTAGACTAGTAGCGAAGGGTTATAGTCAAAAATTTGGAATTGACTATGATGAAATTTTCAGTCCCGTAGCCCGATTCGATACGATCAGAACTATATTGAGTGTTGCTGAATCTGAAAAACTCAAACTTTCGCAGAACTGGAGTAGTTTCGAAATACTCAGGAGCAGCAATAACATGGTTCAGTCAGAAACAAAGAAGCATTGTTTTGTCAACCACGGAGGCAGAATATATTTCTGCAAGTGAAGCAACGAAAGAGTTAATCTGGATCAAACGATTACTAGAAGAAATCACCACATTGGATCCTCCTATTCTTCATATGGATAATGCAAGCGCCATCAAGCTTGTAAAGAACCCTTCATTCCATAAAAGATCTAAACATATCGAAATAAGGTATCATTTCGTTCGTGAAAAGGTTCAATGTGGTATGATGAAAATTCAGCATGTCAGCAGTGAAAATCAAGTTGCACGTGATGACGAAATCTATGCCTAGAATTGAATTCTCAAGAATGACACAAATACTTGGTGTAGTTCCAGTTCCTTAGTATTCATTTGAGAGGAAGTATTGAAAAAAAAATCTAAGCAAGCAGCAACTACTGGAAGCAGATGTTTAAAAAGAAGAAACTTGTAGTTTTGTACTCGGTAGATTTTCATTGATTGAAATATTGAATTGTCGAAGAAATTGTCAAATAAAAAAAGTAATAAAAAAACTTTAAACGTGTAATACTTCTTGTGGGTAGATAAATAATCTCAAGTCTGTTGAATTGGATACCATTTGCTGATGCAATTTATGGAGTATGAGGAAGTTACCCATACAATTAATGGTTGATTCTGAGTAAGAGTATAATGATGGATGACCCTCAGTGAGTACTACTTGTGAAGTGATTTTTGATTATTTGATTACCATTGAGGAGTTGAAGACATAGATCTTCACTAGCGTCTTACTTTGTTTACCTTGTAATAAGTGTTCTCCTATTTGTGAAAAACGAAATAACAGCTGCTATTTCCTTTCGTAGGAAACCTAGGTATTTTCACATTTATTATTCCCAGTCACGTGGTGACTCATTATTATCACTTGCTAGCCACAGTGAGGCTGTCATAGATTCAATTCCACTAACATTACATCTCTTGGCATTGCCTAGAATAGAGTTGAAATACTCACCTATTCATTGATCAAATTACACTAACATTGTGACCTTAAGTAATCTATTCAGTTTCAATTCAATCATTACAATTGAAGACCTTAGAGCAATACAATGGTAAGCCTCAAAATCAAAAAGTTGAGATATTACGGTTTAAAGTTTTCAAAAATTCTGTAAAAAAATGGTTTTGATTAAAAGATTTCAAACTTTGTCAGTACATTATGTCAAAGAGGGGGAAAGATGAGCAACTCGTATTTACAAAAAAAAAACAATTTTTTTCACAAAAAATGGAGTTTATTTTGAAAAAAATGTGGCTTAACATGTTTTTGCTTAAACTAAACTCATCATAAAAATAACTGAAGAAATACAATACTACTCATCAAGGATTTCAATCTCTTCGTCTAAATTGTCAACAGCAACATTTAGTTGCGTATAAAATGCATGCTCTGGCGATTCATCCTAAAACATAATAAAATAAGACTTAAAATGCAACATAAAAAAAAATAAAAAAAAGTTTACGCAGTAACATGTTAAGCCACATGGCATACCATGTTCTTGCATAAATTAGTTACAAAATATTTTTACATAAGAACATGGTAAGCAAAAAAAAAAAGAAAATGTAGCCTACCTCTGTAGAATCCGACGATATATCATCGCTACTTGGTACAAAGTCTTTGTCGGCACAACTGTCATCACTATCCTCAAAAAAATCAGGACTTGAACCGCTATTTCCACTAAAAACGGCCCTCAAATGAGCACGTGTACCGGAGGTCGACGCCATTGTGATATGGCTTACCACGTTTTACGCGACAAAATGACGAAATTTGGCTGCCTGCAATAACACGATGCAGCAATCGCTCCGCCATCTATTGCCTTACAGTCGAATTAATTTTTTTGTGGCTTAACATAGTTTTCGCTGAGTGATTTATGCAATAAAACAGGTTTCTGTCAAAGTTTGGCTTACCATTGTATTGCTCTAAGGTCTTCAATTAGTCATTACATCAACATTAATTGTAGTAAAACATTGACTTATCACACACTGCGTGTAAGCACTTCTAACCAACATCATTTAGGTAGGTAATTATATGCATGGTTTTCAAAAGGTAAAGTTTGATATTTTTGTTCTGTCCTATCCTAATTCTTCTCAGTTGACTCTGAGTGGCGCCCTTAGTTTGCTGTACAGATTCACATAACATCTTGTGGAAAAACACATTCCTCAAAATCCTACGACAGCTCTACGACTATAAAGGACACCGTGCAAACAAAAACAGCGTCAGTTCCATTATTGAATTCCATTCCAGGTTCACAGGTTTTTTCATGTTTGATTCGATTTAAACCATACAGGGTGAACGTAGTTGAATATAATTTTCAGATTACTGAAAATATTTATATTTTTCCCTCAACATTTTTGCATAATCTCCTGAGAGCAATATTTTTTGGTTACCGGTGAGTATATATACAGGGTGAACCAAATAATTTTATGTTGGTTGATAATCCATTTACATGAGGAAGTTTGTATTTTGAGTGAGTACTTGAATTCTTGGAAATTTCGGGAAGTGATTTATTGAGAATTTCTGTGTTGATTGTACAGGGTGATTCTGAGTTGTATTCCGAAGTGAGCTGCATTGATTAATTCACTGTGTTGTTAGTTATTCCTTTTCATTGAGTTTTGCCAAATTATCCTTCAAGATTTAGTACCTTTTCTCTTGGATTACATACAGGGTGTTCTCCTGGGCGACTGATTTGACAGCACATTTTTGTAAATTTTGAAAGAATTTTTCAACTTCATCATAAAGGCTAATGACAATATAGATCCAAATCATCTGAGGACTAGAGAATTGAATTACGAATTACGCATAAGGGGTGTTGCGGTAGACAGAGCAGACACTGATCAAAAGAGGAAATTTTTGAGTAGCGAGTTGAGACAAGAATCAGCTAGACCTGATGTCCAGTAGGTGACACCAGATTTCGATTTTCCAAGATGGAAGTTCAGAAATTTCAGAAAGTATAGAATCTATTGCTGAAGTAGTTAACAATTTTGATGGTATCAATGAGGAAATTTTCAAGCGGGTGAAGAGTCGAATAAATCATGTACTAGGTTGATTATGTAGAATACTTAAGGATTCAAGTCATGTTGAAGTTGTAAATTTCCAGGGAGATAATATTATCTTAGTTAGTACTCTTGAGGAAGATTTAACTGAAATTCAGGATCAATATTTGAAAGGACAAATAGTAAACCGACCCAATTCGGCTCAAGCACTGCCAGTAAACACTTTTGCTAGTAGATCAGTACCAGTTTAGAAATGGGGTACTACTTTTGATGGGACTCTTGGGAATGGTTCCCTTAGGTCATTTTTACATCGTGTTGTTGAGTCACGTATTGCACGGAATTATACAAAACAGGATTTGTTTCAATCATCTTCAGATTTATTTGATGGTATTGCGCAAGAATGGTTCAGATCTCAGTCCAAATTAGGCAGAATATACAAGATTGTTCATAAAATTGATACTGGTAATGCAGAACCAATCAAGCAGAGGCATCATTTGATGAGTCCGTATAAACTAGAGATTCTCAATAAGGAGTTAAATAAAATGTTGGAACTCGGAGTAGTACGTCCTTCTAGAAGTCCATGGTCAAGTCCAGTATTAATAGTGGAAAAAACAAACGGAGAACCTCGATTTTGATTCGACGGTAGGAAGTTAAATTCTGTCACCAAGAAATGTGCCTATCCATTACTTATTGTTGATCACATTCTTAGGAAATAATCTGGTTCACAATATCTCAGTAGTATCGACCTCAAATCTGCTTTTCGGCATGTTCCGCCTCTACAACCCAGCTCATGTAAAAAAACGGCATTTGTTGTACCCGGTCGAGGACTTTTTGAATTTGTTGTTGGACTTTGCAATGCTGCGCAAACGCAACAAAAATTGATGGATACAATCCTTGGTCAGTAGTACAGCTAGGCCGGTTGACGCGCAGTGCCGCCGCAAAAGCTCACCAGATGTCGTGGTGTCGCTAGTGTCGCTGCGAATGTTCGCTGTATTACGGGCGGCGGCAAATTCAAATACTGGATGGTTTGTATTTATAATATTTTTCGTGACGTAATTTTGTTTCAATCTGAATTTGGAATTAAATAAAAAAAAGCTGGTGTCACAACTCGGGGATTCGATCCCCGGCCAACGGACTGAGAGCCCGATACGCTACCATAGCGCTATACCACTAGACAGAAATTGTTACGAGTTGAAAGTGTAATACGCAGAGCGACGGCATTCACGACGACCGGCAGACCGCCAGCAGAGCAGCAAGCGATAGATGCGACAGTGCAGGGTTGCCGGACGTTGCGCGCGGTGCGCTACATCGTTGTCGGACGTTTGAAAAAATCGGATATTGCTCATAGACCATTTGAAGATGTGTAACGTGTGAACCTCAACAGATTTCGTATGACAGATGACATTCAACATCTGACATCTATTCTGACGTTACGATGTTTTGACATTTCGTCATTTCGACGTTTTGTCGTTTCATCGTTTTGACGTTTCGTCGTTTTGACGTTTCGTCGTTTCGACGTTTCGTCGTTTTGACGTTTTGTTGTTTTGACGTTTTGTCGTTTTGACGTTTTGTTGTTTGCCGTTTTTTTGACGTTTCACTGTGCAGAATCGAGAATAGAAAAAATAAAATTATTAGTAAATAGGTTGTTATTTTTTATTGATTAATTGGGTGACATCATTTGGGTATCAAATTATCGAACCATTTGTATAAAATATCAACGTTGCGAAGGCTGCAATTGAAGGATTCTCGACGAAGGTGATGCATACAGGATGTGATGATGTTGTTGTGATCAAAAGTTGGAACGGTGTTGTACCAGGAATCGTCAAATTGTTCCAAATTCACGACCCTTGCATGTGCATTGAATGTTGCTAGTTTATCATCCAGAAACTCCTTCTTCTGATGTCCTCGCACATAAATGATATCGATGTCACTCAGCTTATCTTGAAGGATATCATCCAGTAAATTGTATGCCACAAAACCAGAAGAATATCTTAGGCCATGAATGTTTTTCTCCAAGAAACAAACGCCGCATCGGTCTTCTTTGCTGAGAGAGGAGAAGGATTTGTGTGGAAGTAGCAAATAATTACTACATTGAACTCCAATTTTTATGGCAATCTCCTTGGGACGGAATTCATGCTCGATAATGAACCCTTGGATGTCTATGAACGCTACTCTCATGATGCCGGTCGAACTGGAACTGACTAGGAAACTGGGATTCAATTCCACTTCTTGATAATTTCACTGAGTGGGAGGTGCTCAATGATGTTATCGTGAACGATGATGCAATAGGCTCGAGTGTTGGCGGGAAATCCTTGGGATGCTTCGATTTCAAGTTTGACATCAACAGTGGAACTTTTGACACTTTCGTCTCGTCGCGAACAATCGATAACGAAAAGAGGCTGTTTATTGGCGAATTCGGGGTAACCCAGGAGCGGAGTGTGTAGGGAGGTGTTTTTATAGCTGTATCCGAATTGTGTATAGTTGAAGTACGCCTGTGGAAAAGCTCCTTTATCGAAGGCCAATTGCATCTTCTCCTTTGGATAACTTTCTCCGTTGAGAGTTAATGTGATATTCGTTATGTTGGCATGATTGAAAATTGTAGGATCAGTATTAACTTTAGTCAGATCGTGATCCGTTTGGAAGCAAACGATGACATAGCGAGGGCTTTCGAGAAACGAAGAAGTTTTGACGGCCCATATTTCATTGGTGGCGCCTGTCGTGAGAGAAGGCAACATATGTAATTCCCATTTTCTGAAGGGTATCAGTATGGGAGTGTCAGCTTTGATTGCCTTCAAAAGTTGCAATTTAATCTGATCGTTTGGAAATAGTCTTTTCACTTTGAGTTCCACGTTTTCGATTTCCAATTGTACTTTTGTGGGTACAACAGCTGTGCCGACAGCAGTTTCGGTGATTTTGAAGCAGTTATTATCGTTTCCAGCTCGCACCAAACGAATGGAATGTTTACCGTAGTAGACACACTCATAATCGTTGAAAATATTCAACAGATGCTTCAATGGAATGAACATACTGAATGCTAAAGTTTCTGCATTGATGACATCAACGTTATTGGGATAGGTCCAACCTGCTATAGTCAAATGTTTTGTATCTTCGGCACTGTAACACAAGTAGCCTCTGACAGTGCTTACAGTACCAACATCACGTACTGATTCCAATTCCTTACCATTTTGATCATAGCTGATGGATTGAAACATATAGGCACCAGCATTATTGACGAAAGATACTTGACCAACACCTTCAGTTCTCGTAACTTTTCCGCTAATGTGCAAAATACTTTCATAGAGGGCATCGAAAGCATCAGACTGATTAATGTTGATTTCTATGACATCGTTATTGCGAAAGGACTTGACGTAAGGGTAGTATGTTCTCCATTCGACCTTTTGTATGGATTCGTCGATGTGAGGCTTCCGGAATATGTTGAACACTTGAGAGGATAACATGATAGCCGAGTGACCTGAGGAATTTTATATTCTGCAGACTGAGTGGACGAGTGTGGCGGCTGATGAATGTCTTCTTGAAGACTGAAGGAGCAGACACAGGGGTGCGACTCTTATAAACACTTAGGACCATAATTTTTTCAGTTCCAATCGAATGATGACTTCTTCGTTTCGGAAATTTACCAGTTGAAAGTTTTGATCGAGCACTTTGAGCGTGATGTTGTAGATTTCGTTTGTATGGGTGGCGATGGGTAAATAAATAAGGTGATTCGGCGTTTCGTCGATAGCGTAACCAGGGTCAGCGTCAATGGCGAATTCGTAGATCGTGTGAGACGGTCTGTCGTTGTAGAATGCCCCTGAGGTAATGTTGCTATCGACATGTATCGTTCGAACTTTTATAATATTCACAGGCTGATCTGACACATGATGAATGCCATTTTCCAAGGTTCTAGACAAAAATCCCAATATTTTTGCCAAACTATTGTTCTGAGTGAAATCAATCACATGTTGTTTACAGAAAATTTCGCTCTTCAAAGTATTATTATTCGGTTTGAGATAAAAAAGGTCTTCGGGTTTCTGCGATGGTGGTAATGAGGTTATATTTTTCGAAGAAGGTGGTGGTACAAGATGTTTTCTGATCAGCTTTTCAATATCTTCAATTTCGTAAGCTCCAGTAGGAATATCAATACTTTTTCTTCGTTTTTTGTCACCGTTTTCGAAATAATAGAACTTTGTACCTTCCTCAATGTTGGGTACGCTGTTGTACGAATGGAAACTGAGTAGAGCTAAGCCATATTCAGAATCGAGATCTAATGGAATCGGAGGAGAAAAATCAATAGAGAGCGTCGAAGAACGACTCTTCAATGTCAATATCAAAGACATGACTGATGAGAGAGTGTAGAGGTATGCATAATTTAAATAGTCGGGGGCTTTTTACTATCATCATTTTATTTTCGAATTCAATAAAAATGTTAAACATAAATGACCACAATTGATTTGATTGTATTTCTGATAGGCATCATTATTATAGAATATCTGCACGTTGTTTCCGAAATATTCGGCCAATTCCTTTGGTGGTTTCAAACAGCCATACGAATCGAAATAATGGACAATATCTCCATGTTTTTTATAAGCTACCCAATGTGTTCCGGGATTGATGGAGGAATCTAAATTCATAACTGCACACTCACGACGACGCCAAGGGCGGGTAGGTAGAGTGTCTCGCATGAAAACACCTCGAAAATATGGTATTTTCAGTTGTTTGGCATATTTAACAATCTCTCCATCATATAATGCTCTATTGGGTAGCTTGGATATCAGTTTTTTTGCTGCTTCTTCAAGAATAATCCAGCTCCACAGCCACCACCACCACCTCCTCCTCCTCCTCTTTTTTTTAAGTACAGTCCATATCCTTTACGTGTTTTACGTAGATACACACCGGAACCCAAATGCTCCATAGCTTGATTGTGACGTTTATCCTCTTCCATTTTTTTCCTTGCATTCTTGGTATCGATTACTGTCTTCGCGATAGCGCTTGCTCCTCCAGCCAACGATCCTAGAGCCGATAGGCCTGCAAATAGTGGTATCAACGGTAAGAATCCGCCACTTTTTCCTGTTGCAGGCAAAGGTATTATTCTGGGAATTCGGACTTTTTTTCTACCTCCGACTTTTTTTATTGCCTTACGAGCTGCACGCAAAGCTGCTGCAGATGATCTACTCAAACCACTACCCCGATGTTTACCACCGTCAGCAGCGTTATCGTCAAACGTTTTTTTCAGAGCAGCCAGCACATTTTTTACGATTTTAGAGAACGGGTGCTGCATCACCCCCATACCGAGTTTACGTTTTGTCTTCATACCGGTGGTGACGAGCCAAGCGGCAGCTTTCTCACCCAATTTAGCGTCTTTCGATTTAACTCGTTGCCAAGCTCTATTTTCCAACACCCGATCGGCCTTATGTCGTTCTTCCAAAGTGTTGTTCTGAGAGTATGCGATATCGTGTTCTTTACAGGCTTCGTCCAAGGGATTTATGCCTATATCACCACGTTCTAGCCGCTCTCGTAATTTGGTTCCTGGACCACAATACGAATAACCTGGTAGATGTAATTCGAATGGTAGTTTATTGATGAGCGTATTGACAATACCTTCACCGCGGTAGATCAGCATTAAGAATGAGCACTGGTGTGAGAAAGCACCTTCATTTATAAAAGTCCACAATACTCTATGAATCGTCACACATCATGAGAGTCGTTCAACAAAAAAAGACGCTACCAATCGAAAATTTGGACTATTTGAATGACAACGGTAGCGGAATCAATCGAGGTAAACATGGCGTCCTGTTACCACACTCATTTCGTGCAATCATTTGCGGTCCAAGTGGATGTGGAAAAACAAATGCAGCACTGTCATTGTTGTTTCATCCGAATGGTGCTAAATTTGAGAACGTATACGTGTACTCAAAGTCACTGTATCAGCCCAAATACCAGTTACTTGAAAAGGTGCTGAGAATGGTGAAAGGTGTCGGTTATTTTCCATTCAAAGATAATGAGGAGATTTTGGGTCCCAATGAAGCGAAGCCAAATTCCATTTTCATTTTCGATGACATATCCTGCGATTCACAACAGAAAATTCAAGAGTATTATTCCATGTGCCGTCATCGAGGCATCGATGCTATATACATAGGACAAACGTACAGTAAAGCCCCCAAACAGATGTTGCGCGACAACAGTAACCTAGTGGTGCTCTTCAAACAGGATGAGGTAAATTTGAAGCATGTGTTCGATGAACATGTCTCACCGGACATGACATTTGATCAATTCAAGCGAACTTGTGCAGATTGCTGGGGTGAAAAATATGGTACAATGGTTATTGTCAAGGAGCACGATCTGAACGCAGGTCGATATCGTCAAGGCTTTGACAAGTTTATAAAAGTATGAACTCGATGCGATAAAGCCTATTCGTCAACATGAAACCACTCAGCAAAGAGGTCGATGTCGTTCGCAAAAATAAAATTAATGAAATCGCAAAGGCTATAAAAAAGAAATATTTAGCTTTGAAATTGGGCAAATCAGAGGAGGATGAAACTTTGCAAAAATTCTTCAAACCTGTATCTGCACCACTGAAAGAAATGATAGCAGCAAAAACTCCATTATTCAACGCCTCCATCAAGAATGAGCCTTATTTGCTACCGAAAAAGGAAGAGAAAGTTCGCAAGAAAGAGGAACACAAAGAAGAAGAAGAAGAAGAAGCTCATGAAATACCGTTTCAGAAACTTGAACGTGTTGCTAGTACGAGTGGCGAAAGTGATGATGATGTGTTTGAGCAAGGTGTAGAGGAAGAACAAGAAGATGGGGAAGGTGCTGAGGAGAGCATCGATCCTGCAGTTATTGAGTCATATCTGGAACAATATCCTACAATGGGCATTCCATTCATGAAAGAACATTGGACAAATAGCCATAAAATAGACAAAGTATATGGTCCTATATATGATTCTAGTAATTCAAAATGGTGGCTTGGCTACAAAGAAATCGATTTTGATGCACGAACTGGCTACATCAAAATTGCTGGAAAACAAGTGAGAGGAACACCTGGTATATATGAGCTGATATTCTACGATCTTCCTGAAAATTTCAATAAAGAAGATCTGAATGGATATAAACAAATTTTGGAACTATCGAACGCCCATCTGAATGCAAGTGGAAAGATGAAAGGTAGTCCAAGATTCAAATACAGGGAAATCATCAGGCCCATGTTTCGGCCGCCACCTCTACCATCAGCAGCAGCTGCAGCCTCACAATCAAGAGCACGACGTGGTACAACGGGACAGGGCTTAAAGATTAGCCGCGATATCAGAGAACCCATGATGATCACGTACAATATCAAGCCTGTCGAATACATCTATTGGGATGACCCAAATGAGTTGTGTGAACGTTTGAGATTGCTCATAGCATCGCAGCAAGCTGGAAATACTTCTCTCGACAATGAGATTGTATCCATTATTTCTGAACTGAAGGAGGCAAACATTATACAATAGATATAAGCTTATGAAATATCAATCATTTCAAAGATGACAATCGATAAGTTCGGACGTAGTTCGGATAGAAAACGAAAACTGGTGGTGATTGCATCAGGTGACGGCGGCTTCGCACATACTCCTAAAGGCGATATAGATTTCGGTAATTTGAATTTGTGCAATGTCAAAACACCTATTTTGAAAAAGGATGCTGCAAACAAGGAATACGTGGACCAGATAAAAAATAACATGAAACAGTCCCTAGCGCGAATCCAGACAGATTTCAAGAGTGCAACTGATGAGTATTTCAAAAGAGTTGATGACAAATTCACAAAAGTGAATGATTCTCAGAATACCCAGTTGGTGGAGTTGACCACCAAGCTGGAAAATACAGCTATGCAAATGACACATTTTCTCAAAGAATCGTTGCCCAAACTGGAAAAAGATGTGAACTCGAATGCAAAGGGCATAGCAGATGTTTTGAAATTACTCGAAGATAATACTAAAAGTATAAGTACTCTGAAGAATGAGCAGCAACAAAGTCATCAGACAGTGATTCAGCTGGCTGATAACGTTGCTCAGATCGGAGATGACCTCGCAAAGAACGTGTATCAGACCGTTGATTCGAAACCACCATTATCAAGCCAAGTAGTGTCTATGAAAAATACATAAATACAATGTTTGCATTCAACTGTGTCATTCAATTACCTCACTACCTCCCATCATCCCCATATATAAATAAACTATGATAGTATGTCACAATCTCGGGAAAAAATCGAACTTGTCAACGAGTTACATAAACCTGCCCGAAAAAACTACCCACATCGACGAACTATCATTAAAGGCATAGATGATTTATGGCAAATGGATCTAGCTGAAATGCGTCAGTATGCAACACATCGGAATCGAAATTTCAAACTAATCATGGTTGTGATTGATTGTTTTTCCAAATACGTTTGGACTCGTCCATTGAAAACGAAAACTGGCGAGGAAATAACAAAAACTTTTGCAGATATTTTGACGCACACAAAACGTTGTCCGAAAAATTTGCAAACCGATCAAGGAACGGAATTTTACAACAGCACATTTCGCAGTCTGCTGAAAAAGCACGAAATCAATCATTACAGTACGTACATCATCAAGAAAGCAGCCATAGCGGAACGTGTAATCAGAACATTGAAAGAGAAACTATTCAAATACTTCAGCTTAAACGGCACCTACAAATGGATAGACGTATTACCTACCATTACAGAATCCTACAATGATACACGTCATAGTAAGACTGGTTGCAAACCATCAGAAGTCAACAAATCCAACGAGAAGCAAATTCTGAGCAGATCGTTTACTCACTTGAAAATTGCTGGCCCGCGAAAATTCAAAGTTGGTGACATTGTTCGCATAAGCAAAGCTAAGCATGTGTTTGAAAAAGGATACACCCCAAATTGGACCACAGAACTATTCAAAATCATCAAATGCAAAATTACTAATCCTGCCACCTACATGCTGGAGGACATGCAGGGTTCACCAATTAGTGGCGCTTTCTATGAAAAAGAATTACAGAAAACTGCAAACCCCAACATCTATCTGGTTGAAAAGGTACTGAGAAAAAAGGGAAAAAAAATGTACGTCAAATGGTTAGGTTTAGACAACAAACACAACAGCTGGATCGAAAATGCTGATTTAGTATAGAATCTTATGGAAAATACGAGCAGTTTTACACGTTTTATGGGGCCTTTCGTTGTGTGTGTGTATGGAGAAATTGGAAAAACAGAAAATCACATCAGTGTCACGTGATTTCCAACTATAAATAATACCATAAGTCTGAACTGCATTCCAGTAGAGAGTTCATAATGTCTCGTGATATAAGCAATTGCAGCAGCATCAGTAGTGCTGAAATGGAGTTTAGTGGTGATGATAGCAGTAATAGTAGTGGTGATTATAAGCAAACTCTTGACGCTATCAATCGCGCTTTGAACCAGTACGAAAGTGCAGCTCAGCAAGAATTCAATGTGGGTGCTAATCACACAGGAATGATTCGGTATGAAATCAAAGCACAATGTGAAAATCCTCTGCTGTTGATGGTGTTTCCTATGCCCTGCTATGAAATCCGATGTGGTCTCAGTCCTACGAGAGATTTCGGCGCCTGTGTGATTCTGAAACAACGATTTTCACCAAAACAAATATCTTTCAACACATACGAGTGGGCTTCCATCATAGAAATATTGACGGAAATCAAACAATCCTTCTTCAAAGCCGCTAGGAGTAGCAGCAACAACAACAGCAGCTATCCAGATGAGTATGAACCTGTGGCGATAAAGTGTGGAGACTTTGTAACTTTACATCAATTCATGGAAAGTGGCGTGAAACAAATTGGCATTCACAAAGATGCCACCGATATGACCTTGAATGAAGAGGATGTCACGGAAATTCTACAAACACATATGGGTGTGGTATCTGATCGAGTTGCCATGTTGAATGCCTTGGACTTTCACGATTATTACCACCATATTTTCAACATAGCCAACACATGGTTGTATGAAAATAAAACAACTTTGACACTTACAGAAATCGTTACTGGACTTTGTGAGGCATCATCTACAGACAGCATTAATGCCAATGCTCTACGAGAATATTTATTTTATTATCATTCTCGAAATTAATTACTGTGAATAAAAATTTCATGTAGGTAATGAATGATTGAATGTTTTGTTTTGTTTTTGTTTTCAAATCGAGTTATCATATGACATCCTGTAGAATAAATAAAGCACAGAAATTTCCTGGAACATTTTGTTTTTTTATTCTTTCATGAGAATCATCATGTATATTATACAAAATACAATAATACAATACAATAAGAAAAAACAATCAATAGAATATGAAATACAGCGCACAACACCCTCAACATATTGTGAGCAACATTTTTTCTATGAAAATTATATTGACATAACACAATTTCAGCAAAATTTTACTTTCTTATATTTATGAAGATCGTGAATACATTCATCACGATCTTTCAATTTGAAGACAACATTATGAAACCCATTTTGACACCAATAAGATTTGTCGCGGAATAAAGAATGTACTTCATCACATCTGACAATTTCATGCTCAATACTTGGAGTAAAATTTATTTTTTTATCTTGAAAGTCTTTTAGTAATGAGGTGAACACTTTCAGACACACTTTGCAAATTGACAAATTGAACTCATCAATTTTATAGCATTTTTTCAATGCACAATAACAATCGCTTTCGCAAAATATTTCCAAATTATCCGCATCTAAGAGCGCTTTTCGCACATCGAAAGGCATATCAATTTCTCGGCAATATTCGGGAAAATTCATCAAAATGAAATCACTATAAGACAATGATTCTCGTCGTATCTTTGACCATTTGAATTTCGCAAAATTTTTTACAACTTTTTTTGTTAATGGTGGAGGTAGTGGAGATCTGAGGATGAACCCAATTACCGAATCTATGTTCTCGCATACCGTCCTAATGCATCTTTCTTGCAGATTCATTGTTGCTGCAATGAAAAAAGAAAGATCAATTCAAACTGAAATGTCCCCAGGGCAAGGTATCAAACGAATCGTTCATGAGTTTCCTTTTATCATCATGTGGACTCAGACCGATTTTGGCCTGCTCGATGGAGTAAACATTGTGGGCGTAGGAACGAATTGTTCGTTGACTTATATTCTTCTTCTTTTCATCTTTCAAACAATCTACATAATCTTGAAATGTTAATTCATTTTTGACCACACATTTCTTGACCCCCTTTGATTTTTTGATTATTCCGAAATTTTTCAATTCATTATTTAATCGTTCTTTATTTAATCCTTTCCTCTCTGAACGTTTTCTCGCATTTTCAATGTCCTCCTCAGTTGTGTTCAATTTATAACTATACATTTTAGAACGTAGTCCCACAAAATGTGAAATTATCCTACCGTTGGCCTCATCCTTTAATAGCCCTAATACCTTCTTATTTGCCTGAGGAATTCCATAAATATTATCAGGAGCATAGTCAGACGTATCGAATTTTTCAATATTTGGAGCAATCACATCTTTATATACATCGTCACAGGTAATTTCATAAATGAAACTGTCTGTGTCCGTGTACATGAGTTTACAGTTTTCTGCTCCGATCTTTGGCAACATGAAATTATAATGGAAATCAAACATGACAATTTTCGATAAATCAAGAATAGCCATACCAATGTATAGGGGCTTGTTGAAAATCAACTCCGACTTTTTCAGTTCGATAGCCATGAGGTTTTCATCGAAAACTGTTCGATTTTGGAATCTAGGACTGGAAATTAAATGTTTAGCACCATAACGGCCTTCATATTTTTGTACCAATTTCACAACGCGGTGATTACGGATATTTTCCATTGTTTTCCCAAACACGGCATTATTCATCAATTTTCGTAAGTCTCTTTCAAAGTCACTAGTGGCCAAGGTCCTCAATCGCGTATTCAACGCAATGTAGGACTTAAGCCACGGGGCTTGCTTAAATTTCAATACTTTATGGATTTTGGTGAGTTTTAATCCATGTTCCAAAGCCTGCTTCAAATTTCTATAGTGCAGGGTATATTGTTTTTTGTCATGAAGGGTGGCCATTAATTTCGATAATTTGGAATTGGGGGGAATGCGATGTTCGGGACAAAATGGAAAATCTTTGTGCAAATCGTGTAACCCCTCGGGATACTCCAAATCGACTTGGAGAATATAGCCTTCGGGACTATCGTCGGGAATTTGGGTGACATCAATGTTAGTGTCGTCAACCCAAGTGAAGCCTCCATATGGGAGAGGTTCACTCATAGCTTTTCCGTACAAGTTATTAACATCAAGGTAAAGCAGATATTTTGATGGTTTTTCAGGATCATAATTAATCTGATATTTATTGTTTGCTTCACTGTATCTATTACAGCAAACCGACAATCCTCCTCGTATCGATTCTTCTACAAACATCACCATGTCTATATCCTTCAAAATTTGTAATTTACACCCTGTATATTTTAGCATACAATCCCAAGTATACCCTGGCATAGTGTAATACCAGGCTGGATCGAGACCGTATGTGTTTAATGAGGATTCGCGAAACTTTTCCATAATGTCGGCGAGAAGAAGAATATCGGTACGCATGTACAAGTCGCTATATTCCCCAAGTGTCTTCATTCCGAATGCCGTCCAAACGTTTCGAGCGTGAGCATAATCATCATCGGAAATATTTTCATCATATAATCTATTGTGGAAATTCTGAATAGAAGGCAAGTCAGTTTCATTCAATTTTTCCCCATTATCGATGTAATCGTAGGGGAAAACGCCTTTTCGTGTTAGCAATTTGAATTGACTGTCATTTACACTGCTAAATTCTTTTTTCAAAATTTTTAAATCCTCAATATTCATCGTTTTTGCAAGGGCATCGAGACCTGCTCCTAGAAAACGGAATGAATCGATGAATCTGAATTTAATGTCAGTGTCTGAATCATGTTGTGTAAATGATATATATTTTTCCATATTGACTGGAAGCACGCTCACGCGTCCGCGCTTGGAAATGTCTCGAATTATGAAGTGAGAGTCGTACCCTGAGAGATTATGAAATGCTATAGGTACAACGAACAGTTTTCTGAATTTGAGGTTACATGGAGCTTGGTGCGCGAGGCCTCTGAAGAGGCTTGTGAAATGGTCATGGTCGCGTACGACAATGTCTTTTTCCTCGAATTTCTTTTCACAAATATGACAAACATCAGTTGCGACGCCACTGGTGTTGCCCGGCTGTACTACCATTGGAATAATATTTTTTATTTTAGATTGAACGAACTTTGCAACGTCAGACATTTCTTTTGCAAACCAATCCATGCAATCATCACCTCGATAGCCTTTATAAAATGAAAGTGAGTCGTCATAGGAGCATTTCAAGTAATATCCAGCACTGTAGGTCTTATGGTGTTGGTATTTCAGAGTTGTATTGGAAATTTTCGAATCGCATTTTTCCAATTGTGATTCGAAATCTGCATAAATAACGAATGGGCATGTCTGCTTGTATACGTGATTCTTAAATTCAACAGAATCATAATTTGGGAAAGAAATTTTTTCGCTATTGACTTTTTCGCATAAGGCCGTGTGACTATCAAGCTTCTCCTGACTGCGAAAATAATTTAAACATCTATCACAAATGAATTTTTTATGATCTCGCTTGCTAGCTTGGCTGGATATCAAACGTGATAAGTCTTTTATCCAGCAGTAATGGTATTTGATTGAGATATCTTCATCGTGTACAGGAGGAGCCTCATAATCATTCAATTTTGGAAAATATCTATCTTGAATCAGTAATAAATTAACATGCCTATCCAATTTATGTTTGGTTAATTTGATAGGTGCAACTGTGTAAAATTCTTTTTTTTCAATCATATTCAACTCCAAACCATACACATTGACAGAGATATTATTCATTTTTTCAAATTTCGAGATTTGAGACAGTTTCATTGGCATGTCTAGTCCTTTTATATCCAAAACTGTAGAATAATGCGAGTATTTTGTTATTCTTTGGGGGTCTTTCGCTATAGGATATAATGCGCTGACTATGCTCCAATAGAAGCAAGCTTTATCATTATTCCGAATATTAATGCAAGCCCGCTTCTTCTCGATTTCCGCAGGTAATTTGATGTAGGATGAGCCGTTCCCCATTTCATACTTATTTGTTGCTACTTCCAAAGAGATTATCTCCCTCAAAGCCCACCCACTATTTTTCTCAGCAAATTCGCTCAACTTATTCAAAACCACATCGATACAATTATTTGTAAACCAATTCTCCAAATCCGTTCCTACATCCAAAATGCCATTAGGTGTATTGAAGTATTTGCGATCAATCGTCTCTACATCATTAGATGTTTTAATGAAATCACCGCAAAATGTGAAATTAATTTTGAGCATGGAGAACTTATCTAAGATTTTCGAAATTTTTTTTTCAAATAATTTGAAAGAATCAGACAAAAAGTCAATAATTTCCTTATTTCTCAAATTGAGAATGAGTGATGTCTGAACTCTTGATTCAAATAATGAATTTACGTTTATCCATCGAACAGTTGGTTTTTTCAAACCTGAGCCAACATGACGATGATGTTTATTCATAGATTTGATTAAGAACCTCATTCGTTTGAGCTCACCAATCTTCGTTTGTATTTTTCGCTTCTGCCCAATTGAAAAATTGATTTTTTTTGTAGCCAAAATACATTTTCTGATATGCGAGTTTATTGACTTGAGAGCAAATAACGCTTGTGATTTGGAATAATTTGTTTTAATCGCTAAGAGTGTCTCATCGATTTTAGTGAGAGTTTTATTGAAATTTTCCATGATTGTGTTATGTCAATATATTTTTTTCGAAAAAATGTTACTCACTCTATTTATTTTCGATGATCTCGAATGATGCTGCCGGGTGCTGTTTTCCCACGTTGATGGTTCCTCGATATATCAGGGAATATTTCCCTGGGGTGAATTGTCCTACGTGGGGCTCGTAGATTGCTGTCACCCGATTTGGCAGAAACACCACTGCGTCCTCCAACTCCAGTAGAACCGCCTTCCCAAATCGAGTGTTCGTTATTCTAGCCCCTTCTATGGAATTCGGTTGCCCCAAGGAAAGATCCGTGAGCTTCCTGATATTCTTTCTTTCCGCCACAAGGGAAGCTTTGTTTAATGATGCGATATCCATCTGGAGGAGAGAATGAGATAAAAAAGTATTTTTTCTACATTTAAAAACTCAAAATGAGATGTCAAATTGTGGAATTATTCTCAAAAACTCAAAATGGAATGACAAAAGGTCTATAATATACGCAGAAATGTGAAATTATTTTTTTAAACCCCGAAATGGATTGACAAAAGGTCTATAACATTTGCAAAAACTCAAAATTGAATGAAAAAGGCAGCTATATACGTGGAATCGAGAATACAAATTCAAAAAGGTCTATAATATACGTAGGATTCAGAGTGCAAATGAACACTTTGTCAAATTGTGGAATTATTTTCAGAAAAACTCAAAATGGAATGACAAAAAGCCTATAATATACGCAGAATTGTGAAATTATTTCCAAAACCTCGAGATGGATTGACAAAAGGTCTATAACATTTGCAAAAACTCGAAATTAAATGAAAAAGGCAGCTATATCCGCGGAATTGAGAATACAAATTGAAAAAGGTCTATAATATACGTAGGATTCAGAGTATTAATGAACACTTTAATATAAAAAAGTACTTACTATTTTCGGCGGTGTGGACGAACAAGTTTATTTATATTGTGTAATGTTGGCTGACTAGGCTGACTTGGCTGACTGCGCTCACTGATGAACTGAATGCTGTTGCTGCGCGTCAGGCAGTTTTATAATCAGAGAGCGTGGGTATAGAGAGAGAGTGGACATGCGGCATTGGCATGTTAATTAGAATGCTGCGCGCCTCGCAGTTTCTTTTTTTATCGTCTGAATGCGTGGGTATAGAGAGAGCGGATATGTGGTATGTTATTAAGTGGAATATAAATGCGCATATTAAAACTGATTAGCAATCTCGAGATATCGCCGCTAATGGCCAAACGGAATAATAAACATCTTGCCACATGTGCTGGAAGCTATCGAGGTTATCTGAACTGTTGGAAGAAAAAATTCCCCGCTGTATTATAATTAGAAAGCAAGGACAAAGAGATCGTAAACATGTGGCGTCTTCATGGGAATACAACTGCGATACGTAGACTGCGATAATATATTCTCATGTCAGAAAAACCCATTAAAATTCTTGCACAATCTTGCGAACGAAATAACAGCCTTCAGCCATATGATATGAGATTTTTTATTCAATAATATACAGACAAGATTGAGCTTGTTTCTCGTCATTTTCTACAGAGAAGTTGTACGATTTTAATTAATATTATTCCAATTAGAAATGCTAAATTGATAAATGAGAAAATATTCAACATAGCAAATGATTTTCCATAGTCCGCTGGTGGTGCTAATGTTGGTATTGGTGATGAGAATCCAAAAAACTGCCATTGATTTGAGTCGCCAAAGGTCCTATCGTTGAAAATCAATCTGATTTTATATTTCGTCTCGTTCTCTGGTACTTGCATTGAAAACACTTCCATTTGCCCGTCATTGATGAATCCTTTTCGCATAGCAATCCACTGGCATGGCTCATTATTGAAACAAATTCCTGCTTCGCTAACCTTGCTCGGTACATTCATATACAGAATGTCTCCCATCATTGAAAACAGCAATACAAATGATGCTCTCAAAATAGCCATATTTTTTTCGTTGCAGTTGATAAAGGTATACTTCTAGTACTAATAACGTCTTCCAATAGAGTAATTTTCGAGAAATTTCGAATCATCAGCTGTTTGTCTTCGAATCGTTTTATTGCTACGTCAAGTTCTTTTATTTTCTTCTGGAATTCCTCCAACTGACGTTTGAACTCTGTCGCAGACATCTGAAAACTGTCACAAAACATTCGACTATTCCATTTTTGCATCTCGATTCACATGCGCAGACGCAGTAACTGAAATGTCTGCATTTTCTGCATGCCATTCCATCAACTACGTCATTGTGATCAGATATGATGAAACACTTTTTTCTGCAGCAATATCTTTTCAACGTTTTAGGACAATCATATTCATACGAAGCTCCCATCATTGATGAAGGCTTAGTGGAAATAGCGCCTCAACTACTGATGATCAAAGATTTATACCTATCCGTTTGTTTTCAAAATCCGATTCTTTGGACAATCCGTTTCGTATTTTCTCGTATTTTCATAACAAAGAGCGCTTGGCTTTCGCGGCGAGGTCTAGAGCACAGAAAGTATCATATTTATTTCAGTCTACCAATTGACGTGAAACTAGAAGCATCTGAATTTTTTTAACTTTGCTCGAATTGGGAAAAAAATGAAGTCTGAAGTAGCTGTGCTCTTGGAGTTCCTAAAATCTCCCGCTCTGACTCTGACGAAATTCACCGAACAAGAATTGCAGTACATTCCCGTAGAATGTCTCATTGATTATGCAGATCCTTGTGGGTTATTAAGGGTGTGGCACAAACTTCCCAATGAATATCGCTGCAACTTTAACCTACAAATCAAGCTGCCATGCTTTGTTCATTATAATCGTCCCGATTGGACTACACACTGGGATGGACCACCATCTTCTCAAGAAACTTGCCATTACTGTAGAAAAGCATTACTATAAAATAAATTAATTCGATAATATTCTATTGTTTTTTATCATTCTTGCACTCCATACATCATATCTCAAATGCCATCTGCCATACGTCATTTTTTCTCCTAACAAGGTTCTGATGTGTGAAAACGGAGCAATATCCGATTTTTTCAAACGTCCGACAATGATGTAGCGCACCGCGCGCAACGTCCGGCAACCCTGCACTGTCGCATCTATCGCTTGCTGCTCTGCTGGCGGTCTGCCGGTCGGCGTGAATGCCGTCGCTCTGCGTATTACACTTTCAACTCGTAACAATTTCTGTCTAGTGGTATAGCGCTATGGTAGCGTATCGGGCTCTCAGTCCGTTGGCCGGGGATCGAATCCCCGAGTTGTGACACCAGCTTTTTTTTATTTAATTCCAAATTCAGATTGAAACAAAATTACGTCACGAAAAATATTATAAATACAAACCATCCAGTATTTGAATTTGCCGCCGCCCGTAATACAGCGAACATTCGCAGCGACACTAGCGACACCACGACATCTGGTGAGCTTTTGCGGCGGCACTGCGCGTCAACCGGCCTAGCTGTACTACTTTGGTCCTGAATTAGATCCTTTCTGTTTCGTATATTTAGATGGCGTCATTATTGCGACGCCTACTTCCGAGAAACATATCGACATTTTGAGTTCTGTATTCGGGAGACTTGAGAATGCCGAGTTGACGATTAATTTGGAGAAATGTAATTTCTGTCGTCCAAGTTCAAAGTATTTAGGATTCATGGTAGATCGTGAGGGATTACGTACTGATCCCGATAAAATCAAATCAATGTTAGAGTATCCAGTACCCAAGACAGCTACGGAGGTAAAACGTTTCATAGGTCTAATTAGTACGAAAGCGTAGAACGGACATGAGATATTTTTTTTTCTTAATTTCGAGTTATTACTCGAAATTAGCTTCATTTCGTGTTACAACTCGAAATTAGCTTCATTCCGAGTTATAATTCGAAATTAGTACTAATTTCGTGTTACAACTCGAAATTACCTTAATTTGGAGTTATTACTCGAGATTAGTGCTAATTTCGTGTTACAACTCGAAATTAGCTTAATTTCAAGTTATAACATCGTGTTGATGAGTCACGTATTGCACGGAATTGTACAAAATAGGATTTGTTTCAACCATCTTCAGATTTATTTGATGGTATTGCGCGAGAATGGTTCAGATCTCAATCTCGACAAAATCGTTTTAACTCTTGGGATTCATTAGTATACGCCCTTTAGATAGACTTTTTGCCATCAGATTATGATGATCAACTTGAGAAGGAGAAGGAATAAATGAAACTATGTAATAATAATTCTTTAAAATTTAATAATCATAACTTATAATCCAAAACGGTAGATAATGATGAACTCAACCTGCGAAAAAAAATGTATATAGTGATTATCAAAAAAAAGAGAAAAAAAGGAAATGTTACCTTGACAGACATTTGCGGCGGGAAATGAAGGAACAGAGGACAAAAGGATTCTTGATGGTGTATGAATCAAGAATATTGAAATGGATGTTGAAATAAGTGTGTCACGTTGTTGGTAAGTAAGGGTTGATATATTTGCTGTCGTCGTCGTCGTTGTCAGTGTCGTAAATAATTGGAATAGTATTACGTTTACGTCCTTGTCTTTGTAGTGTGCGTGCATGTAAAGTCGTTTCGTTGCCGATTCGGGCAGTCCTTCCGGCGATACCAGAAGTATCTGGTCGTTCGTGACTAGCACGTCTTTTAGGTAATTCTGATATCGCAGAAAATGCTGTCGGAGGCAGCGGTTTGATGAACACTAATCTCGCGTCCTGATCCTAATTTACATCATCATCCAAATCTTTCAACGTCTCTTCGTCGATAACACCTCGTCTAGATGATGATGATGATGGAGAATTAATGACGATACAGCTTTGACGACGTTTTCGAGAAATGTTTGGAGCATTATCTTTCTCGATCATATCAATGAAGCGATTGAGTTCTTCATTGATATGGCGAGGAAGATCACTCTCGAAATTCTCGAACCCGTCGTCAAGATTGTTGTCGTCATCAATTTTTCGTTTTTTATTGACGATATTGTCTTCGCCCTGATTTCCTAAAATAACCTGTCGATAATCACGTCGTTTAACAGGGCGAAGACAAATATCGTCATTTTCGTTTGATGGCACCACTAATGGTGGTGGTGGAAGTAAATCTATACAAAATGGTGCCGGAGTTGGCACGGATGAAATATTATCCGTGCCAACGACATCGATATTATTATTAACATTTATATCATCTTGATGAGATATTATCGACGGATAGACAATGTTTCTCGTAAAATAACGCTTCCTGTATTTGAAAGATCCTTGTTTGGCGGAATTCTTCATGAATACCTTCACTCTGTCAGGACAACCTACGCGGCTGAGTGCCACGTAGAGTTGTCCATGAGCGAAGCAAGGCATTTCCAGGCAAATTCCCACCTTCTTGAATGTTTGTCCTTGCGCCTTGTTTATCGTCATTGCAAACGCCACACGTATTGGGAATTGATTGCGATGCACCGTTCCCGGTAAGAACGTAACGTTCTCAGCGGCGGTCAAATTCATGCGTGGGAGAAATATATCATTTCCCCTACTCGCTTCGACGCCGCCTGTCAGAATTCGCGCTCTCACCAAATTATCGCCCAAGGAGGTGATGCGTAGTCGTGTGCCGTTGCACAATCCGTTAGTTATGTCGATATTTCGAAGAAGCATGACTACGCATCCCTTCTTGAGCGACAATCCGTGTGGCGGAAGACCAGCGACGTTGAGACCGTGTAAGTATTCGTCCGGTACATGAAAATCGTCCTGGTTTTCCTCTGTCAGCTTTACAAATTTGTCAGTGCTAAAATAACTTCGACTTTGGGTCGTCAATCTGTTCAAGACTGTCGCATTTACGTTATTCACTGCCTTGTTTGTAGGACACAAGATGGCGTTGTCGGCAAGTGAATGAGTTGCTTCTGCCGGATCTTATGGTCCGCAACCATATACTTGATCGACAAGGTTCTTGATGTCAGCGACCATATGTCGTGATGGAATTTCGACGAGGTCAGTAGGAGAGAACGCGAGCGGCATCTTGACGTGGGGTAGCTCGTCGTTTCCGACTTTCAGTAAGAAAGCGGCAAAGCTCGCCATATCCTCCGATCGACTGGCGGCGGCACCGCTGCCGTTGCCTTCGTCATTTTGTAGAGCCAACTCCGCTGCCGCCGCTTTTACGCGTAGATTCTCTGTGAGTCGGTAGATCCGTACCATAGGCCACATGTATGAAGATTTTAACGATGCTCTCAGAATTTCCCCGCTATGCTCACGGGGGATAACGGGCAATAATTGACGAAAGTCGCCGCCAAAAACGACTATTTTACCCCCCATGGGTATACCGGGGGCATTCATGAGGTCTTGTAGGTACCGATCTACCGCCTCGACGGCCAATCTAGGCGTCATCGGAGCCTCGTCCCACAAAATGACGGGAGCCTCTCGGATGATGCGAGCTTTGTCGCTTTCTACCGGCCACGCCGGAATAGAATCTTCATTCAATTTTAGTGGCAACTTGAACGCAGAATGTACGGTGGTGCCCTTGGATAAAAGGGTAGCCGCAATTCCGGTCCAAGCTACCGCTATAATTGGTTTCCCAAAGTCTCGGCGTATTTTACCAATTATACAATTGTAGAGAAAAGTCCTCCCAGTACCGCCAGGACCGTCTATGAAAAATAAATTTTGATAGGGATACGGAAACGGCGGCCTATTGGCGGCTACCGTCGTCGTTCCGTATCCTCAGGCCGAAAGTGTTTGCAATGTTTCAAAAATCAAATATTAATTTTTGACCCTTATTCAAGAATTTTAAGTTATCAATCAATAAATCGTCCCCCAGAATAAGCCCACCCCTCGCGTCGCGGTCGACGGCATTGTGCGTTACTAACAAATTCTTAAAAACCCTCCCTTCATTCCTAAAAAACTCGTCGGCGTTAACGATGACATTCTTGAAAATGTCATCGTTCACGTCGACGACTGGCAATCCAAAATCGGCCATAGTGAATCGGTCGCCGCCGAGGGCGCATCTACCGATGACAGTGGACACGTGGTACAGTGCCATCCGTTCGGCAACTTCCGACTCGTCAACACCATGGTCCATAAAATCAGAAATTAAATCGTTTCTATGATTCCGCCACATTGTTGCGATGCCGTCGTTATTCCCGTCCCTGTCAGTCATTATCATGCAAGATAATAGACCGAACAGTTGACGGGACATGAACGGACATCGCACCAATATGGCTTCCTCAAGAGCCCGATTGTATTCATCGAGGTTTCGGAGTAGTCCCATGGCGTGACAGGCCGACTTGAAATCAGGACAAACGACACCGTCGACGGTGCGCAAGTTCGTGAAGCTTGTCGCACCCCCCACGTGTTGCAGCAACATCCGTAGATAAAAGCGAGTTTGGTCACCGGGACTTGCGTGAGCGAGTTGACCGATGACTTTGCTCGCTTTCTTGCGGCGTTGCCACATCGATTTCGCGCCATTCCACGAATAACGTTCTGGAATTTCTACATATCTCAAAAGTCTCGCCTCAGGATCGTTACGGTTCAGATTGAAATAGTCGATCAACTTCGTGTTTTTGGTAGCTCTATCCACTATCTCATTCTCCGTGTCTCGGTACTCGACGAAAATGACTTGATGGTCATTTTCGGCGTGTACCGGTAACACCGAAACGCTATGGGACTTGTCTGTTATTTTAAATTCGAACAAACGCCAGCATGCTTCGAGGGCCCCCACACAATGCTTAATTTCATCCCAATTGATAATGGGTTGGGGCCCTCTACGACAACGACGACGACGACGATGATGACGACCATCGCCAGGATGATTATCGTGTTCGTCGTCACCACCGACGCGGGTGATTGGGTCGTCGTCGTCGTCGTCGTCGCTGCCTGCTGACGCATTATCATCAACTACAACAACATTCCTATTATCAACAGCCGACTCAACGTTATCGTTATTACGATTTATAATTTCTAGTGGATTATCAGCCGGCGGTTGATAATTCGGATCCGCATTGTTTCGTATGGGAGAATAAGACAGTGGAGCTGGTAAAACATCATCATTATTCTCGTTGGCCGCCTTCGTAGAAACATCAGCATGCTGTACGGAAATGTAATCTGGCTCTTTCTCCACGTACTTGTGGAGGTACCTAATGGATCGCAGACTTCCGCATAACTCGACATCAATGTGACAATTGTATTTACACAATAATAGTTTATTGTACGGTACGACAGATCTGTTATCCATTAGGTGACCGTTCAGCACAAAATTGCGACCGTTATCCGGTCGCTCATATTCCGGCTGCCCCAAGCGGTTGGCGTCGCCGCTCAAGCGAGTACTTTCCCTAAATGTTTTGGGAAAAAATTTGCCGCAGCGACCGTCAACAATTATGGATATTTTCTTCATATTCCATGTGATTTATATATTATTGTGTTTATAATTATAAGTTTTTCGAAATAAAATAATAAAAATAGGAAGAATTTCATCGATTTTATTCATTATCGTCAGCCATATTGGATCACCCATCTTGAATTTTCAAATTTTGACGAAAGAATCATAATCTCCGACCCCGAGAACCCCCAATACAAAATTTGAATGAATTCGGATAATTATCATAAAACTCGTCCGCCATATTAGATCCCCCATTTCGAATATTCAAACTTTGAAGAAAGAATCATAATCTCCGACCCCAAAGACCCCCAGATACCAAATTTGAATGAATTCGGATAATATTCATATTTGTCCACCATATTGGCCGCCATCTTGAATTTTCAAATTTTGACAGAAGAATCATAATCTCCGACCCCGAAAACCCCCAGATACCAATTTTGAATAGAAACGGGTCATTATTAATTGAATTATTGAAAAAAAATCTAATATTTTAACGAGGCGAATCAAGTTTTTTTCGTCCTTAAAAAAAAAAAGTAAGAATCCGGGATTTTTATGGTGGCAATGTATTAGTTGAATTTTTGTGAGAAATTTTTTATCATGAAATTTTTACCCCCTCCCTTCCGCTAAAAATGTTTCGTAGTGAACTACCATATTGAAAGGAGAACAAAAAATTTTACATGAAGAAAAATGATTGTCAGGAAGAGAGAAATCGGGTGGAATTTTTCCGATTTTTTTAACCATTTTGAATTTTTAACGAGGCGAAGATTTATCATGTTTTTCACCCTTATAAAAAAAAAACCGTTCGGTCGTATCTATAATATTAGTATTTTTAAGAAAGGTTTTTAAAAAGAATGTTTGGGAATTTTGAAAAAAAAATTCGACTTTGAACGTTGATAACTTTGTCATTTTCAAAGTCAAAGCGACGAGAATTCAGGTGAATATTATTTGAAGAATCCTCTTTCGATTGGCGTCAATCAAATGTTTGCAACTATAATAGTTTGTGAGATAAAAATTGAAGAAAGTATCGATGCACGAATTTTTTTTTCGTCAAAAAATCGTCAACTTTGACAGTGAATATCTCGGAAACTATCGGAGATGTCGTCGATTTGAAACCGTAGTTTTGCTCGGTTCGTCGAAATCTATCTAAATTGTCCGGTCGCGATCGATTATCTCGAAAATTGCAGATTCCACAGCATCTCACGAAATTTCTCACGAAATTTTGTCGATTTCTGACAGGTGTGTCAAAAAATTCTGAAAAAAATCTATTATACGTATTCAAAGACGTAGAATAGAATGCGCATAATGACGATTCTATGAAATTGATATTTGAAGTATTTTTCATTTTTTTTTTTTCAAATTTTTTTTTTTGCTCATCAGTACCAATAGATTTATGTATTCATTGATAGAATATGATATTTACTGTTGAGTTTTTGGGAAAAATGATTCTAACTCATCTACTATGATATTTATGAAGGTGTAAAACGCGTAGTAAGTTGACCTTGACCTTGAAAATTGGAAAAATTGAAATTTTCTGCTCGTCAATAATTAAAAAAAAAATGAAAATTTTTTCGTTCAGTGAAATTTTTTTATATATATACATCTAATGCCAAATATAGCTTGAATGTGGGCGAGGACGGGTATTCTCGCGTGTAGTAAAGGTAAGAATGTGATTTTTTCAGATTGCGTGATCGGTAGAGCTATTTTGCTTCATTTTGAAATGTGCGAAATATAGCTTGAATGTGAGCGAGAACGGGGGTTATCTCGCGTGTGGTAAAGGCAAGAATGTGTTTTTTCAGATTGCGTGATCGGTAGAGCTATTTTGCTTCACATTTTGAAATGTGCGAAATATAGCTTGAATGTGAGCGAGAACGGGGGTATCCTCGCGTGTGGGTAAGGGAAAAGAGGTACGTATCGATTTTGAAAGTGTGAAAATTTTAATTTTCTCGACGGTAAATTATAGGTGACATTATTTATGAGAAAAAATTCCTATGAAATTCCTATGAAATTTTTCGAAATTGTGTCATCGAAAATTGGAAAATTTCCCGAAAAATTCGTCCAAATCGAATTTTCTCGACGGCATCGTGAATCGTAAGTAATTTGTAGACTTTTTTGAGGAGTAAATTTTTTTTCGAAAAATGAAAAGAAGAAAAAAAAATGGTATTCTAAAATACGATCCGATCGTCGCGAAAATATTTTTAAACGATTTTTCTCGATCAATTAGGTACCCTACCGCCTTTTTTTTTCTTCTTGAAAAGTTGCTTTTTTTTTAATTAATTTTTTAAACTTTTTCATAAACATTCTTCCAATTCGATGAACTGATTTTTGTTAAACTAAATCGACCCTTGCGGTTACGGGAAAAATAACGGTTTTCTAAAATTCGGAAATTTTTTTTTTTTTAGTTGACCCCTTTTTAAAAATTTCTTTGCACTTTTGAACTTTTCGCGAAAAAATAGTCGACACGTGTTTTTTCTTTTTTTTTCTACTGCGTAAGATGGTCCCAGCTCATGTTCTCTGTTAGTGGGTGTGACAATCCGACGCTTGGCTAATTCTGCTTCGCAATGATAGGAAGAGCCGACATCGAAAGATCAAAAAGCGACGTCGCTATGAACGCTTGGCCGCCACAAGCCAGTTATCCCTGTAGTAACTTTTCTGACACCTCTTGCTGAAAACTCTTCAAGCCAAAAGGATCGATAGGCCTTGCTTTCGCAGTCCCTATGCGTACTGAACATCGGGATCAAGCCAGCTTTTGCCCTTTTGCTCTACGCGAGGTTTCTGTCCTCGCTGAGCTGGCCTTAGGACACCTGCGTTATTCTTTGACAGATGTACCGCCCCAGTCAAACTCTCCGCCTGGCATTGTCCTCGAATCGAATCAGGCTGGAGGTAAATTGACGCACGACACGAAGCTCACAGACAAAGGCCGCACGATCGGCGCGAACCGGTCGCACGAAACCAGCGCCGGCGCGACGCGACGAAACGCCACTCCGTGCCCTTGGCTCGAGAATACCGTGACAGTCGCCGCCTCGTGAGCAAACGACGCACGCGTTTCGCCTTACCGAGTAAGTAAAGAAACTATGAAAGTAGTGGTATTTCACCGGCGATGTTGCCATCTCCCACTTATGCTACACCTCTCATGTCTCCTTACAGTGCCAGACTAGAGTCAAGCTCAACAGGGTCTTCTTTCCCCGCTAATTTTTCCAAGCCCGTTCCCTTGGCAGTGGTTTCGGTCGATAGTGGGTAGGGACATTTTTTTTTTTGTCATCTACTCTAATCTTAATAATCTGTTATCTTAATAATTTAAAAACAGATCCTATTTTCAACTTTCCTTTTTGGTTTTTCTCAATTCTTTTCATAATTTAATTTTTTGCCTCATAATTATTGTGTTAGTAAAAGCCCTAATCTACTAGGTGTTGGATTATTTATGTTACATGCTGTTTTTTGTCATTTTACAATCCCCAACACCTCGACTAAGCCTATGTTAGTATTTGTCTAACTACTACTACTACATCTATTACTGCATGCATTTCTGCATTGCGTCATGCAATTATTACAACTACTACTATCCTACTTTATCATGCATTACATGCTGCATGATACATGCATTTATTACAATCTACATGCACATAATACTATTCTACCTACTTGCCTGCTATCCTACTATTGCAGGTTGGCAGACATGTGCACCACTTTTTTGGGTGGCAGTTCGGCGAGCCTTTGGCCCTTGCTCCAGAACTTTTCCACCCAGTCCGTGGTCTCATTTCTTCCTTCTTCTTTTTTCGCAATCTTGTTTTCAGTCGTCAGTGTTGTCTTGATTTGGTCTTATTGTCTTGTAGCGTTGAAGATCTCCTGTTGGTGCTGGGAGACCTTCTGGGCTAGTTTATTCAACTTGTTGTATTTTTCTTCATCTTCTACTATCTGTTTGAGGTTCATCCCTTGTAGTCCTCTTCTCAGGTTGTCCTGGTCATTGTACATCAAACAATCCAGAATAACGTGCTCAGGCGTGCCTTCTTCGCCGCATTCACACAGACTATTTTCTTTCATGTTGAATCTATTAAGGTAGGTCGGGTATGGCCCATGTCCTGTTATTAGGTGTACCAATCCGGGAGTCGGATTGAAATACTCTGGTATTTCTTCTAGTATCGGAAGAATTTCGTGGACTCTTCTTGCTTTTTCTGATTGGTCCCACATTTCTTGCCACTCCCTCGCTATTTGCCTGTTTACTTGCTTTTTTGTTCTTGTTTGTGTACCCATCACAGTCTGTGCTTTTGCGTAGTCTGCACGCCTGATCCAGTACATGGCTGCTCTCTTCTTCAGTTCTAGTTGCATCGGCATGACCCTTACCAGTGTTGTCAGGGCCAGCGTTGCAGTTGTGCTGAAGGCTCCTGTCATTCTGACAAGGAACCCTCGTTGCGTTCTATCCACTTTCTCTTTGTTTTTGATGTTTTGCAGCCTATGTACCCACACGTTTGCACTGTATCCAGTTATCGATGCCAATACCACGCTTAAGTAGACTCTCACCTGTCTGAAAGGTATTCTTACTTCTTTCTGCACTAGGCTCGTTATTCTGTGCATTGCTGATGATGCTCTACTGCAGACGTCTGTGATGTGGTAAGCAAACATTCTAGATTCATCCATTATTATTCCTAGATATCGGACTCTTTGCTTTCTTCGGACTAACTGACCATCGATCCGAACCTGTGGATCTCTGTTCAGTTGTCCTTTCACTATATTATAGGTAGTTTTTTCGGTCGATACCTTTACGCAACCTCGCCTAGTGCATCTTCAGCTTCGAACAGACGGACAAGGAGTTCTTCGAGCATTATATCCCAGAAAACTGGGCCGCACACAGAACCTTGAGGACATCCCTTCGTAAGACGTTTCGTTTTCTTGCCTATTGGACAGCTCAGACTTGCATATCTGTCTTGACAGTAGCTTCTGAAACTTTTATACAATTTTTCCGGGCATCGCATTTCTCGAAGTCTTTCGAAGAATGCGGGCCACCAGAGATTATCAAAAGCCCCTGATAAATCTATGTAAATTGCAATCACGTATTTTTTGCCGCTACTGTCAATCGTTTCTATTGCCTTATTAATCGCGTCTTCCGTCGATTTTCCCGGTCTATAGCCATATTGGTCCGGGTGGACTCCAATTGTCTCTCTATGCTCACCTAGCCTATTGTATAGTAATTTCTCTCGTAGCTTACCCATAGAGTTTAATAAACATATCGGTCTCCATGATTTAGGTTTTATTGGATCTTTTTCCTCCCCCTTACTTAGAATTATTACATCTGCTTGTTTGAAAATGTTTGGTATTTTGCCCTGTCTCAAACATTCGTTATATAATTTCCTTAGAGCTGGGATTAGTTTTTGCCTTAGTGCCATTAGCACTTCCACTGGTATGCTATCTGGCCCTGGAGCCTTCTTCTTTTTCATTTTATTCAAGCATTCTGATATTTCTTCTTCAGTGAATGGATTCAAGATCGTCTCTGGTGGCTCATGGTATTGTTCTACCATTGCCCTTCTTGCTTCTATTTGTTCTGGTGTTTCTCCCTCGTGCTCATCTGAGGGTAGTAATGTTTTCATCAGGAGCTCGGCCGATTCCTCCCATGTCCTGGTCATAGACCCGTCTTCTCTCTCAAGAGAGGAGAGCATGGTAGGACATCTGACCTTTTTTGTTACGATCTTGTAAGGCATTTCTCATATGTCCATTTCTAGGTGGGTTTGTATAAACCTCTCACAGCCCTTTGCTTTTACTTCTTTTATTTGTGCGAGATAATTTGTTCTCAATTCTCTATATGTTCGTAGGAGTCTTTGGCGTTCTTGGTGTACTCCGCACCTCTGGTATCGTCTTCTCGCATTTCTGACTAGGGTTCTTTTCCTTGTTAGCTCTTCATTCCAAGCATCATTTCTTGGATATTTGGCAGAATAAGTTTGGGGGATGGCACGATCTATTACTCTCCTTATTTCATGGGTTATTCTCTTTGAATATTCATTCACATCTCCTTTCTCTCCCTCCAGTCTCGGCGGCTCGAACTCAGCCACTAGAGTTTCCCAATTTGCTCTGCTCATGTCATATCGTTTTATCAATGGTCCCATATTATTTGCCTCTCCCTTTTGGATTCCAAAGCTTATCAGATTGTGGTCACTCACTGTTACGTTATCTCCAACCCTCCATTCCACGATCCGGTTTGCTGCCTTAACATTTGATATCGTGATATCTATGTTGGTCGCAGCACCGGCTCTGTTCTGGAAGGTCGGCGGATTACCTGCTTTGTTATGGACTTCAAGTTGAAGTTCATTTATCAGGTTTTCTAATTCTTCGCCTTTGGCGTCTGTTGTTCCTGAGTGCCACAGTACCGATTTTGCATTGGCATCTGCTGTTATTATTACAGGGATGTTTCTATATGCTAGAAAGATATTACGCATTTTATTAATATATTAGTCTATGCCCTCATTGAATTGGCAATATATGTTCGCAATGATGAATTTGCCGATATTTGTTTGCAATTCCGTACAGATGCAGTGCTCATCACTGAACTGTTTCAGCAGAAACAGTCTATGGTTCTTGTTGAACAATACAGTTACCGCCATTGGATTTTGCCCTATACTTTGTATTTGTGCTGTTATCGGCATGTTGATCATTTTCCCTTTCTTTGTGTAGGGTTCTTGTATGCATAGCATGTCTAACCTCATTTCTTCCGCAACCTTCCTTATCTCATGACCAACTGCTGCACTGCGCATGCAGTTGATCTGTCCGATTCGGATCGTTACGGAGATCTTAGGTGTATGTGGCACTCTGGCCAGGGCTTTGTGTGGTCAAATGTTACTCTTCCATGGGTTTGTGCAAAGTCTCTGTATAGCTCTTCAAGGTCAAAGACCTCTTTTCTTCTGTCAAACACCTGCTTGAGGAGTTTTTCCAGTTCAGTGATATCTGTAGGAATGCTGTGACATTTTAGCTGAATTCGATCCACCGCTCCCGGAACCGGGAAGGTGATTTTGTTTCCTTTGATATGTTTATTTCTCACATAGTGCCTCAGGGCAGTTGTGAGCACTTTTGCCTCTTCCAGTCTGGAGAGTTGCATATTTACTTCTATGTTATCATATATGGTTTTCGTATTTGTTATTTGTTCCTATATCTTTCTGGGTTCGCTCTCTTTTTTCTTTCTTTTGAATGATAGCATTCTGAGTCTGTCCCTTAGGCTTTTGGAAGGCGTTTTCTTGGTTGTTCCCCACTCTTCTTCCTTTATGGCCATTATCTCCGAGGGGAGATTACTGGCCATAATCAGTCTTTCGTATCATCCTGTCCAGCAGCATTTTGTGCGTCTGGCAGTCTGACCCTTTTTTACAGGATTTTCCCCTCATCTTGCATGGTATGCAAGTGCTTGGTTTCTGCTTTTTAGGACAATCCTTCTTTTCATGCCCGCTCTCGCCACAGTGGCTACACACATTTTCTGTTTTTGCACAATATTTGTGACCGAGGTCTTGGCATTTCATGCATCTGGGAACTGCTAGGTAGTCCTTCGTATTCACACTGGTAAAACCAATGTAAATCTTTTCCCCATACATCCTTTTTCTGAGTTGTGGAGATACCTCCACAACTAAATTACATGTTGGTTTTCCTTTTGGTCCTGTTTTGAACCTGATTTTTAGCTCATTCAGAAAGTCTTCTTCTGAAATGTCCCCAAAATTTTGCGTCCTTATATCCTCCAAGATCTCATTGTCTTGCTTACTTGTCGTTACATCATATATGATCATTAGTGGTCTTTTCTTTTTGGGTAACTCACACTTAAAGTTCTTTTTTATGTTTGGGTTGTTCATAATTTTCTCGAGATCCTCTTTCGAGGAAGCTTCGATGATTAGTGCTTTTGCTGTGGTCTTCATTCTATTGATCTTTAAGATTTGGGTCCTTGGATCCAAAATCTTGGTCACCTCATCTTGCACTTTTTTCCCATTTTCATTTTTGTTCGATGTAACGAACAAGGTATGTTCTTGTTGCCTTTTAGATCTTTCGATTATCTTTTCCTTTTCTGACATTTTATTCATGGGTTAGTGGGTAGGGACAGGAAAAGGGTTTACCAACTTCCGTTGGATGGTCTGCCACCATTTGGTATGAGACCTGAGTTCTGGGTATCCTCTATCTAGCGCAACCACTGTCATGGAAACTCCATCCCAACACCGCACTCCAAAAATCAGCAGGGAAAGCATAGAGCCCTTGTATTTATTTATGATCTCCCGTATTATTCTATGTACAGTGTTATTTTGCTATCATTTATCTCAAGTTATTATTCTACATTATTGTTATCTTATTTCTATGTTAATTTTTTTTTTTTATCTTAACTTATGCTTATTCCTAGCCTATTCATGTATAACATGTTATTTGTATGTGTTAATCCTATCTTAGAATTATCACTATAATTAACTCTAAACTATTATGTAAATTGGTATAAATTGTTTTTGTTGCTGAGCCATCGTTCAAGTTATTTGCGTGTGATTGTGTTTCTTGTTGTTACTTATTTATCTTATTGTTGATCTATATGTACAGTCTTATTTATTGTCGTTAAACTTCTATATTTATGTTTCCTGTTGTGTTGTATGTTGTATCTTTGTATTTTCGTGTGATGGTGTTTATGTTTGTGTGTTTGTGTTTTTAGTGTTGTGTGGGTGTCTTATCAGGGTCTTCCGTTATCATTTTTCTTGCGAATTCGTTGATTATTCTAGGGTGTTCTTCGAAGTCTCTCAGGTTAGTGATATATTGTTTTTTCTTTTTGTTGTAACCATTGGATTAATGTGTTCCTTGCTGTTTGTCTGTCCGTGTCTGTGCATCTGTGTAGTATATGGTCTGTGTCTTCTCGTTCGTGTGTTGTGCAATGGTCGCATGTTCCGTCAGTCGTTCTCAGTCTGAATCGTTCGTAGTAACTGTTCATGTGTCCGTGTCCTGTGAAGAGTTGTACTGCTGTGTGGTCTAGTTCTATTCTCGTGGGTTGTACCGTTTGGATATGTCTGTAAAGTGTTCTACCTGATGTTGCGGTCTCCCATTCTCGTTGCCATCTTTCCTGCTTTTCTGTGCGTTTACGTCTGTTTATCTGTGTTTTTGTTGTGATAGATATTTTTATGTTTGTTTGTCTTGTGGCTGTCTTCGCGGCTTCTTCCGCTATCCTGTTTCCTATATGGGTGTGTCTTTCTGCCCAGGTTATTTCGCAGTTAGTTCGGCGTCGTGTATCGTCATGTTGTCGTTTGTCCTGTATCCTAGTTTTTTCCATGTGCCGTCTTGTGTTTCGTATGCTATCCCTATTCCTGTTTTTAGTTCGTTTTTTGTTGCGTCTGTGTATATGTTTATCATTTCAGTGAGGTTTGTGATTGCTAATGTGTACTTTATTCCCCTGTCGGCTGGGTGCGGTCTGTCTTTTGTTCGTATTTGTCTGTCTTGTCTCGTGTTGTAGTTGTCTTCGTAGAATATAAAATTATTTATGTTTGCCTCTATCTCTAGTGGTATTGAACCAGCTAAGACGTGTAATGCTGTAGTGGGCGTTGTCTTGTAGGCTCTTGATATTGCTAGGAGATATGGTCTTTCTGATGCCCGTAGGTTTCTCTGGATGTGCGTATTCATGGCCTTATTCCCCCATATCTCCGACCCATATAATATGAGGGGTTTCACTGCTCTTTCATATATTATTTTCCTAATTTCGGGGTGGGTTCCTCATGTCTTACCCGCAATGATGAAAAATTTTTGTGCAATTTCTGTAGATTTTTTCCTAATTGCTTTTACGTGTTCTTGCCATGTCCTGTTTCTGTCTATTGTCAGTCCTAGGTATTTTATGCTATCTTGCGGCGTGATTTGTTGTCCTTCTATTCTGAGTCTAGGTGGTCTTTGTCGTCTGTTGTGTCCTGGTATAAACATTACTTCCGTCTTGTCTGCATTGTATGTTAGTTTATTTTCGTGCTCCCATACTTTGCAGCGCTGCCATACGGATTCCCACCTGCTCTCGATCTCAGCAAGTGAACTTCCCGAGATCAGGAGCACCTGGTCATCCGCGAAGGCTTGGTAGAACACCCCTTCTCCGGGGACTAGTTCGAACCATCCTTCCATAAGGACCAGCCAGAGTATAGGCCCCAGGCTGGATCCTTGTGGGCAGCCCCGCTCAGTGTCCATTGTTATGTTGTTGGAGTTGACTGTCCTGTCTGTCAAGAAGTCGTTTGCTATGTGGATTATGTCTGTTGTAATTCCTAATTCTACTAGTTGTTTTCTTTGATGTAAAGCCTCATTAAGTCCATTGTGATTACCTCTGTTCTAATTAGTAGTTTGAATAGCGAAGGGTTCATTTCTAGGACCCAATTTTCTTTTCTATTGTCCCTACATGTCCGTTTGGTCAGTACTTTGATTGATTCGATATCTTCTTCTGATTGATTACTTAAAAGTTGTCCATTCTGGGTGATGAATTCCCTTTCGAATTCCTCGTTGGTGTAGCCTCCTAACACTCCCGTTATGGTGACTTTCGGTAGTTTTCCTCGTGTCGTCTTGATTTCGATGTCTTCTTTGTTGCTGAGTGCTTTCATTATTTTTTCCTGTTGCTCTTTATCTCTACTCGTAAGTATTACTGTCCCTTTATCTGTAGTTTTGATGTTTTGTAGTCCTTCGTATGATGTTTCTTGATCGATGTTCTTTCTTATCTCTGCTGGGTAGGGACAAAAAAAAAAAAAAAAAAAAAAGGAAGAGGTATGTTCCCTCCAACCACCCCTGCATTATGATTTATGCAGGCTACTGAATAGGACTGAAGATAGGTTTGGACTAAAGACTGTTAGGTTGGAAAGATGTTCAAATACCATCTTTCTGAGTGCCTGCCTTTCGGCTTAACTCAGGAATATATATTTAAAGGGATAGGGTCACAGGTAGGTTTGCTCTTCCTTTTGCTTTAGCCAATTTTCTTTATTGATCTATCAATCACAGAATTGTTTACATTTCAAGGTACTAACATTTATCAAATAATATAATACTGCTACTATTTATATTATTAATTTTATTGCAGTCTTTGGTTATCGTTTATTGCAACTTAGTCTTCTTAGTTTCTTTCTTCCTGTTGTTATTCTCTACTTCATCTTCTCCTTTTCTTCTTTCCTTCTTTTCTTCTTCCTTCCTTCTTTCTTCTTTCCTTCTTCGTTCTTCTTCTTCCCCCCCTGTCTTTCTTCTTTTCTTTCTTTCTTCGTACATCGTGCTTTCTTTTCTTTTATATATTCTTGATGAGTATCATCTATTACTCATAAAATTTTCTAATATCGTCAAATCCGGTTGTAGATTATAGATAATGTCGCTAGCTTCTCTATATTCTTGGCCTATAGCTTCATGAAGAAGTTCTCTTTGCCTGTTGAATTGCTCACAATTTAGCAACCTATGTTCCGGCGTGTCTGGCTGGTTATTTCCACAATACAAACATTCGTCAATTTGAATTTTTCCTATCCTTTTTAGGTGTACCCTGAATTCTCCATGTGAAGACAGGAAAGAAATCAATTTTCTACTAAATCTTTCATGTAGGCTAGAAATCCAAGTTCTCAAATCCCTTATTAGGGTATAAGTATTCCTTCCTTTTGTGGAGTTATCCCAGAGTTCTTGCCACTTGGAGATTTCTTGACTCTCCATGTGTAGTCTCAATGCTGTCCAGTAGCGGTATTCGTTGGATACTATGTCGTTCCCCATAAAATTGGTTCTGCCTTGGGATTTCAACTCTTTCAAGGCTAGAATCTTCTGAGCCTGAATATGTATTGGCGGAATTTTGGTTAAAACACATAAAGTGTCTATTGGCACTGTTTTGTATGCTCCTGAAATACACTTTAAACAGGTTGCTTGGAGAGTACTCAGCTTTTTTATAGTATTATTAAATCTCAGTTTGTCCTTCCAAAACTCCATGCCATACATAAGAATTGGCAATATTGCACCATTATATATAGTGGTCATGGCTTGGCTGTATCTTCCCCAGCCTCTTATTGTATATCTTTTTAAAGAGTAGAAAATTTTCTTGCATCTGTCAACAATGTATTCAATATGTTTGTTGTAGTTGAGTCTGTCATCTAATATAACGCCTAGGTACTTAATAGAGTCTACTCTCTTTACTACCACTCCATCTAATCTAACTTTTGGATTTCTATTTATAGTAAGGGTATTAAAACTTATAATATATTTCGTTTTAGGCTTTGATATCTCCAATTTATGACTTGAAGCCCATTTGCTCAAAATTCTTAAGCAACTGTTTGCTTTAACTTCTAGCTGATTCCTATTTTCGGCTGAAATTACTATACAGATGTCATCTGCGTATGCCGTTACTTCAACTTGTTCAGGCCATTCATCTCTAAGCAGTGGCTCAACAGTAATATTCCACAATATAGGGCCTAGGGCAGAACCTTGCGGACATCCTTTATTAAGCTCTTTCCTTATTGTATGATATTTTGTGGTGTATTCCACACTTCTTTTGTCCAAGTATGACTTAATAACTCCCATGATGTCCGCAGGAATTCCAAGCTCGTGCAAATATCTAAGTAGGCCTGGCCACCACATATTGTCAAAGGCTCCAGCCACGTCGATGAAGATAGCCATATTGTGTTTAGCAGGGGATTTAAGGGCATTTATTACTCTACCTAATGCCATGCTGGTATTCCTTCCAGGTATGAACCCAAACTGATTGGTGCTAAACAAGTTTCCGTTTTGTGTATACTTCAACAGGAGTTTTATCAGAACTCTTTCGAAAAGTTTTCCTAACTCCGATAACAGAGTTATTGGCCTTAAAGCTTCAGGGTCCGTTAAGTCTTTATCGGGAGATTTGATGATTGTTATTAACCTCCCATGCTTCCAAGACTCAGGAAAGTAATGCATTCTCAAGCATGATTTTATTAGTCTTATAAAATTCTCCCGAAGTATTGGATAGGACATTACCAAAATCCTTCCATGAATAATATTATCTGGCCCAGGGGCCTTGTTTTTCTTGACAGAGTGTATGGCATAATCTATCATGTCCTCGTCCAGTTCTATCTCAACTGGGGAGCCCACATACCTGTCAGACTTATTTCGCCATATAGTATTCATCTCATTGTCGGTTCCAATATCGTCGTTAGGCATTAACTTATTTATTATTGCCGAAAGAGTTTCGTCAAAATCCTTTGTTAGTTCTCCATCTGGGGTTTTCACTGTATTATGTATGTTACTCATTTTAATTTTTTCGGCTGCTAACTTGTATGTGGTTCCCCAAGGATTCCTTGTTAAGTCATCTTCTACAAACTCTAGCCAAGTTTGTTTCTTAGCATTCTTTATTAAATTTTTGTAGGTCCTTAATTGGTCGTGGTAGTCTGTTCTTCTTGCCTCTAATTCTACTTCTGGCAGTCTTCGTCTACCAGCATTCTGGTAAAACCTTCTGGTTCGACTTACTATTATTTTTTGGTTTGCTATATCTTCATTCCACCACGGAGTATATCTTAGTGGCCTGCGGATCTTCTTGCCATGTATTTCTATGATATGTACTAGTCCTTGGGTTATTTCATTGATCATCTGATCAATTTCCTGTATAGTATCAAGCTGTAGTTGGTTTATATTTTGGCATAAATCTATTAGTGCTGGTTCTATAGTCTCAAACCTTAATTTTTTGACACTATATTTGTGATTTTGTGTCTCAGGGTATTCCATTTGCCTGTTTTCATGTATATTTAGTGTAATTAGTCTATGGTCGCTGTGTACGGCATCGCAATTACCTCCCAGTTTCCTATGAAAGGGAGGAGGCCGTCATTCGAAAACATCAGATCTATGTTGCTCTCGCCATTTATTGTTTTAAAGGTTGTTGGGTTGTCTGATTTGTTTATCATATTCAAGTTGTGTCTTTCAATGAAGCGTTCCAAGTTTCTGCCTCTAGTATCCTTGATTCTGTCGAACCATAGGTTTGATCTTGCATTAAAGTCTCCGCATATTAGCATATTTGATGCTCTATTTTCTTGGAACACTTCATCCAGAGTGTCTAGACTTACTTGAAAGTTATCATTTGGTGGACAATATATATTGGCAATTACGGCTTCTTGTCTATTTGACCTTAGACGAATCACGTTCAGATTTATTTGTTCATACTGTTTGAGGTTTAGTGCGTCTATTCCTTTATTGATTATAATAATTGCTGTATTGGGTTTTTCCGTTGCTGTGTGGGCCACTCGGTATTGTGAGAACCCCGGAATAAAGTATATTCCTTTATTGTTCTGTCTTGAGTATGGTTCTTGCATAATTATTGCGTCAAATCGCTTTTCCTCTGCGTATTGTCTAATCTCTGCTGTGGCAGTTATTGAGTTTTGCAAGTTAATTTGTCCGAGTATGAGTTTTACGTTACTGTCCATAGTCAGTATTATTTATGTACGTTTGAATTCTCTTGCTATACGTTGGGCAGCTATTGTCTCCTGCTTCGTGTTCGCACTCGTTTCTGCCTAGTTTTGCTCGTAAGCAATTTATGCATTGAGGTTTGCCACGACGGTCACAGTTTTTTGTGTTATGTTCTTCTGTGCACTTACCGCAAACCTCTTTGTTTTCGCAAACTGTGGCCATATGTCCATACCCTTGGCACTTATAACATCTGACCACCCTAATGTGATCTTTTACTGGACATGAAGACCAATCTAGATACAGTTTCTTTCTTGTCAGTATTTCTTTTCTAATCACTGGGTTACATTCTATTACCCATGTGCATGTCTCTTTATTTCTGTCTCCGAATTTAAATTTCGCTGTAACTTCATCCTTATGATTTATTGGAATTCCCAAGTCGTCATTTATTCTACAAGCTACTCTGTTTGGACCCCAATCACTTGGGACTCCCAATACAGCTATTCTTGGCATCATTTTTGACTGAACTTTGGTGGGTAGGGACATTTTTTTTTTTTTTTCATTCACTCTAAATCTTTATTAATCTGTTAACTAATGAATTTAAAACAGATCATATTTTGATAACTTTTTCTATTTTATTCCCAATTCTTTTTATTGTATTTTTCTCTTTTTTCCTTATAATTATGTTAGTAAAAAGGTCCTAATCTACTAGGTGTTGGAATGTTTTTGTTACATATTGTTATACATAGTCGACAATTCTCCAACACCTCTACTAAACCTATGTTAGTATTTTACTATTCTACTGCTACATGCAATTTATGCACTAGTCATGCACTAATACTACTTCTACTTTACTACTTAACTATTCTACTGTACCATGCGACATGCTGCATGGTACTTTCTCTAATTACTACTACATGCTACATGCAATTATTTACCTGTCTGCTACCCTGCAGGTTGGCAGACATGTGCACCCCCTTTTCGGGTGGTAGTTCGGCGAGCCTCTGGCCCTTGCTCCGGAACTTTTCCACCCGATTCGTGGTGTTTTATTTGTCGCGTCCTTATTCTTCTTCATTTTGGTCAGTTTAGTTTAGTTTCGGTGTTTGTGTTTGTTTGTTTGTTTGTGTAGTTTGTTGTTGTTTGTTTCTCTTCTATTATCTTCTGGCATTGTTGAAGGTCTCCTGTTGTTTTTGGGAGACCTTCTGTGCTAGTTTATTTAGTTTTTCGTATTTCTCTTCTTCTTCTAAGATTTCTCTGAGGTTTAACCCGCGTAGGTCTCTTCTCAGGTTTTCCTGGTCATTGTACAATAAGCAGTCCAGAACTACGTGCTCAGGCGTGCCTTCTTCACCGCATTCGCACAGACTATCATCTCTCAAATTAAACCGATTTAGGTAGCTCGGGTAGGGCCCATGCCCCGTGATCAAATGTACTAACCCGGGGGTCGGGTTGAAGTACTGTGGTATTTCTTCTATTGTTGGTAAAATTTCATGGACTCTTCTGGCCTTATATGACTGATCCCACATCTCTTGCCATTGCCTTGCTATTTCACGATTAACTTGTTTCTTTGTTCGTATGTCTGGTCCTAATATAGCCTGTACTTTTGCGTAGTCTGCACGCCTGATCCAGTACATGGCTGCTCTCTTTTTCACCTCAAGTTGCATCGGCATGACCCTAACGAGTGTTGTCAGGGCCAGCGTAGCAGTTGTACTGAAGGCTCCTGTCATTCTGACGAGGAACCCCCGCTGTGTTCTGTCAACCTTCTCTTTGTTCTTAATGTTTTGCAGCCTATGTACCCACACGCTTGCACTGTAACCAGTTATCGATGCCAATACCACGCTCAAGTAGGCTCTCACCTGTCTGAAGGGTATCCTGACTTCCCTTTGCACTAGGCTCGTTATCCTGTGCATTGCCGATGTTGCTCTGTTGCAGACGTCGGTGATGTGATAAGCAAACATTCTGGATTCATCCATTGTGATTCCCAGATATCTGACTCTTTGCTTTCTTCGGACCAGCTGACCATTGATCCGAACTTGCGGGTCTCTGTTCAGCTGTCCTTTTACAATGTTATATGTAGTCTTTTCTGTCGATATCCGTAGTTTGACTTTATCACACCACCTGTTCACTATCTCAAGAACATTGTTACATTTCGTTTCGATTTCTCTTCTACTGTTCCCGTCCACGATTATTAACAGATCATCAGCATATGCAACAGTGCCTAGTGCATCTTCCGCTTCGAACAACCGGACAAGAAGCTCTTCGAGCATGATATCCCAGAAAACTGGGCCGCACACAGAACCCTGAGGACAACCTTTGGTTAGACATTTTGTCTTTTTGCCTATTGGACAGCTCAGACTTGCATATCTATCTTGACAGTAGCTTCTAAAACTTTTATAAAGTTTTTCCGGGCATCGCATTTCTCGAAGTCTTCCGAAAAATGCGGGCCACCAGAGATTATCAAAAGCTCCTGGTATGTCTATATATATTGCAATCACATATTTTTTGTCGCTACTGTCAATCATTGTTATGGCTTTGTTAATCGCATCTTCAGTCGATTTTCCAGGTCTATAACCGTATTGGTCTGGATGGATTCCTACTGTCTCTCTATGCTCACCAAGTTTTTTACATAACAATTTCTCTTGAAGCTTACCCATCGAGTTTAATAAGCATATCGGTCTCCATGATTTTGGTTTTGTCGGATCTTTGTCCTTCCCTTTACTTATTATTATTACATCTGCTTGTTTGAAGATTTTTGGTATTTTGCCCTGTCTCAAACATTCGTTATATAGTGTACACAGAGCTGGGATCAGTTTTTGCCTTAGTGCCATTAGCACTTCCACTGGTATGCTGTCAGGCCCTGGAGCCTTTTTCTTTTTCATTTTGTTTAAGCAATCTGTTATTTCATCTTCAGTGAATGGATTCAAGATCGTCTCTGGTGGCTCATGGTATGGTTGTACCATTGCCCTTCTTGTGTTTTGTTGTTCCACAGTTTCACCCTCGTGCTCATCTGAGGGTAATAAAGTTTGCATCAGGAGCTCGGCCGATTCCTCCCATGTCCTGGTCAAGGACCCGTCTTCTCTTTCAAGAGAGGAGAGCATGGTAGGACATCTGACCTTTTTCGTTACGATCTTGTAAGGCATTCCCCATATGTCCGTTTCCAGATGGGTTTGTATAAACTTTTCCCAGCTCTTTGCTTTTGTCTCTTTTATTTGTGCGAGGTAACTTGTTCTCAAATCTCTGTATCTTTGCAGGAGTCTTTGGCGTTCTTCATGTACTCCGCATCTCTGATATCTTCTTCTCGCATTTCTGACTAGGGTTCTTTGTCTGGTGAGCATTTCACTCCAAGCATCGTTTCTTGGGTACTTTGCAGAGTACGTTTGGGGGATGGCAAGATTCATTACTCTCTTAATTTCATGGGTTATGCTCCTTGCATATTCATGTACATCTCATTCCTCTCCTTCCAGTCTCGGCGGCTCGAACTCAGCTGCCAGAGTCTCCCAATTTGCTCTACTCATGTCATATCGTTTCACCATTGGTCCTATATCTACCGCTCCCTTTCTGATGCCAAAACTTATCAGATTGTGGTCACTCACTGTTAGGTTATCCCCAACCCTCCATTCCACGATCTGGTTTGCCGCCTTAACATTCGATATCGTGATATCTATGTTGGTCGCGGCACCAGCCCTGTTCTGAAAGGTCGGTGGGTTACCTGCCTTGTTGTGTACTTCAAGCTGAAGTTCATTTATGAGATTTTCTAGTTCTTCGCCTTTGGCGTCTGTTGATCCAGAGTGCCACAACACTGATTTTGCATTGGCATCTGCTGTTATTATGACAGGGATATTCCTGTATGTTTGGAAGATTGTTCGCATCTTGACAATGTATTCTTCTTTGCCCTCATTGAATTGGCAGTATATATTCGCAATGATGAATTTGCCGATATTTGTTTGTAATTCCGTACAGACGCAGTGCTCGTCACTGAACTGTTTCAGCAGAAACAGTCTATAGTTCTTGTTGAACAGTACAGTTGCTGCCATTGGATTCTGCCCTATGCTTTGTATTTGTGCCGTTATTGGCATGTTGATCATTTTCCCTCGTTTAGTATAAGGTTCTTGTATGCATATCATATCCACCTTCATTTCCTCCGCAACCTTCCTTATCTCGTGACCAACTGCTGCACTGCGCATGCAGTTGATCTGTCCGATTCGGATCGCTACGGTGATCTTAGGTGTATGTGGCACTCCGGCCAGGGCTTTGTATGATCAAAAGCTACTCTCCCATGGGTTTGTGCAAAGTCACTGTACAGTTCCTCAAGGTCCAAGACCTCGTTTCTTCTGTCGAAGACTTGCTTTAGGAGTCTTTCCAGTTCGGTGACGTCTGTAGGAATATTATGACATTTCAGCTGAATTCGATCCACCGCTCCCGGAACCAGGAAGGTGATTTTGTTTCCTTTGATATGCTTATTCCTCACATAGTGCCTTAGGGCAGTTGTGAGGATCTTTGCTTCTTCCAGTCTTGAAAGTTGCATATTTACTTCCATATTGTCGTATATGGTTTTCGTGACTAGTTTTGTTTCCTCGTTTGTTATGGGTTCGCTTTCTTTATCTTTTTCTTTTTTCTTTCTTTTGAAAGATAGCATTCTGAGCTTGTCCCTTAGGCTTTTAGAAGGGGTTTTCTCAGTTGTTAATCCTCTTTCTTCTACCTTTATGGCCATTATCTCCGAGGGGAGATTACTGGCCATAGTCGGTTTTCTGGATCATCCTGTCCAGCAGCATCCTGTGCGTCTGGCAGTCCGACCCATTCTTACAAGTTTTCCCCCTGTTTTTGCACGGAATGCAAACACTCGGGTCTTGTTTCTTTTGACAGTCCTTCTTTATGTGCCCACTCTCTCCACAGTGGCTGCATATGTTCTCAGTTTTTGCACAATACTTGCCAATGTGACCTAAGTCTTGGCACTTTAAACATTTCGGGACTACAATGTAATCTTTTGTATTTACACTGGTGAAACCAATGTATAATTTCTTGCCACTCATCTTTTTCCTTAGCTGTGGAGATACCTCTACAACTAAGTTGCATGTTGATTTGCCTTTCGGCCCGGTCTTGAATCTTACTTTGAATTCGTTTTTGAATTCTTCCTCTGAGATGTCCTCAAAGTTCTGTGTCCTTATGTCCTCGACGATCTCGTCGTCCGGTTTATTCGTGGTTACGTCGTAAATTATCATTAAGGGTCTCTTCTTTTTAGGCAATTCACATTTAAAGTCTTTCATTTTTGGATTGCTCATGATCTTTTCAAGGTCCTCTTTCGAGGACGCTTCAATTATCAGAGCTTTAGCTGTTGTCCTCATCTTGTTAATTTTCAAGATTTGGGTTCTTGGATCTAGGATCTTCGTAACCTCATCTTGTACCTTTTTACCGTTTGTGAATTTTTCTGATGTAATGAACAAAGTATGTTCTGGTTGCCTTCTTGATTTCTCTATAATCTTTTCTTTTTCAGATAATTTGTTTATGGGTTTTGAGGCCACTGTCGCATAAGACATTGGCATCGATACCTGTTTTTGTTCCGCCTGCTTAAGCTCATGTCTCAGTCTTTCATTTTCTTCTTTTAGTGCTTGTATGCGCCCTTCCAAGTTTGCTTGTTCTAGTCCCCATTCTTGGACTCTTTCAATCAGTCCTTCACGTCCTGCTTTCGCAAGTCGCTTGCTGCTGGTCATTTCATTATTAATGAAATTCATCATTTCGACGAATCTCGACATTGTTTTGTCTCTCTTAGAGGTGCACATGTCTACCTCACTGGCTACACTACCTCTTCTAACTAAACTACGACTATCTATGTTACTACTGTTACTTCTCTGACTCTGACTCATTTCATCAGGCATAGTGCCCCTTAAGGGGTCTCCCTCCCGGGAGGCCCTCTCTCGAGATTCCCACTATACCCTACCCACAGGAGATCAGAAATATCAGTCTTCGTGCGCTTTGCCCTACTGTGGATCTTATTGCGGGAGGACCCCGGCTTATAGCCACGGAGTGGTTTCCGCCCCCGACCAAAGAGGAGGTGGCACGTTTTTTCCACTATCTAGCCTTGTTTTGTTTTTTACCGTCTTGCCCAGTACACACTGAAGACAATCGGTGTTTTTAGAAAGCTATTAATTGCCTTTTTACACTTAATCTCTTAATCGCTTTCTACAGTGATACTCCAACAAGTAATCACTGGCCCGAGGGCGGTGGGTAGGGACAGTGGGAATCTCGTTAATCCATTCATGCGCGTCACTAATTAGATGACGAGGCATACATGTACCCTCTGTTGTGGGTTAATATCTGCGCCGCGCAGGGCGGAATATGATACAGAGTTATGACCCCAATCGGGGGTAAGTCGAAGCACATTCACTATAGTTCCTGGTGGGGAAAATTAAAAGTCCTTATATCTCTAAATAGAATTGAAATTTCAAAGGAAAATTGGTGCTGGCACTGTGAGAGTATGCGTGGTCAGTCACCACTGTCAAGATAGTGACATTTATAAATAAATAAGTTAGATACAATTAAAAATGCCACAAGCATAAACAGGTTGAAAGTAAAATAAAGCATGATAGTGAAAAGGGACGAAACAACACTCTGAAACCGTTCTTATTCTAGGGACGCCCACAACACTTTGAAATAGTCATCCGTTGCTCGACAATTATTTGCGGGAGAAAACCGCGAAAACTATGACACCCGCGACGTCGCACCTTAATCACACGCTAATGTCAGGAGGGCCCTCAACGCCGTCTCCAGACTCTTCGACCAAACGATTGGTGGATCGAAGAGCTCCATTTGAGCGCGCTGTGTACACAGCTCGCCCTCAACGCCCGTGTCAGTTTGAGCGCTTCATCGGTGGGCCCGTTGCACCTTGGCCAGATTCCTCTAGCACCAACAATCAACGGCAAGACTTGTAGAGACTTGCCAGGCCAGCGTTGTCGTGCGGCCTCCAAGAATTTATTGTTGTCATAGACTGCCTTCTTGGCAGCATACGTCACCCCCAAGGGTTGATTTCCCTCCCAATTCACCCCCACGTCCACGATAAGCGTACAAGTGTTTTGGTGGACAACCGGGTCTGGCTTGAACAGTGTGCCATCCTGGTGCCGGACGTGGGGTTCTTCCTAGGTCGTCCATTGCTTCTTCCTGCAATGCCCGGCGACCTTCTTGACTACCTCGTTATGACGCCTGATCCTCTCCCAGTGTGTGGCGGGACACTGTTGTAGGACGTGGGACAGGCTTTCAACTTTGTCACAACCGGCCCTGCATTTCCGCATTTCCGGCGGGTTGGACATGATGCCCGCTACGGGCAGGTTGTTAGATCTCAGTTGCACGGCTCTGACAAAGTCTCGGCCTGTCCATCCTTGTGACTTCTGGTCTATCCAGCTCCTACTGGCGGGATCATCTGTGGAATTTTCGAGACCTTTCAATGTGGGCGCCTGCATTAGACGGTCTCGCCACAGATGATCATTTGGAACGTCGCCTTTCAATGTATTCAGTCGTTCCATCAGTCCTCGCGTTTCGACACACTGTAGGACGGCGCTCAAGCATCGGTCGTCGACGTGGTCAAGAAGCCCGGTCAGGCGTTTCAGGAAGACGCCCGGAATAAAATGTCGAAGCTCCGAAATACCAAGGCCACCGTCCCTGATTTTGGCATGAAGTGCCGCGTCAGGGGTGTGCTCATTTAAGTGGAGAATATGTTTAGCGAATTGCTTTATGAGGCGGTCTGCTGATCGTAATATCTGGCCTGTGACCCTGGGATTTTGAAGCCCAAACATTTATTTCGGTATGATGTGCTCCTTCAAGACCTTTAGTTTTCGATCCGGTTTCAAAGGAGCTCGCTCGATATTAGTGAGCCACCGAGGAAGATTACTCAGACTTGGCTTCAGCAAGCCGGTCATTTCATCTTCAAGGACAACTATGTCATCGGCGAAGGCCATGGCAGATACCCTAACCTGAGGGGCAAGGGTTCCGCCAGTGGATCCACTGTTTAGATGGCAGATCAACTTGTCGATGACATGGGTGAACAATAGAGGGCTCAGAGGTTCCCTTTGTTCATCCCCCCTACTCACCCTGAAGTGACGCGTGCTGCCAGAGCCAGTCTTGATGGTGGTAGAGGAACTGGTTAAGGTGCCCCTAATATAGGTTTGGGTCCCCGAATCAACTCCCATCCTGGCAAGGGCCCTGAGGACGGACTGGTGAGAGACCGTGTCGAAGGCCTTCCTGACATCAAGTGCCAACACGTTGAAGCAGGCTCCTCTGCTTCTCCTGGAGCGGATGTAGTGGTCCAGGATGATCGTGTTGGCCATAGTTCCATCCACTTCTGTGAAGCCTCTCTGGTCCATGTTCAGAGAGGTCGCGATTTTGAGCCGATGGGCCAGGACTCGGTGAAATAGACGCTGGATGAAGGAGCCGATGGTGATAGGTCTCCAGTTCCCTGGATCCCTAGGGTCGCCTTCTTTGTGAATGAGGGTGGTCCTCATTTTATTGAACGACTGCAAGTGAATGTTCCACATCAAAAGTATGGAAAACAAAATCGCCAGATCCCGATCAGCTGTTTTCTTTACCGTCATCACCTGCACCTCGTCGGTCCCTGGTGCTGATATGGACCAGCTAAGTTTTGCCCGGGCGACTTCTTCGGGCAATATCGGCTTGAAGGTGCAGGTGGATGTTTTCGGGTCGATGATGACCTCGTCATCGGGGGGGAGAAGCGCTCTCCAATATCCCCCCGAAGAGTTCCTCGACTGCCTGGACAGAGGGGAAGACGTCAGCGTCATCCAGGTACTTCCCTGCGAGCAGGCGGTCCACCAGTCTACTTTTGTTCTCATTGAACAGATCCTGAGTTCTTTTGTACTGGGCTGCTCTAGGATTGTTCCCTGTGGACTGCTGGCCGTAATGCCTTGCTTTCCGTGTACCTTTCCCTCTGCCCTTTGTCTGACAACCTGCGGCCGAGGAGCGCGCCCCGGGGTTGCTCCCGGGACGCACCTCCACCGCTTGTGTGTCAGGCGGCACAGCGGCCCTCCTCCCAGGTCGAGTGGTCTTCCTCTTCTCGAAGTTCAGATGGATCCAGGTTTAGATGAAAGAGGGCAGTTCTTGATCGCTGGCCTCCATGCCAGCATCGATCAGACCTATGAGATTGTCAGTTGAGCTCAGAGTCCCCTTATATAGTTGATCCTCGACCTCATCCTTTGACGAAAGGAGATATCTGTAGAGGTCGGGATCGATGGTGGGTTCCCCTGGCTGCTCATCCATCGCCACCGCGTGGGGGCTGGTAGTGATCTCAATCACTTCTGGAGCAGCCAGTGGGGACTCACTCAACTGACGAACTTCTGGTGGAAGTGGGGAGGGATCTTGACTCGCTGTTGTCGAGTACTCGACTCGCGGTCTTCTTGGGGGCGCTTGTGCCCCCGGTGACGGGGTATCCGCTTGCCGCAAACGCTTCTTAGATGTTAGCGCTATTTGGGGAGGATCATTCCACGAGTCTTCGCTGTCGCTGGTAGTGACTGGTGCTGCCCATGGTATCCTCCCAGTGGAGGGTCCTGGGATTCGAGAAGAGTGTATTCCGGGGCTACTGGCTATAGGCAGCACTGCTGGGACCTCTATGGGGCCAGGGAGCTCCTAGGTGTTCCGTATACGGATCATCAAGTTCGTCGCACCCCGTTCCAGGGGTAGTAGTGGCTGCTCTCGGTGCCATGGGGACAAGTTTTGTCTACCCCTTGGCTGAGGCAGTCGTGGCAACTTGGGGCGGCAACTGGACAGAGGGAGAAAACACAGTGTTCCTCTTGGATGCCATGTTCGCAGTTGCCGCCCGTATGGAAGCCCGTCGCGCACGTGCGAGATATTCTTTGTAAATTGTTTTATCCCGCTTGTGGCGGATCTGATGGCTAGGGAGGCCGGTGGCTTTTTCTATTTCTTTTACGAACGGTTTACCCTTCAAGGTGGAGACCTCTATGGCCGCAAGGATCTCGTAAAACTCGTGTTCCGGACTCGGCAGGCTATCTTCCATTTCCTTCGCATATAGGTCTGGATGCGCTTTCTTTTCGTGCTGCCTTACCCCCTGGAACGTGGGGAAGGTTCTCTCGCTGAATTGACACTTTGACGTGTCACGTGTTATGCATAGCTTCATATGCTTCTGCAGCCCCCCATTGGTCTCGCAACCGTGTCCGCACTTTGGACACTAGTGCGGATGCGGGTTTGCTTGGAGAGAGGGTGGAGTGGCAGAAAAACTTACCCTCCTTGGGTTCACTTTTGTTCCCTCTCTCCTTAGCGGACCAGGGCCACTGGCGGTGTCAGTTGGACCCTGTGTGGGTGTCGTCAGGGATGGCTGGACTCCCTCCTTTTTGTTTCCTGACATTTCCCTTGGTCGTAGTGCCCCGTGGTTGCTAAGACGTGTGTCCGTTGGCGCGATAACACTCCGCACATTCTACTAAATGTTTACAGAAAATGGCAGAGTCGAAGAAACGATTCACTTTCCACAAGTGTTTTAAAGAAAAAAGGAGAGTTCTCGCAGCTACGAGAACTCTCCTTCATTCAAATAACCCGCGCGCACTGGTAGTGGTACTACTGCTATGGCCGATGCCAAGATGGCCGCTTCCGGAGATAAATAGGTAACACGAGACGATTATACAACGCGGGGACAGAATTGTAGGTTAACACCCACGTGGAGATTCCCGGAACCCGTATATCTCCGGCCGGGATGAAGATATTGTATTCCCGTTCGCACACACTGAAACCCACGGCGAACTAAAACACTCGGTATATTCAATGTTAAATTTGGATCAAATCTATGGATTTTAGAGATGATTGTTTCGCGAGCATCGCGGACACGTCCTCTCATCGCCACAATGCTTCAGAGAGTCATAGTTACTCCCGCCGTTTACCCGCGCTTGCTTGAATTTCTTCACGTTGACATTCAGAGCACTGGGCTAAAATCACATTGCGTCATCACCCCCTGGGGCCATCGCAATGCTTTGTTTCAATTAGACAGTCGAATTCCCGCGGTCCGTGCCAGTTCTGAGCTGACCGTTGAGTGGCGGCCGAAAAGGACACCCGGACGCCCTTGCGAGCGAACCGGGGCCTCGCAGCAAGACGGTTCCGCGGGAGGCCAAGGCACGGGACCGAACTCGTATCCACGCCGCCGCCGTGAAGCGACAGGGCTTCACCTCGCACAGGCCCGGCACGTTAGTCGCGACCCGCTTCCTCGCCAAGCCCGACACGCCCTGATCCTCAGCCAATCCTTATCCCGAAGTTACGGATCCAATTTGCCGACTGCCCTTACCTACATTATTCTATTGACTAGAGGCTCTTCACCTTGGAGACCTGCTGCGGATATGGGTACGAACTGGCGCGACGCCTCCACGTGGCCCTCTCCCAGATTTTCAAGGTCCGAGGGAAAGATTCGGACACCGCTGCAACTGCGGTGCTCTTCGCGTTCCAAACCATATCTCCTTGCTAGAGGATTCCATGGAACTCGAACGCTTATGCAGAAAAAAAACTCTTCTCGGATCTTCCGACGGCGTCTTCGGGTCCTTTTGGGTTGCCCCGACGAACTCTCTTGCGAGGGCTCGACATTTAGACGGTTCCGCTGCCGGGTTCCGGAATAGGAACTGGATCCCCATTCGCCCGACGGGTGTGTTAGGAGTTCAAACGTATATACAATATAACACATTCGTAAAACTACACCACATCAACATCGGCTTTCGCCTAGGGCTTAGGATCGACTGACTCGTGTGCAACGGCTGTCCGGGGACAGAATCGGCACCAGGTCCGATCACCGTCAAACGCCATCAGTTGGTTTTATAAAGCGTTCGACACTTGAATTTGGTTCTGTTCAATGTATAATATATCTTTACAACACTCTGGTTTGAAGCAAATTGGAATTTGGAAGTTTGATATGGAATAATTTTCTGAACAAAGGAAATGCTAATTTATTAGAGACCCTCTAAAATAAATTTCTGAAGTATCTCTTCTATAAAAAATAAAACACATCTCCAGGTTTCCCTGGACACTCAGGGGTATCAGGTTATGAAATGGCCGATGGTCTGGCGAGAAAGGGGGCGAAGGGTTCAGTGATTGGCCCAGAGCCAATCTTAGGGGTCACTTGATCCTGGAGCAACTTCAAGATGAAGGAAATCCTGACGGAAAGGTTTTAGGACAGCTGGATAAAGGCTCCTCGAATGAGGCAGTTCAAACTCCACATAGGAAACCCGTCACGAAGACAGACCAATGCCCTCTTGGCTTTGAACAGGAAGGAGCTGAAACTGGTGGTGGGCCTTCCGACAGGGCACTGCCACCTGAACAAACATCTCAGCATGATCGGGATTGTGGAGGATCCTGAATGCAAATGGTGCCTAGAGGATGAAGATACTTCTACTCACATCCTCACTGAATGCCCGGCAGTAGTGGTAGCAAGGGTAATCCGTTTTGGGAGCAGTATCCTGGACCCAGAGGATGTTGAAAAGATTTGGCCTAGAAAGTTGGCCTCTTTTGCTCGCAAGATTGGCCTTCTCCATGGCTGACTTGCGATCCCAGGAATGTGGGTGCCCAATGGGCCCGAAAAGGGAGGCCTAAATGCGTCAGGTCCCGGACGCGTATCGGCATTGTCTCCTATGGTACGACGCAACCTGAGAAAAGTGTATGCCGAATCGCGGAAGATAATGTCCCACGATTTCGCAATGATATGCGCGACATTCTCTCCTGCTTTAGGACGCTACGTGCTGAATATTGAAGCGTCTGGATACAGTAGATTTTGCCATTTTTCGCTTTATGAGTGGCAATATCTACTATGGAAATAAACTCCGTGTTCTGTTCCCTTAATGTATTATTTCATTGGTGTACATAAAGAACAGTTAGTGAGATTTTGCATTCGGTTTGTTTTTATTTACGTTGGCCGATAAGTGCCTCTTCTTTCTGATTACCTTTTCAGGTTCATTTTTCGAGGGTCTACCTGACTGAATCCTCTTCGCCCCAGATGTCAGTCCAGGTCGAATTTTACGTCTGGACTTTGATGTCGGCTGTACTCTAATTTACCGTCCACGGTTGTGAAAATCGTTTCTCCTGGATTGCATATGGCAAAGATATGACTGCACTTGTGTAGCAGTTGTTAATTGGCTGAGTGTGAGATTAATTTTATGCATTACTTTGGTCAAGTCACTATTTTGATTATTGAGTGCAATATACGTATGTGCAGGGGATCAGACGATCCTTAAGTGATTCCTATTCTTTGGGTTTCGACTGATTTTTCTTCTCCGATATTCATTGGCATATTCATACTTTATTCGATATTTTGCGTGAACTTATCACTGATGCTGCTAATTATAATTGTTGGTAAATCCATATCCATATAGAAATCTTCAGATGCTTCATTCCCCAATGCCAGTTTAGCCAAGATAATTCGATCTTCGGAGCGTAGTAAAGGTGAAGTGTTGAGCACCAGCGCAGAACGCTCTTGGATCGCACATAAGTGTTTGCAATAACGGCCACCTTGACCAAATGGGCAATCGCATAATGCTATATCTACATATGCGGTGTAAAAAAGATGTTTATCTTCGGCCGAAGAAATTCTGTACGTGTTTGAGTCAATTTTATGTACATCGAGAGATTTTGCCTTCTTAGAGAATACCAAATATGATAATTTTGGCTGACTTCGCCTTGAATTAGCGAACTCTAATGAATGTTTCTTGTGATAGCTTTCGAAAACACTAACAATAAAGTCCACAAGAGCACATGCATTAAACGCCTTGCAGCGTTGAAGTACTATGTCTTCGAAAATCCTTATTGAAGCCTCAACATAATTGTTTGTGTTATTACCTCTGGTAACTGTGTCTTTTCTGAGGCACAAACACCATTCTGTTCTTCTTCCCCAAATTGATGCTATGTGACTCAAGAGATGAGGATATTTTTTGCATCGATTCTCCGTTAACATTGTATCATATTGTGATTCGGCTTCTTCAATGCAGGAAGAATATATTATGCTTTGAAACATGTTCATGATTGGTTTTCGATCAACATTTAAAATATGATTTCCGGATGCCCAAAGCCATCTCCAAAAAGCTTGCGCAAGATGGAATCAACACAGAAGTAAACGAGAATATGGATAGACAGAACTTAATGCATTACGTTCACTAGCACTGTCGTCAGTCATGAACAATAAGGAATATCCTATGCCTCCAAAACCATTTGTACCTAAGTGCTCCTTCAAAACGCTGAATGCTAAAGTATAGTTGCTCTCTGTCTGCGCAGTATGCAACAAGCTAAAGGAATTGCACCGATTTTGAAAGAAGCATACATAAATGTTACGCAGGTGTTCATTTGATCACTCGACCCAGTTGAATCAACGAAAACAATATCTTTGGAAAATGACTGTTCATGTGCACGCTTCATGATGGGAGTTAAAACCACAATGATCAATGGATTTTCCTTTATAATAACTTCAACTCCTTTAGCTTCATTCAAATGTTTCTTGTTTTCAATTACTTGGAAGATACTATCTTCACTGCGTGTTCCAAAATTAGCCGTCCTAAAATAAATAAGGATTGAATTTCAAATTGAAGAAACAATACCCAGTCCGCAGAAGCACGTCTAAATGACGTCAATTTCTGGTGACTAATCACCAGATATGTCGTGACTATATGACGACCATATGACGTGAATTTCACGTCTGCATATTTTTTAGTTTTCACCGTATTAATTCACTTTGAATTCAGAAACCAAATATATTGTTACTTTTTATTATTATATTACGGAAAAAAATACAAGATTACATAATATCGTAAATGAAAAGAGATAGGTACCTATTGTAAAATAATATAATGCTCATTGTTCTTATCAGTAGTTAAGACAACAAGGCTTCTAATTCAAGGGTTCAAAAAACACTCACTGGTGTCGCTAGTGGCGGTAGTGTCGCTGTGGCTGCGCTCTGTACTGGGCGGCGGCAAATTCGAATATTGGATGGTGACAAATTCAAATATTGGATGATGGTGGCGATTTCGAGTAATGGATGGTGATTTCGATGAAATGAATATTTGGAATTAAAAAAAAGCTGGTCGGGTGTGCTCTGCGCGAGGATTCGAACCCCGACCGACGGGCTGTGAGCCCGAAGCGCTACCATCGCGCCACACCACTAGACGGGAAAGTTTACGAGTTGTGAGAATGATACAGAGATTGGCAGTGGCTCAGGCACAGACTGCTAGCGAGTGCTAGCGAGCGATGAGACAGGGTTGCCAGACGTTGGAAATACTCGGTGTGCTACGTTGTCGGACGTCAGAATAATTCGGGGGGCTACGTAATACATAATTGCCGTTTTGGCGATGGCGTATGACGTTGGACATATGACGTATGACTTTTGACAGGTAACTTTTGACGGAATCGAGGATGAAAAAATGAAATAAAATTATCGGTGGAAAAGTTGTTTTTTTTTATTAAATAATTCAGTAACATCATTTAGGTATCAAATTATCGAACCATTTGTATAAAATATCAACGTTGCGGAGGCTGCAATTGAAGGATTCCCGACGAAGGTGATGCATGCAGGATGTGATGGTGTTGTTGTGTTCGAAAATTGGAACGTTGTACCAGGAATCGTCATATTGCTCCAAATTCACGACTTTTGCATGTACATCGAATGTTGCTAGTTTGTCTTCCAGAAACTCCTTCTTTTGGTGTCCTCGCACATAAATGATATCATCGAGCAAATTGTATGCTACCAAACCAGAAGAATATCTTAGTCCATGAATGTTTTTCTCCAAGCAACAAACGCCGCATCGGTCTTCTTTGCTGAGAGAGGAGAAGGATTTGTGCGGAAGTAGCAAATAATTAGTACATTGAACTCCAATTTTTATAGCAATCTCCTTGGGGCGGAATTCATGGTTGATAATGAACCCTTGAATGTCAACGCTTCTCTCATGATGCTGGTTGAACTCAAACTGACTGGTAAACTGAGATTCAATTCCACTTTTTAATAATTTCACTGAGTGGGAGGTGCTCAATGATATTATCGTGAACGATGATGCAATAGGCTTGAGTGTTGGTAGGAAATCCTTCCTGCTTCCATTTCGAGTTTGACATCGACAGTGGAGCTTTTGACACTTTCGTCCCGTCGCGAGCAATCGATAACGAAGGGAGGTTGATATTTGGCAAATTCGGGGTAACCCAGGAGTGGACTATGTAGGGTGGTGTTTTTATAGCTGAATCCAAATTGCGTATGATTGAAGTACGCCTGCGGAAAGGCTCCTTTATTGAAGGCTAACTACATCTTCTCCTTTGGATAACTTTCTCCATTGAGAGTTAATGTGATATTCGTTATGTTTGCGTGATTGAAAATCGTAGGATCAGTATTAACTTTAGTCAGATCATGATCCGTTTGAAAGCAAACGATGACATATCGAGGGCTTTCGAGAAACGAAGAAGTTTTCACAGACCATATTTCATTGGTGGCTGTCGTCAGAGAAGGCAACATATGTAATTCCCATTTTCTGAATGGTATCATAATGGGAGTGTCAGCTCTTATTGCCTTCAAAAGTTGCAATTTTATCTGACCGTTCGGGAATAGTCTTTTCACTTTGAGTTCCACGGTTTCAATGTCCAGTTGTACTTTTGTGGGCACAATAGCTCCGCCGGCAGCAGTTTCGGTGATCTTGAAGCAGTTATTATCGTTTCCAGCTCGCACCAAACGAATAGAATGTTTACCATAGGAGACGCACTCATAATCGTTGAAAATATTCAGCAGATGCTTCAGTGGAATAAACATGCTGAATGCTAAACTTGCTGCATTTATGACATCGACGTTATTGGGGTAGGTCCAACCTGCTATAGCCAATTGTTTCGTCTTCAGCACTGTAGCACAAATAGCCTCTAACAGTGCTAACCGTTCCAACATCACGTACCGATTCCAATTCCTTTCCATTCTGATCATAACTGACGGATTGAAACATGTAGGCACCAGCATTATTGACGAAACCTACACGTCCAACACTTTCAGTTCTTGTAACTTTTCCGCTAATGTGCAAAATACTTTCATAGAGAGCATCAAAAGCATCAGACTGATTGATGTTGATTTCTATGACATCGTTATTGTGAAAGGACTTGACGTAAGGGTAGTATCTTCTCCATTCGACCTTCTGTATGGATTCGTCGATGTGAGGCTTTCTGAATATGTTGAACACTTGAGAGGATAACATGATAGCCGAGTGACTTGAGAAATGCTATATTTTGCGGACTGAGTGGACGAGTGTGGCGGCTGATGAATGTCTTCTTGAAGACTGAAGGAGCAGACACAGGAGTGCGACTTTTATAAACACTAAGGGGCCATAGTTTTTTCAGTTCCAATCGAATGATGACTTCTTCGTTTCGGAAATTGACCAGTTGGAAGTTTTGATCGAGCACTTTGAGTTTGATGTTGTAGATTTCGTTTGTATGGGCGGCGATCGGCAAATAAATGAGATGATTCGGTGTTTCGTCAATGGCGTAGCCAGGGTCGGCGTCAATGGCAAATTCGTAGATCGTGTGAGACGGTCTGTCGTTGTAGAATGCCCCTGAGGTAATGTTGCTATCGACATGTATCGTTCGAACTTTTATAATATTCACAGGTTGATCGGACACATGATGAATGTCATTTTCCAAGATTCTAGACGAAAACTCCAATATGTTTGCCAAACTATTGTTCTGAGTGAAATCGATCACATGATGCTTACAGAAAATTTCACTTTTCAAAGTATTATTATTCGGTTTGAGATAGAAAAGGTCTTCAGGCTTCTGCGATTGTGATGGCATATTTTTTGAAGAAGGTGGCGGTACAAGATGTTTTTTGATCAGCTTTTCGATATCGTCAATTTCATAAGCTCCAGTTGGAAAATCAATGCTTTTTCGCCTTTTTTTGTCGCCGTTTTCGAAATAATAGAACTTTGTACCTTCCTCGATGTTGGGCACGCTATCGTACGAATGGAAACTGAGTAGAGCTAAACCATATTCAGAATCGAGATCTAATGGAATCGGAGGCGAAAAATCGATAGAGAGCGTCGAAGAACGACTCTTCAGTGTCAATATCAAAGACATGACTGATGCTAGAGTGTAGAGGTGTGCATAATTTAAATAGTTGGGTGTTGTTTTACTATCATTTTGATGTTGAAGTCAATAGAAATGCTAAACATAAATGACCGCAATTGATTTGATTGTATTTCTGATAGACATCATTATTATAGAATATCTGCACGTTATTTCCGAAATATTCGGCCAATTCCTTCGACAGTTTTAGACAGCCATACGAATCGAAATATTGGACAATATTTCCATGTTTTTTATAAGCTACCCAATGGGTACCGGGATTGATGGAGGAATCTAAATTCATTACAGCACACTCACGACAACGCCATGGGCGGGTAGGCAGAGTGTCTCGCATGAAAACTCCCCGAAAATATGGTATTTTCAGTTCTTTGGCATATTTTACAATCTCTCCATCATATGAGGCTCTATTGGGTAGCTTAGATATCAGTTTTTTTGCTTCTTCAAGAATAATCCAGCTTCGCAGCTACCTCCACCACCACCTCCTCTCTTCTTCAAGTACAACCCATATCCCTTACGTGTTGTACGTAGATAGACACCGGAACCCAAATGCTCCATGGCTTGATTGTGACGTTTATCCTCTTCCATTTTTTTCCTCGCATTCTTGGTATCGATTACTGTTTTTGCGATAGCGCTTGCTCCCCCAGCCAACGATCCCAGAGCTGATAGGCCTGCAAATAGGGGTATCAATGGTAGGAATCCACCACTTTTTCCTGTCGCAGGCAAAGGTATCATTCTGGGAATTCGAATCTTTTTCCGACCTCCGACTTTTCTTATTGCCTTACGAGCTGCATGCAAAGCTGCTACAGATGATCTACTCAAACCACCACCTTGATGCCTACCACTGTCAGCATTGCCGTCAAACGTTTTTTTCAGAACATTCAGCACACTTTTCACGATTTCAGAGAACGGGTGCTGCTGCTGCTGCTGCTGCTGCTGCTGCGATACCCCCATGCCGAGTTTACGTTTTGTCTTCATACCGGTGGTGACGAGCCAAGCGGCAGCTTTCTCGCCAATTTTAGCGTCTCTCGATTTGACTCTTTCCCAAGCTTTATTTTCCAACACCCGATCTGCCTTATGTCGTTCTTCCAAAGTGCCGTTCTGAGAGTATGCGATATCGTGCTCTTCACAGGCTTCGTCCTAGAGGTTTATGCCTATATCTCCACGTTCTAGTCGCTCTTGCAATTTGGTTCCTGGACCACAATACGAATAACCGGGAAGATGTAATTCGAATGGCAGTTTATTGATGAGTGTATTGACTATACCTTCACCTCGGTAGATCAGCATTAGGAATGAGCACTGATGCGACAATTCACCCCCATTTATGAAAGCCCACTCTGTGAATTGTCACACACATCATGAGAGTCGTTCAACAGAAAAACACGCTGCCAATCGAAAACTTGGACTATTTGAATGACAGCGGAATCGATCCAAGTAAACATGGTGTCCTGTTATCACACTCATTTCGCGCAATTATTTGCGGTCCAAGTGGATGTGGAAAAACGAATGCCGCACTGTCATTGCTGTTCCATCCCAATGGCGCTAAATTTGAAAACGTATACGTGTACTCAAAGTCTCTGTATCAGCCCAAATACCAGTTGCTTGAGAAGATACTGAGAATGGTCAAAGGTGTTGGATTTTTTCCATTCAAAGCTAATGAGGAAATTATGGGCCCCAATGAAGCAAAACCAAATTCCATTTTCATTTTCGATGACATATCCTGCGATTCACAACAAAAAATTCAAGAGTATTATTCCATGTGCCGCCATCGGGGTATCGATGCTATATACATAGGACAGACGTACAGTAAGGCCCCTAAACAAATGCTGCGCGACAACACTAACCTAGTGGTGCTCTTCGAGCAGGATGAGGTGAATTTGAAGCATGTGTTTGATGAACATGTCTCACCCGACATGACATTCGATCAATTCAAGCGAACTTGTGCGGATTGTTGGAGTGAAAGATATGGTGCAATGATTATCGTCAAGGATCACGATCTGAACGCAGGTCGCTATCGTCAAGGCTTTGACAAGTTTATCAAAGTATGAACTCAATGTGATAGAGCCTATTTGTCAACATGAAACCACTCAGCAAAGAGGTCGATGTCGTTCGCAAAAATAAAATCAATGAAATCGCCAAGGCTATAAAAAGGAAATATTTAGCTTTAAAATTGGGAAAATCAGAGGAGGATGAAACGTTGCAAAAGTTCTTCAAACCTGTATCTGCACCACTAAAAGAAATAATAGCAGCAAACACCCCATTAAACAACGCCACTATCAAGCATGAACATTTGCCACCGAAAAAGGAAGAGAAAGTTCAAAAGAAAGAGGAAGATAATGAAGGAGAGGAGCCTTATAGATTGCCTTTTCAGAACGTGTTGTTAGTACGAGTGGCGAAAGTTACGGTGATGAAGTGTTTGAAGAAGATTTAGTAGGAAAAGGGGAAGGTGGTGATGTGGAGAGCTTCGATCCTGCAGCTATTGAGGCATATCTGGAACAATATCCTCCAATGAGCATTCCATTCATGGAAGAACATTGGACAAACAGCAATAAAATAGACAAAATTTATGGTCCCATATATGATTCTAGTAATTCAAAATGGAGGCTTGGTTATAAAGAAATCGATTTTGATGCACGTACTGGCTACATCAAAATTGATGGGAAACAAGTGCGAGGAACACCTGGTATATATGAGCTGATATTCTACGATAATCCCGAAAATTACAATAAAGAAGATCTGTTTGGGTACAAGCAAATTTTGGAATTATCGAAGGCTCATCTGAATGTGAGTGGAAAGATTAAACACAGTCTGCGATTCAAATATAGAGAAATCATCAGAACTTTGTTTCTGCCGCCGCCACCACCGCCATCAGCAGCAGCCGCTGCCTCGCAGACAAGAACACGACGTGGTACAACGGGGCGGGGCCTGAAGATTCGCCGCGATATCAAGAGCAGAGAACCCATGATGATTACGTACAATACCAAGCCCGTGGAATACATCTATTGGGATGACCCGAATGAGTTGTGTGAACGTTTGAGATTGCTCATAGCATCACAGCAAGCGGGAAATACTTCTCTCGACAATGAAATTGTATCCATTATTTCGGAACTGAAGGAGGCCAACATTATACAATAGAGAGCTTGTGAGAAATCAATCATTTCAAAGATGACAATCGATAAGTTCGGACGTAGTTCGGATAGAAAAAGAAAACTTGTGGTGATTGCAGGTGACGGCGGCTTAGCACACACTCCTAAAGGCGATATAAATTTCGGTAATTTGAATTTGTGCAATGTCAAAACACCTATTTTGAAAAAGGATGCTGTCAACAAGGAATACGTGGACCAGATAAGAAATCATCTGAAACAGTCTCTTGCGCGAATCCAGATAGATTTCAAGAGTGCAATTGATGACTATTTCAAAAGAGTTGAGACCAAATTCACAGAAGCGAATAATTCTCAGGATACCAAGTTGGCGGAGTTGACCTCCAAGCTACAAAATACAGCTATGCAAATGACGCATATTCTCAAAGAATCATTGCCCAAACTGGAAGAAGATGTAAGCTCGAATACGAATGGCATTGCAGATGTTGCGAAATTACTCGAAGATAATACTAATAGTATAAGAACTCTGAAGAATGAACAGCAACAAAGTCATCAGACAGTGATTCAGCTTGCCGATAACATCTCTCAGATCGGAGATGACCTCGCAAAGAACGTGTATCAGACCGTTGATCCGAAAATACCAATATCAAGCAAAGTAGTGTCTATGAAAAATACATAAATACAATGTTTGTCTCCAACTATGTCATTCTATTACCTCCTGTTCACCTCCCATTCCTCCTCATAGATATTATGATAGTATGTCGCAATCTAGGGAAAAAATCAGACTTGTCAACGAGTAACATAAACCAGCTCGAAAAAACTACCCACATCGACGTACTATCATTAAAGGCATAGATGATTTATGGCAAATGGATCTGGCTGAAATGCGTCAGTATGCAACACATCGAAATCGAAATTTCAAATTGATTATGGTTGTGATTGATTGTTTTTCCAAATACGTTTGGACTCGCCCATTGAAAACGAAAACTGGTGAGGAAATAACGAAAACGTTTGCAGATATTTTGACGCACACAAAACGTTGTCCGAAAAATCTGCAAACAGTGTTACGGTTTTATTTTGCACTACGAATTCTCCGTTATTATTATTCTGGAATCATTGAATTTCGTGTTCTTAAGTATCAGATCGATGTCACACTCGGTATCATGTTCACTGTGCTATATGATAACTTCATGTTATGCTGTATTATGAACTATCTTTCAGTATTTCGCCTCACTGTACTCACCTTTATTTCAAACAATTTCGCATACATTATATTATGTGCTCAGTAAGATATCATTTAAATATAATGATCCATCATTGTTTACTTTATTTTTATTTCAATGATTAAATCTATTGACAATCGATTTCTGACAATTATAAGTCAATATTCAATGACAGAGTTGACAGATAACATGTGAGATATTTTCTTAGTACAGATACTTTCTTTCTGACCCGAGATGGGTCCATAATACGTCAGCGATAGTTCGTCTTGAGAACACGAATGTCTGCAAGCAGTTGTGAAACCGTAACTTTTTCCTCAGCAGCAACACGAATAGTTGTTCATCAAATGTTTATCCGGATAGTGTAAGCACTGATCAGATTTTGTTTGTCGAGTATCTATTCCGGATGAATATCAATTTAGTTCAAGAGCTGAGTTAATGCCTTAGTGGTTTTTATAAACTTTAACTGAGTGTAGGATCCGAACTCACGATAAAAATTTTCATGGATGATTTTACACTTGGAATCTGCTCGCACCATCCTTATAAATTATTCAGCGCCAGCCAGCAGCCAACAGTCATCAGTCATCACGAAAATACTGTCTGCACCGTTCATTTAAGTTCAATATGTCACAGAACTATTCTCAGATTCCTGTATGATCTAAGGAATCAGTTTCGCGTATAAATCAATATAAATCGATGCAATTGACAGCAGTGACATTTCATATTTTTGATATCTGACTGACATTTCAATTTTTCACTTTTGATTCTTCCTTGGTACTTGTGGGAGTGTATGGCCGATTGAAATATCTCCATCGAATTATTCGATCATCTCTGTATGGATTTGGAGAATTTCAACATTATATGATTCATTACGTATCGGACCAATATTGGATGTTTGTATTTTGAATGAAATCATATTTTCTGCTCTGCAGGATATAAAGCCAAAGTAAGTTTTTTTTTTGAGGTTAATATTTTCAGACTTGTAAGTTTCTTTTTATAACTTCAGAGCTCCTGTCTTGTCTATCCAACAAGTACCATTGTGGAAATAACTGACACAGACAATCCACAACATCGGAATTGTTAAAATAACCCTCAGCTACAAAAGAGGTTAGTATTATCTTTGTCAGTCAGCATGATCATTATGCAATCAATTGAAGTGAACTCAGACTAGTATTGTTTATTTTTAGGGTCCTACTCCTAGTCCTAATCTTAATTCTAGTCCTACTCCTAGTTCTTGCCCTAGGCATAGGCTTCATCCCACTATTAGTACTCTAGTACTACTGTTCACCCTAGTCCCTGGTCATTGTATGTCTGGACCATAGACTCGTGCTGGTATATATCATATACATCTACACTACTTGTCTAGAGTTTTCTACATTGGTTAACAAGAATACCTGCAGTTTTTGCTGTGTCTTCGACAACGAGCAGTCTTCCAGTTGAGGCCTGATTGCCTTGACCAGAGAGAAGAGGGATTCAATCATAAGTAACGCCATAGGAGCTCCACTGAGCATTCAGATAAGTCTGTCACACCATAAAACCTAAGGGAATGCCCCATATACCTGTATAAATTTTACATTCAATATTAAGCTGTAAGCTATCCCCGTGACGTCACATGAATAGCCCTTCTTAGGACCTTCCCTATATTTGTATCAATTTAATATACAAAACTATATATATCTGAAATCTGAATGCTCCCTTGAATGCCACTTCACTTACATAACTATATATGGTGTTATCTATCATATGATTTGAATAGATAGTTTCAAGGTGTATGACTATTATTTCTTCATTAATCAACCCCAGGGTACTTGTAAATTTTACCAGATATTTGTAAATTATTGACTCTACCGATAGCAGTGGTTTATCCCTTTCATCAGGGTGGTTTCTGATTTTGGCTAGCGAAAAATCAGTGGCGCACCGGAAAATTTACCCCTTTCATTATATACTGTTACTCATATAATTCAAAAATACATGAACCGTACCCACACCCTAACTGAGCAGCTGGGAGGGTTAGTGGCAAGTACTTTATCTTTTGCATGAACCCTGCTTATCAAAACCTTGCCCCTAACAGATTGGCGCCCACCTTTTTTAAGTGAAATACTGGTAATTATTTCATTTTCCTTTATCAGGTACTTTGGGTTGAATAATGTTTTTTTTTTTGTAATTTGAAGAAAACATAGTCATAGTACCTATTTATTTTCTGAATTGGTGATAGGAAATCAATATTTCTGATTTGATAATCTTTTTTCTGATTTGAGATCCTACATCCAATTCTTTTGAAAATTGAGATTGAAGCCCCCTGATAGGTACTACCCTTGTTTTGTGTTTTGAAAATTGAAGTGTGACTTGGGAATATTTTTTCGCTTTAGTTTTGCACTTGACTTCTGGTAGACTATAAGTATAGATCATTTCGGCGTCTACAGAAGTGCTTGTGATTTTTTTTGGTCTGTGGAATTTTTGGTATTCTCAAGGTCACTTTTCATTTTGTCAAACATTTATTTTTGAGAATAGCTATTGCTGATTCTCCACACGATTTTTTTATCGTATTTTGAATTTTGCTTTTTTCAAGTTGGATTTTTTTGAATTTTACGTCGCGACGCCTACGGACGCCCAGCGTCGATTATTAAAAAGTGACTAATTTCGATATATTTTGGGATTGTGGTCATTTCTAAACTATTTTCAACTACCGACGCTCACCGACGCCAACCGACGCCAGACGTCGTTTTTCTAATTTTTGTACTTTCTTACATTTAGGGTCATTGTGAGTAAGATTTTGTACTTTTAATTTTTTTTCGGTGATTTTTAAGATTTTTTTGAAATGACTTCGACCAAAATAAAATTAGATGTTGGTTGTTTGACTAGAGAAGAGTTGGTATATGAAGCACAAATTCGAGGTCTTGGTGATGGCACTGATTTAACTGTTGCTGATCTTAGAGTAGCATTGAGGAAAACTCTATCTTTGGAAAAAACTACCCTAGCTATCAAAAGCTCGGCATATCCTTTCAAATTTTCTGAAGATTCTGCAGCTATTTCTGAAAATATTGGTACTTTACAGAATCTTATTGATGATTTCTCAGGCACGGAAAGAGATCACAGATATAAAGGTATATGTTCAAAAATTGCTCATATCTTAGGTCGTATAAATAGGTGTAGTCCTCAAGATGATGCACAGAAGAAAATTAAGGCTGATTATCGAGTGCAATTGTTATTGTTATTGGATAAATTGCAAGAAAAGGCTCGAAAAGGTCATAAGGATCCTTCTGTCATTGATATTTCGGTTTTAAGACAATCTTTAGCAGCACCTAATGCTCATAGCTCTGTTGTTAGCTCTAGTGATTCTTCCAGTGATGAAGATGAGCCTGTGAAAGTTCGACCTGTTCCAGTTCGTGACTGGGGTCTGAAATTTACAGGAAAGCCTGGTATGATGTCATTTTGTACTTTTGTTGAGAAAGTAGGTGCGATGAGAAAGTCACGTGGTATAACAAAATCGGTTTTATTCAGGGATGCTGCGGATCTATTTGAGGGTGATGCATATACTTGGTATAATTTAGTTAAAGAATGGGCTACTGATTGGGAATCGTTGGTTCGATTAATGCGACAGCAGTTCTTGCCTGCTAATTTTGACAAGGATTTATTTGAAGATATTAAACGTAGGACACAAGGTCCTAAAGAGAGCATTGGTTTGTATGTTGCAAGTATGAAAAGTCTCTTTAATAAAATGCAAACTCCTGTGTCAGAAGAAGTGCAACTCACTTTAATAGTAGAGCGGATTGATCCGTATTATCAACCATTCTTTGCTTTTAGACAAATAGGTTCAATTACTGAACTTATTGAACTTTGTCGTTCCCTTGATGAAAAACGAGACTTAGCAAGATCTTATATACCCCCACCACCTAAGAATAGATCTCTCATTCCAGAGTTAGCTTATGCGTCTTCTTCCTCAGATAATAATTGTAATTCCATATCAGACTTGGCCTCAGATTTAGCTGAAGTATCTGTGGTTAGTTGTTTTAATTGTGGTAGTGACAATCATACATTCAAGGGATGTTTGGCACCTAGAAAGAAATTTTGTTTCAAGTGTGGGAATCTTAATGTAACGGTTCGTGATTGCCCAAAATGTTCTAGACCTAGTACAAGTAGATCAAATAATAATCAGAATAGGAATCAAAACCCTAGACCAAGACCATCAAATGGTAATGTTCCGGAAAACTCTGCGAGGAGATCTTAGATGGTCAAGTAATTTCTCCTCAGTCAAATGATTTGACCATTTCTATGTTAGATTCTAGGAAGCAAATTATTCTTGATTATGTATTGTCTACTGTTTCGGGTGATGAACGTCCATACCTTGATGTTTCTATTTTAGGGTGTCCTATAACTGGATTATTGGATTCTGGAGCTTCCAGAACTATTGTTGGTTGTATTGGTTTTGAATTTCTGAAGCAACTGGGACTTAAGCTTGAAAGTTCTGTCAGTGAGTGCAGAGTTGCTAATGGCCAAATTTGTCGAAGTATTGGGTTTGTGACCACGCCTCTGTGCTTAGTTGACAAAATATGTGTTATTGATATTTTAGTTATCCCTGAGTTGCCTCAGAAATTAATTTTAGGTATCGACTTCTGGAGGTCCATGAATATAATCCCAGATTTGAGACAAAGAGTTTGGCATTTTTCTAAAGATTGTCCAGCTTCAATTGAAATTTGTGGAATAGAAGATAATTCGATGCTCTCTCTTTTTCAACAAGAACAACTTAAAGGTTTGGTTGATGAAATGACGGATTTAATGGGTACTTCCTTAGGTAGAACACACTTAGTTGCTCATAATATAGAGTTGCTCCCAAATACCAAGCCGATCAAACAACGCTATTATCAGGTGTCTCCTGTCAAACAACAAGTTATTGATGATGAAATCCGAGAAATGTTGTCACGAGATATAATAGAACCTTGTAAAAGTCCTTGGGCTTCCCCTGTGTGCATGGTGAAAAAGAAGGATGGATCATACCGTTTTTGCGTGGACTACCGTCAACTTAATTCAGTTACTGTTAAAGATGCTTACCCTTTACCATATATTTCTGCAATTTTAGACCAACTTCGGTATGCAAAATATATGAGTTCATTGGATATTAAGAGCGCATACTGGCAGGTACCTATAGAGGAGTCTTCTAGAGACTATACCGCGTTTACAGTACCTGGTGGACTTTACCGTTTTAAAGTGATGCCCTTTGGATTGACTAATGCTCCAGCGACCTGGGAACGTTTAATTGAGACTGTGTTAGGCCCAGATTTGTCCCCTTCAGTTCTAGTATATTTGGACGATATAATCGTCGTTTCTCAGGATTTTGATACTCATCTGGAAACTTTACGTAAAGTATTTGATAGAATACATTCTGCTAGGTTGACTGTTAGTTTTGATAAATGTCATTTTTGCCGTCCTGAGTTGAAGTACTTGGGCTATATAGTTGATCGTCATGGACTGCGTCCAGATCCTTCCAAGGTGGAAGCTATTTTGAATATTCGAGCCCCTACTTCACCAAAACAGGTGAGACAGTTTATTGGTACCGCTTCATGGTATAGGAGGTTTGTACCTCAATTTTCGTCAATCGTAGCACCATTATGTAATCTAACAAAGAAGAATGTCAAATATTGCTGGACTGAAGAATGCGAAAAATCTTTTCGTTTCTTGAAAGAATGTTTGGTTAGTGCACCTATTCTTACATGTCCAGATTTTAGTAGAACTTTTTATGTCCAAACTGATGCCTCAGCCTATGGAATTGGAGCTGTTTTGAGCCAAAACTTTGATGAGGGTGAGAAGGTTATTGCATATTTGTCTCGATCATTAACTGCTCAGGAGCGAAAATATAGTGCCACGGAACGAGAGTGTATAGCTGTTATTTGGGCAGTGAAGAAACTCCGGCATTACCTGGAAGGCTACCATTTCATCATCATCAGTGATTGTCATTCCTTACAATGGCTTCATAGTTTGAAAGATCCTCAAGGTAGGTTAGGTCGATGGGCATTGCGTCTTCAACCATTTGATTACAAGATTATTCATCGTCGTGGATCTGAGCATGCGTGTCCTGACTTTCTGTCTAGGTCTGTTCCTATTTCTGTTGATTCTGTGGATGTCGATAATTTAAAGTTGAAAGATTCCGAGAATTTCGATTGCTCGAGTAGTACTGATCGATGGTACCAGAAGTTAGCAAATGGAATAAGGCAGAACCCGGCTCGTTATCCTTGTTTTCGTGTGAACGATGAATATCAAGTTTTCAAGTTTGTTCGTTCCCCATACCCGGAACTGTCAAGTCCAGCTGATGAGTGGAGATTAGTTGTCCCCAAGGAAAGACGCTCAGGAATCATTGAAAGACATCACGACGATCCTGTAGCAGGTCATGCTGGTATTTATAAGACAGTAGCTCGTATTGCAAACAAATATTTTTGGCCAAAACTCAAGTCTGATGTGACAAGGTACGTTCGCCGTTGTCAAGTTTGCAATTCGATCAAACCTGAGCAGAAACCATTGTCAGGGCATATGTTGAGTAAGACTCCCACTGCTGACAAACCATGGCAACTTATCAGTGCCGACTTAATGGGCCCCTTGCCTCGAAGTTCAAAGGGATTTGCATATATTTTGGCTGTATGTGATGCATTCAGTAAATTTGTTCTACTTTTTCCTTTAAGATCTGCTACCGCTAGTAATGTAGTCAAAATTATGGAAGAGCAAGTCGTGCTCATGTTTGGCGCACCCAAAACAATCATTGTAGATAACGGTGTTCAATTCAAAAGTAAACTTTTCAAAGATCTTGCAAAAACCTACAATTATGATATTGCTTATACTGCTAATTATCATCCTCAGTCTAATCCTACTGAGAGAGTGAACCGTGTTATTAAAACTATGCTCACGGCATATGTTTCGAAAAATCATAAGATGTGGGACTTGTATCTTCAGAAGATTGCTTATGCTATTCGGTCATCCAAACATGAAACGACTGGTTTAACTCCAAATTTTGTTAATTTTGGGCGTGAAGTATCTCTTGATGGGAAAAACGAAATTTACATTCCTGGTGACTCTCCTTTTCCAGTTTGTTCTGCCGAAGATAAGAAAAATGCATTCTCTCGTATTTATAAGGATGTTCAAGCCCGAATTATGAAGGCTCATCAGAAGAGTAAGCAGCATTATGATCTTCGTCGGCGACCTGTGAAATTTTCTGTAGGACAAAAGGTTTTGAGACGAAATTATGCAATCTCGGATGCATCTAAAAACTTCACGGCAAAATTATCCGCAAAATACCTTGGACCGTTCACTATTGTCAAAATTGTATCACCTTGGACATATGAGTTGAGAGACGAAAAAGGGAAAACGTCTGTATGGCACGGTAAGGACTTGAAATCGCATCCACCAGATGATGAAACATCTGACTAATCCATCTTTCTTTGATCCATCCACACACTATTAGCCTATCACTCAGTATTAGCATATCACTCAGTTTCAGATTACCTTGTCGGGGTAGAAGTTGGCTATCCCTAGCTTTTGCTTAAAGATACTTGAACTATATACCGTTCCCAACTAGTGGTAGTTTGTACAGCAATGTATAAACTCGATACCACGACAGAAACACCTCTGTTTGATTTTTGTTCTCTGCAAATAGTAACCTTGGGGTAGAAGTTGGCTATCCCTAGCTCTGGCTTAAAGATACTTGAACTGACACAGTTCCCAATTAGTGGTAGCTTATACAGCAATGTATAAACTCAAGACCACGACAGAAACACCTCTGTTCGATTTTTTGCTGTTTGCAGATATTGTGTCAACCTTTCGATTGTTATGTCAACTTGTCGATGGTGGCTAGGTATTCTCTAATTTTTTCATATTTAGTGAACTTTGTACGTCTGTTGCACTTTGGGTACATTCTTGAGTTACCGCTACCTGATATGAGTTGATATCCTATGATTTTAGTGTCACACAACTGGATATTTTCCGTTTGCCATGTTATATTGTTGTTTGCAACATTTTGTATTGAGTCTACCATTAGGTGGAATGAGTATTAATCAGACTGTATAGAATTTTTGTTCTTAATTGAAACTCCTTATGTTGCTATTTGTTAGTCATGGGATTTATATTCTTACAGTCATCTTCAGTGCTTTTGTATTTAGGTTTTTAGCTTTGCACTGTTGCATATTTTGGAGCTATTTTTGTCAACATGAGCACTGATATCCTCCAGTGAGGGATTTGATAGATTAAATACTCATCCTCCTTCGTAGATCATTTTGTTTTGCATGGATACTTTCTCCAGTTTGTTGTCACAGGTAAATCTGAAACTGAGCTGTTTGATCTCTCCCTTCTTGCTACGTCATCACCAGAACCAAGATCCAACTTGACATAAAATCAGGCGCATTTAACTCCAATATATTTTTTTTGTAACTTTGCTAATGACTTTTTTTTTGGTAGGGACCTAACCGTAACAGGCGCGGGCTGGTTGCGGACCGACTACCTTCAATGGCACGTTCTGTTGAAATTGGGTAGATGTGTCGTGAGGACTTGGCCCGGCGGAATCGCGAGTTGCCTACGGGCGCCCGCCACAGTGCTGAGGCCCCATTTCACCCTACTTTGATTCCTTCGGAACCGTTGAGCCGCAAGATTGTCCGCGGTGTTATGGTCAAGGAACAATCCCGAATATATTTTTGTTTATGGAGATTTTTTGTTTATTCCAGCGTCAGAGCTGTTTCAGGCTGGTGTGTCCTATATCACACTAGGGCTTGTTGGAGGTCCTGGGTATATATCCCAAAATTTCTAAATTAATTTTTCTTTTTTCGGTCATCCAACAACGTAGACGAGTTTTACACTCCTGTGGTTCTTTTGCAGCTGGACGTCTGCGTGTTGCGATTCGGATTGGACCAGATTCGGAGCTGATCACCGGCGCGACTCCTCATCTTTACGCGAAGACCCCTCTGAACCCGGTCCGAATCTCAACCGTGGCGACCCCTGCAGATGGACCACAGCGTAGCCTTTAACTTGACTACTTTAAAGTAGTAGAAACCGTGGAGTTCTACTACAGATTCACTACTTTCAGTAGGTTTGTTGTTGCATATAGCATTATGGCAACTTATATTTTTGTAATAAATATCTCTACTGGTCTGAGTTCAACTTGATTGAAAATGTGAAGCTAATTTTTTTTTTCCTTTGATCTGTTGGCTTTCAATATTTAAAGTTTTCGTGTTTGCATTTGGAATTTCTTATCGTCATTAAAGTCCATGGAACTTTAATGCCTCCCGGAGTGGAGGGGGGATTTGTTACGGTTTTATTTTGCACTACGAATTCTCCGTTATTATTATTCTGGAATCATTGAATTTCGTGTTCTTAAGTATCAGATCGATGTCACACTCGGTATCATGTTCACTGTGCTATATGATAACTTCATGTTATGCTGTATTATGAACTATCTTTCAGTATTTCGCCTCACTGTACTCACCTTTATTTCAAACAATTTCGCATACATTATATTATGTGCTCAGTAAGATATCATTTAAATATAATGATCCATCATTGTTTACTTTATTTTTATTTCAATGATTAAATCTATTGACAATCGATTTCTGACAATTATAAGTCAATATTCAATGACAGAGTTGACAGATAACATGTGAGATATTTTCTTAGTACAGATACTTTCTTTCTGACCCGAGATGGGTCCATAATACGTCAGCGATAGTTCGTCTTGAGAACACGAATGTCTGCAAGCAGTTGTGAAACCGTAACTTTTTCCTCAGCAGCAACACGAATAGTTGTTCATCAAATGTTTATCCGGATAGTGTAAGCACTGATCAGATTTTGTTTGTCGAGTATCTATTCCGGATGAATATCAATTTAGTTCAAGAGCTGAGTTAATGCCTTAGTGGTTTTTATAAACTTTAACTGAGTGTAGGATCCGAACTCACGATAAAAATTTTCATGGATGATTTTACACTTGGAATCTGCTCGCACCATCCTTATAAATTATTCAGCGCCAGCCAGCAGCCAACAGTCATCAGTCATCACGAAAATACTGTCTGCACCGTTCATTTAAGTTCAATATGTCACAGAACTATTCTCAGATTCCTGTATGATCTAAGGAATCAGTTTCGCGTATAAATCAATATAAATCGATGCAATTGACAGCAGTGACATTTCATATTTTTGATATCTGACTGACATTTCAATTTTTCACTTTTGATTCTTCCTTGGTACTTGTGGGAGTGTATGGCCGATTGAAATATCTCCATCGAATTATTCGATCATCTCTGTATGGATTTGGAGAATTTCAACATTATATGATTCATTACGTATCGGACCAATATTGGATGTTTGTATTTTGAATGAAATCATATTTTCTGCTCTGCAGGATATAAAGCCAAAGTAAGTTTTTTTTTTGAGGTTAATATTTTCAGACTTGTAAGTTTCTTTTTATAACTTCAGAGCTCCTGTCTTGTCTATCCAACAAGTACCATTGTGGAAATAACTGACACAGACAATCCACAACATCGGAATTGTTAAAATAACCCTCAGCTACAAAAGAGGTTAGTATTATCTTTGTCAGTCAGCATGATCATTATGCAATCAATTGAAGTGAACTCAGACTAGTATTGTTTATTTTTAGGGTCCTACTCCTAGTCCTAATCTTAATTCTAGTCCTACTCCTAGTTCTTGCCCTAGGCATAGGCTTCATCCCACTATTAGTACTCTAGTACTACTGTTCACCCTAGTCCCTGGTCATTGTATGTCTGGACCATAGACTCGTGCTGGTATATATCATATACATCTACACTACTTGTCTAGAGTTTTCTACATTGGTTAACAAGAATACCTGCAGTTTTTGCTGTGTCTTCGACAACGAGCAGTCTTCCAGTTGAGGCCTGATTGCCTTGACCAGAGAGAAGAGGGATTCAATCATAAGTAACGCCATAGGAGCTCCACTGAGCATTCAGATAAGTCTGTCACACCATAAAACCTAAGGGAATGCCCCATATACCTGTATAAATTTTACATTCAATATTAAGCTGTAAGCTATCCCCGTGACGTCACATGAATAGCCCTTCTTAGGACCTTCCCTATATTTGTATCAATTTAATATACAAAACTATATATATCTGAAATCTGAATGCTCCCTTGAATGCCACTTCACTTACATAACTATATATGGTGTTATCTATCATATGATTTGAATAGATAGTTTCAAGGTGTATGACTATTATTTCTTCATTAATCAACCCCAGGGTACTTGTAAATTTTACCAGATATTTGTAAATTATTGACTCTACCGATAGCAGTGGTTTATCCCTTTCATCAGGGTGGTTTCTGATTTTGGCTAGCGAAAAATCAGTGGCGCACCGGAAAATTTACCCCTTTCATTATATACTGTTACTCATATAATTCAAAAATACATGAACCGTACCCACACCCTAACTGAGCAGCTGGGAGGGTTAGTGGCAAGTACTTTATCTTTTGCATGAACCCTGCTTATCAAAACCTTGCCCCTAACAACAGATCAAGGAACGGAATTTTACAATAGCAAATTTCGCAGTCTGCTGAAAACGTACAACATCAATCATTATAGTACGTACAGCATCGAGAAAGCAAGCATAGCGGAACGTGTAATCAGGACATTGAAAGAGAAATTATTCAAATATTTCAGCTGAACGGCACCTACAAATGGATAGACGTATTACCTACCATTACGAAAACCTACAATGATACACGTCACAGTAAGATTGGATGCAAACCATCTGAAGTCAACAAATCCAACGAAAAGCAAATTCTGAGCAGATCGTTTACTCACTTGAAAATTGCCAATGGAATGCTCCCATTCAAAATTTGAATGAGGCTGACAGAAACTATACACAACACTCCTAGCGAGGGCACTGAATCCAGTAAAATACATAATATCCCGACAGTTGTTTTCAGTAATACGGTAGTTTAGAGGAATCGTTTTATAATTTATGGTTTTGTACTAGGTACCTCGAAGTATTAATTTGTTATTGTCTATATGTTTCAAGAGCTAATGCTCAGTTTTCCAACCACATAACTTATAGTATCAAGATGGAATATGATGTGATGTCTAATAAATAATTTCATCTATTTATTACGGGATGTCCAAACGGAGGACTCATTAGTTTTCTTACTCATGAACCGAAGATAAACGTTCACGTTCACAGACACATGGTATACTCCCATTTTCTCATTTGTTTTTCTAGCTATATTTCTGGAATTCGGAACATCGCATATGCTCTCTAGAGGACACTTTCACACATTTTCTCACCTTCTCGTTTTCCAGGAAATGACTTCAACTTTCGATTCACAAACGAAACACCCTATATTTCATTTCATAATTGGTTAGAGATTATTATAACGGATTCTACGATACCAGGTTTGATTGGGTTATTTCAAATGACCACGAAGATATTTGAGTTCGGAGTTTCCATATGATCAATGGGTGTGACGGCGCAACATCGAAACTTCTATTTCTGTCACACACACGATATATCTTGCAGAAAACATTTGCATAATCTGCCTTCGTGTAGCAAGTCCTGAAATTATTAAGTGAACATGTGAAAAAGAGGGGGTATTCCGGAACAATTATTCAACGTATGCTTTTTCACTCAATGCAATTGAATTATGTGGTGTACATACATCAAATGATTTTTCCTAGTGAATACAAAAAGTGCATGTGCAAAAAATTTTCACAGCGCATGTGCACGCCACGATTGTATGCAAAGTAGTTTATCGTGATACAAGTTACACTAAAAATAGGTCTGTGAAAAAGCATACGTTAATTAATTGTTCAACAATACCCCTTCTTTGTTACATGTTCACTCAATAATTTCAGGACTTCTTACATGAAGGCAGCGTATGCAATTATTTTTCTGAGGGATATTTTTTTCAAATTTCAACAAAGACCAATTTGCAAGCATTGAATAATCGTTCAGAATCATCAAAATCCAATGCCAATTCGAATTTGAGTGGTAATGCCGCTGCATGCGAGCACACTAAGATACCTGTCTAGTACATTTTTTTATCGCTTGGAGCGCACGAAAGGAAATCCCTATAATGTTCAAAGAACATCGTGCGTTCCTAGGGAGAATAGGAAAAGGAGGTAGGTATTGGAAGATGCATACATTGAAAAAACGTTGAACAAAATCTGTCATTACCGGCCAAACTATTAGGAAAATATCTGGTGAAGTTCACAACAAAGTGATAGATTTTCTCAAAATGATAAAATATACAACGTGTTCAATTTAAAATTTCTGAGTGGCAACTACTTCCTAGTAGAAGCGACAACGCTACAGTGTTTGAAATATTTTTATATACAGGGTTAGTCACGAGCAACATGGCGGACTCTGACTAAATGGGAACATATTATGAAATTTCAGTACACCATCAGTTTCGTAGCGGGCTCTGAATTCTATATACGTTTCGAAAATATTCGGCATACCAGAGTTTCGATTTTTCACGGAACATCCTGTATTTTATTGTATTTCGAGGTTCTACTTGAAGAGTTGATTTCATCGATCTATCACAACATATGATATAGGGGTGTGAAAAATATATATTTTTATTGTTTAGGAATTTTTTGTCTCGAAACTATTCATTATTGATCATAACGGCTTATATGACACACATCTTGACTTTTTATTCACTGTCTACTGACATTTAACTGAAGCAAATATAGAGTGATTCATAATTTAGATTTCTGAACTACCATACAAATGCAGGATGGTTTGCAATTTAGATTCCTGATCCACCAAACAAATGCAGGGTGGTTTACATTTTAGATTTGTGAACCACCTCGTATTTGTTTATAGTGTATGATGAATTGGTATTCATCGTACAGGTCGTGGAAAGATATTCAGAATTGAGAAAACCCGATAACGTTTCTGTGATTAGAGGTATGTCAAAACAAATTTTCATCGTTCAAGTTTGAACCCCTTGATTGGGTATGGAAGTATTGAAAAGGAATATTCTCAGACATATTAGGAACATGAAGAAAATATAAAGAAATATACTGAGAATTCGTTTGTGTTCAGTAGATATAATTCAATGTTCATCGTGGCATACAGCCTGGAAAGTAGTTATTTTTTCATGTTCATAATAAATCTGATGAGAATATTCCTTTTCAACACCCTGTATTTGTTCTGATTAAATGTTATTATGTAGTAAATCAAAAGTGAAGATAGGAAGATACAAGCCATTTCGACCAATCATGAATAGTTTTAACACCAAAAATTTCTCTAAAGTTGAAAAACCTATATTTCATCATTCCCGCAAGACTCCAAGTGTGTGATAGATCGAGCTTCTTCAGAAACAAACTGGAAAGGAGTAAAATACATAGTGTTCCATGAGAGAAATCGCAACTTTGGTATTCCACACCCTTGCAGAGCACCCTGTATATTGGTGAATATTCTCAATACGTAATTTCCAGAGCCCTTTACGAAACTGGAATGATGAAATTTCATTACGATGACAAAAACGGGAATATGACATGTTCCCGTTTCCCCGTCAGAGTCCATCTCGTACTCGTGATTCACTATGTATAGATCAAAACATCACTGATATTTCGGATTTTCTACATGATAACCCTTCTCGAATCTTATACCACTCGACATTTATTTTATTTTCTCCAAGCGGCAGGGAAAGTGGCTTTTTCCTGACACTTGACAGGCAGGAAAGGTGTACTTTCTCTGCCCAGACAGGAAAAGTTTGTTGCTATGCAACCTTCCGTGAAATGTGAATGAAATTGGTAATCAAAATCGACACTGACATTGGGTGAACACAAAATGATGGAGTTATCAATAAATGATAACACAAAATTGATGTCATAACATTCGGAGAAAATATTATATGTTTCACACGGCAGTAAATGTAGATTGACTGCCTTGGCTGAATTCCTAGCTTCGCTACGCACGGCTATGAACTATCAGTCGCGGCAGTCAATCTGCTCTTTTTTCCTGCCTTGTATAACAAATAACTATTTCATATTTATTAAAAACCGAAAGGCACACTGGCTGAAATGACGGGAATATACTCTTATTGATTGCAATGTTTCTTGCCAATTCATGCATCTTCAATTGTCAACATTTCAGAACTCCTTGATGATCCAATTACTGGCGAGAAAAAATGTGATCCCTCTAAAAGCCACTATTGTTGTGCTACTTTGTGAATTTAAATAATATCAATATTTTTCATTTACCCAGTATAGTTAGGTCTTGGTGTTTTCTAGACATTCCTTGACTTACTATTACTAATACGACTCTGTGTATTAGTTATTCATGCGAGGTCCTTTTTTTGTCCTCGTACCCTTACATTAAAAATTGGAGTCCTCGTAACAAGTGATATCGATAAGTCTTACAGCGAATACTATTGTTTTCGTACCTTTCCTGGAAAATCAAGAACAGAGATAATAATATTCTCAGTTTGGTTGAATCATTCCTCCTGCGAGGAAGTTCGTGCGTCTTAAATTCACTGATTGTGTGTGTTTCTACTGTTTCTTGTGATTGATGTTCGATGATGAAGCGGCGCAGTGGCAGTTTAGGTAAGTGTTTCTCTATCAATGCAGCTTTTCACATTTTATGAACTAGTAGGTAGTTCATTTCATTTGTCCTACTACTTTCGTAGTAGTAACAACAGTTTTTTTTGTTCCACAAAACAATAATGATTGAAATATATTATCCTTGGCTGGCGCCTCCGTTTTTAAATCTGATCCTTGGGTAATAATGTTATTCTTTAAAACTATGGTAGGTAAATAAATGGTTATTGAAGGTACCTCATATGAGTCCAAAAATGGGTTTTATTTTTTTTTCTATCGCTTGGAGCGCACGAAAGGAAATCCCTATAATATCGAAGAACATCGTGCGTTCCTAGGGAGGATAGGGAAAGGAGGCAGGTATTGGAATTTTTATTGAACTTCTGGAGATTATATGTTGTAGGGAATAATTCCTCAGGCAATGAATTCCAGAGCCTAGCCGTTCTATAGATGAAGGAGTTTTGATAAAGTGTTGTTCGACATCATTCGAGGTTGACAACGAAAGGATGTGCTGACTGGGCTTGTCTAGTTTGTCTGACTGGTATTGCTAGTGATGGAATGATAGCAGAGATTTCCGAAGAACATTTCCCGTGGAAGTATCGATAGACTTCAAGAAAAGGAGGTTCTCAGTTTGACTTATTTGCGTAACTAAGTTTTCAACGTATCCCTAAAGGAAAGATCCCGCGTTGACCAATCAGGCGATCGCGCCGGCCAAGAGCATGTGGAATAAGTTCAGTTGTCAAGGTTATTCGTGTAAGGATCCATTCACATGAAAGAATTTGAAGAGCTGCATTGTATAATTTATGGAACATATTCTTTTTACTTTTCAATATCAAATGACTACTCCATCGATGTTTCACACTGAATGATCAGATATAAGTGGAACTGATAGTATTGCCTCTTTCGAATTTCAAAGAAACATTGAAGATGGCTAAAAGTAGGTCGAAACACATTTTCAAACCACTTTTTATAATACATGGTTGAATTCAGAAAATGGAAAGCTTTCAGAATCTGCGTACACATAATCAGGACCGTATTTGAATGAACAAAGTTGATGATGGTTGTACGAATACGAAACGTCGCTTAGAGAAATCAATATCACTACGTTGAATGTCATTGAAAATCGCTAAGGAAAAGTATTTCTAGTTTTTTGTATCTCTGATAACGTGATGAAAATAAATTAGATTTTCCAAAAATTAACTTTTTTCCATATAACTGAAAAACTAAACACTGAAAACAATTTTGAAATTTTTTGATGGCCGTTGAAGTGACCCGCTGAATGCGCAACTTTTCTCTCATTCAACCGAATTCGTATCTCCTCCTATTTCAGAGATCTCCAAGCTGTGCAACCTTGTCTTGGTCACACTGTATACCCAGAATGTTAAAATTTTCTCTTTTGCTGGAACACGTGGAATACATTATACCGATAACTGAGATAGCATTTTTTTATTACCTTCTCGTGAGGTTAAACTGCAGTTGATATCTCTGAGGTGTACATTCATTTGCATTTCTTGAGTAATTCTCGATATTCATGGTGTGAAAAGTTTTTAGTAAAAAACTTTTTGTTGTCAATCACTCAGAGCTTTCAACAGATTTTTATAAAACTTTGCTTTTTTATTCCCGATAATGAGGATCTTCTTTTTATGTAACAACAATAAAATCATAACACGAAAAAAATTACCTTGGGCAATATTGTTTTTGTATGAAACTTTCGATATTTTACTGATTTTTTTTTCGCTATCAACCATTTCCTGAAATGAAAAGTGTGTATGTTTGATTTTTGAAAAGATACATATTATGACTTCTAAATGTTATTAAATCAATGAAATATGTTAAATTAATGAAAAAATATTCTTTATAAAATTTTTCACCCTACCCTGTATTTAGAAAACGGACCAGGTTAGGACAAACTTTTATAGGAACGAAACTTTCATTTCCATCTAAGAACCCATCATACAAGTTTGACTGTTCATACCGTATCAAGCAATGGAAGTATTCCCAAGAACTTATAACCTTCAAAAATTCAAAAAAAATTCCAACACCTACCTCCTCTCCCTATCTTTCCCAGGAACGCGCGATGTTCTACGAACATTGTAGGAATCTCCTTCCTTGCGCTCCAAGAGATTGAAAATAATGATAATAATAATGTTACATGGTTTGAATATGACCACTTTCGGCAACTTGTCCGCTGGCGTTTTTCGGCATAATGAACACTTTCGGTAACTTGATCAAAAATTCAGTGACTTGTTCATTCGGCGAAGTGTCATGTACCCGATTAATGCATGTGTTGAAATTATAGGGCGTCATTTTCAACCACTAAATATAATGAAATATCAGTCTGTTAGTTGATAAACGTATTTTTTCAAGCTCCCAACCGTCCTAAGCATAGGTACATTTTCTCTTTTATTCATCATAACTTTTTTCTCAGTGGGCTCAGAGACTAGCATAGGTTTGGTTTCAATTTTTTTCGCCTGAAACGAAGCTAGATTCGAGAAGAACCAAGAGGCTGAAAAGTTTGATTTGGTTCAACAAAATAATTCAAAAATATATTTCATTGAAAAATACATGGAACTGCTCCCTGGGCACGCCCCTGTACTTCATCAACTTTTATATATCTAAGAGATATCTCATTGAGATTCCACTAAGCATAAAAATAATAGATGTTTTTAAGAAACTTGAACACCCTATATATCGAAAACGAAGCGTTCAAATGTATAATGTTAATATGAAGATTTCATATTATTTCAAGTTCTATACACTGTTCAATTTTCGTATTAAAAAACGGACCACACTGTATATGGACATGAATTTCTTCAGTGTCTCTCACCTATTCAAAACAGAAAGTATATTGATTCTCATGTGACCAATTAGACTCATATATCATCTTTATATACAAAAGATATAAAATTGAACGCCAAAATTGATACTTTCCAGAACACTCAGAAGATGAGTCATGGCATTTAGTAAGGTTCAAAGAGGATGGAACATGGCTTGCATGTAAAAACTCAAATTTAAGAAGAAGTTCATCAAGTAACCATAAAGCAAGATGGCCAGGAGATGGTCGATGGTATGATGCTATAATATATATCGGTATCCTTTATTTCGTTTTGCATACGTCTGCATTTCGGCTAAATCTGTCTGCCACAAGTCTGCAAAACCTTTTATTATGGTTCTTCTTCTTTTGAAATTGCGCCTTGCAGGCTTGTGCAATTCTTCAACAATTTGTCTTTTGATTGGACTTATTTCCATACTTTCATCTTCAAGTAGTTGTGACCACTTTGAACCCCGTTCATATACTGATTACTTTTCTCATCCAACATGTACATATATAAGTGGAATTGAAGGAATGTATCAAGAAATTAAGAACCTGATATTTTTTAATACATTTATTGATGAAACTACATGACTATATGACTAATGACTATGTACAAACAAAAAACAAAAATCAGTCGAAGATGATGGCATCCTCGAGAATCTGCACCATCTCGAGCTCGTCGAACGCGTCCATCTCCATGTCCTCCATGATGAATGGATCCAGGTAAGCACCCCTTGCTACTGGACGGTCATCCTCCTCCTCCTCGACGTCGCTCTCCGCTCTTCCGATGCCGAGTCATCTCCATTCCCCATAAGGTCCATACTGCTACTGCTTCTGTCAGAGGCCCCATCGCTGTCGCTGTCTTCGTCTCCGAAGATGACATCCAATACCCAGGGGAATGGGAATGCAGCGTCGCCAGAGGAATCGCAGGGTCCATCAGCTGCAGGTGCTTCCCATGGTTGATGGACAGCATCCGAGGACGAATCGCAGGGTCCATCATCTTCTTCTTCTCCTCGCCAATTTCCAACCGCAAGTCGATAGCTGGCTCCGTTGTGGTTGGTGGTGGTGTCGGGCTGGTAGTTGCTGTCCATCTTGGAGAGTTGATTTCGAACTGACTATCTCGAGGAGGAAGCAAGTATTTATATGCAGCGGTTGGAGGAGGGGGTAATAGAAGTAGTAGGGGAAAGAGTAGGGAAGAAAAAGTAGGAGGTCGTAGTCGCTGGGGAATCAATGAGTGGAGATGGTTAAAGTAGTAGGGGGGAGAGTAGAGAGGGAATTAGGGTAGCGATAGGTAGTAAGAAATCAATCGTCAATTGAATTTATTCATATATTATCCAAATCAATAAATACATCATTGTCCATTACTAATTCTACACACATATACAATTCATACACCAACACTATAATATACAACTTATATATAAAACATATTAACATGAAACAAACACATCTAAGTTCGCTCCAAATATTCCTCATTCATCCGATTGAAATGTTCAAGGCGAGACTTCTCCACTTCACAGACTTGGCGAAATTTTTCTTCTGTCGTCAATTGTCGACCTATCTCAGCCAGTCGTGAAAGCAATTCATCTCTTTCTGATGATAAACGAGTAGTTTTGCTTTCACTATCTGTGATCAGTGCATTCACGTTCGCATACCATCGCTTCAATTCACCATCATATTGCCTTATGGCTTCGATAGGTGCTATTGGAGGCGATGGAATGCGCCCGTGAATGGGAGCATTACAATCGGTACCATTATTGCCAGCAGCAGCAGCAGCAGCAAGCCCGTTGAACGCCTCTTGAAGATTCGGCAGTTGGACAGCCGGACGTATAATATCCACACTTATAATTCTGACCCGCTCTGGCTGCTCCTGCTCCTGCTCCTGCTCCTGCCCCTGCTCCTGCTCCTGCGCTTTCTTCTGCTCCTGCTCCTGCTCCTTCTCCTGCTCCTGTTCCTGTTCCTGCTGTTTCGATGTGGTTGATACATCATGATCTCTGCCGGCATTATACCACATGCCAGCCTTGCCACTTCGGTAGGGGTTAGATTTGCCTCGATTTCCCAGAAACTTTCGAAGAATTGATGGACTCCCACCTCTCATCCCCAAATTCTTTTTCATAGGCGAAGGTTTCCGGCAATCGATTTCAGGCTTATCCAACGATGACGGCGTCAGTGATGGTGAAGACGAAGGTGAAGACGAAGGTGAAGACGAAGGTGAAGACGAAGGTGAAGGAGTCTTCTTGCCGAAAAAGAGTTTCTTTCCTTTCCGCATCAAGACACCACCATTGTCGACGTCGCCATCATTTGGATCTCGGACCTTGACGCCAACCTCCAACCGTGATGATGCCTCAAATTGGTTTCGGCTCATCTTGAGGCATTTCGAAGGCCTTTTGAATGCCCCAGTTGCGGGACCAGCACTTGTAGATGGGGTAGGGCCGGATGGTGATCCTTCAAGTAGGGGCATATCTGATAATGTTGCTGACACGCCTGCCCAAGCCTCATCGGTTGTCAGCAATTCACTATTGAAGCTGATATCCAGGTCTTCTTGATCCACATTCAAATTGCTGATAAACCCATCAATGCCTGAAATACAAATTATGAAATGTATAAAATGAGCTACCGTCAAGTTATCGAGAAAACTCACTCAGATTAGGGAGAGATCCAATGTCTCCTTCTGCTGCTGCGAAAGCTGTGGTTAAATCGGTGTTAGGCATCTGAAAAAAAAATCATTTCAGATCATCGTAGACTATTTGATGAGAAACTGTGAATCGAAATACAATTCACTAGCAATGATCCATATGGCAACAAAACTTGTACTTACAATTGGTTAATCGACGATGTAGTTGGATTGGCACAAAAAAAAGATGGTATATCGAGAGTACTCTGGTAGTGGAGCTAGTGGATGATATCTGCTAACAGAATGAGGAGTCTCCGTGTATTCAATGAGTTTTATCTGCTAAGCTCCACCTATTCTCCTTCCACCGCTAATATCCGCCTACATCCCCTCCCCCCCTTCCTCCCCCACCTAGTCTCTTTTCACCAAAACGAACCTTATCGAAAATGTGTGCGTAGCTCATGGTCGAACTCCACCCAAGGCTGCATTATTCAATGCGAACCAAAATTTCATTCGATAATCAATATTATTGTGGTGCGGCATCAGCTGGCTGATATATGTTAAAATATGAATAAAACACATCTCAAATAATCTAAGGAATAATTCATTCAAAAATACGTGTATATATATATAAATAATATAATATGTAGACTAGATGAAGAGTGTACAGAACTCGTATCACATTATATGGAGACTAGATTAAAAAATAAATATGAATATAAGCGTATGAGGTTGGGTACAGAGTTCGCATTATTATTATTATTATTATTATTATAATTATTATCGAGGCTCTGAGTGTTCCATCAACATTTTTATCAGGTCATCTAAATTATCGCTAGAATTTGATTTCTCAGCTGTTTGCATTGTAGCAGATATTGCTTGTTGTACCCAAAGCATATTACGTTCAGGACTCGTTTGATAAAATTCGATATCATTGTGCCCCCAAGGTAAAGTTTTAACAGTATTAGGTATGATAAACCGTTTATCGTCATGGTATGAAAGGGCGACTTTGTTTCTCATTTCAGTATAAATATCGTGCCGATCGCTACGAAAAGTATTCATTTTTCTGAATATCAAGCCACCATTTTCTACGATTTTCTTATAATCATCCATCGATAATTCACTTTTAACAACTGACCTTGAAACACCCTTCGCTTTTTTCAATTCGGAATTCGAAGATTGAACGTAATACGCTTTGGCACCCGTCCCATGAAAGCTCACAATAGGATCATTTGGAAATTCGTCCTTCATATTTCCCACTACTGATTTCGTTATTGGAATATTGAATTTGTTATCTACGGGGTAATTAGATGTGTCGAAATACCTTATATTCTCCTTCATGAAATTATAAAAGTTTTCTGTTTCTATTTTCAATATCAAAGAATCCGTATCAGTATGCAATAGCCACGATTTACCAGAGAAATGTTTCTTAATGCATTCATACAGAAAGTTATATATAACGACTTTTGACACATCTAATATGCTGAAACCTAAATACAGCGGTTTATCATAATGCACTTTAACTTTTCCCATATGGATTGCTACGAAATTTTCATGGAATACTTTACAGGTTTTATAATTGGGGAGTGCTATCAATGCATTAGCACCCTTCCTCTTTGTGATACTTTCCCTATGAGTCACAAGTTTGATATCGCTTCTTTTATCAACATTCTCCATGGTTTTGCCATAAACTGAGTTGACCATATTCTTGTATAAACTTTTATCAGCTTTATTTGTACTCTTATTACGCATTTCTGTATTGAGGTCAACATACTTTTTTAACCACGGGGATTGCTTGAATTTGAGAACTCTATGGGTTTTTATCAAGGTCAAACCGTTTTCCATAGCCTGTTTGAGATTTCTGTAATGAACAATATATTTAATTTTATTCGACAAATTAGGAATCAGTTTTTTCAGCTTAGATTTCGATCCGGGTGGAGCGATGGATTCCACGAGGAAGGGTAGATCTGAGTGTGCATCATGTAAATCTTCAGGATAGTACACATCAACTTCAAGGACATACCCATACGGGCTATCGTTTTCAACGCTCATGACATCTAACTCTATAATTTCTTGGTTGGTCAACCACCTAAAATCGGATGTTGGTAGTGGCTGTGACATACTATGACCATACAAGTTAGTTGCATCTAAATACATGATAAATGTTGATGGTTCATTTGGATTGAAGTTTGGGATGAACTTATTATTCGCAACATGACTCCTCAGACTACATTGACTAATCCCGCCTCTTATACCTTTTTTGAAAAAATGAATCATATCGATGTCGGTTAACAATTCCAATTCGATTTTTGTGTACCTCAACATAGCATCCCACGATAAACCGGGTGCAGTGAAGAATTGGCAGGGATCTAACTTGTACGTTTTCAAACAAACATTCCGGAAGTTCTCGAAAACATCACATAATAATAAAACATCTGATTTTAAATAAAGGTCGGAGTAATCACCGAGTGATTTACATTGGAATAAATTCCAAACATGCTCAGCTCTTCGATAATCCTCGTCCGAAATATGTGTATTAGATAAATTATCGAAAAAATCACTTTTTGATGGCAGATCTTCATTATCCAATTTATCCATAGACGTTATGAAACTATATGGAAAAACTCCCTTCTGCGTCATGTATTTGAATTCTTCAGGGTCGCGAAAATATCTAGCAGTTTCGACAAATTGAGATTCATTCAAATTTTCGGCCAAGGATTGCAGGGGTTGGGCAAGGAATTTGTAGCTATCCAAGAATCGCAGTTCCAAGAAGACATTCTGATTCACACCGTTTTTTCCCAAATATTCGTCTACTAAAATATGTTTGGTAAATGAAATATATTTTTCCTTGGTTTGCGCGATACAATCAACTCTCTCTTCTCTATCGAATATTTGCTTGATGAAAAGGTGGCTATCGTAGCCACTCATATTATGAAAAAATATGGGGATGAAATTTGGAATTTTAAAGTTCAAATTACATATTGAATGTGCGGCACCGAATCTTTTTTTTCCCGTTAGATGGCAGTGGTCTCTCACTTTGACGTCGCCATATATAAAAGCTTTATCGCAAATACCGCACTCCGTGGCATTAGCGAATTCAACTTCTTCTGCCGGAGTTAATTTTTCCATAGGAACTACACGTTTTAGAAACAGGTTGTATATTATTTTGCAGTCATTGACTAAATTGGATACGAATTTTTTTCGCAGCATCTTTTCCACGGAATGTAACATATTTCGTGATAGAATTATCGAAAGAGCATTTGATAAGGTATGCAAATGAATAAGGTTCATGTGCGAATGTTCTATTAGTAAAGGGTTTATTCGGATCTGGCTGACTAGTATGTATCGGTTTCAGAACTGATTCGAAATCTGCATAAATAACGAATGGTACTTTCATCTGTTTCTCAAATTTCTCGAATTTCAAAATGTTTTCAGGTACTGAATTTCCAAATTTATCGACTTTGATCTCTGTGGACGGAGTTGTAGTATATGTATGATTACAATCATTCAGCTGATGGCGTAACAACTTTGTTTCATCTGAGAAATATATCAAACAACCGTCGCAAAAAAATGTCTCATGCTCATGCAGGCAGATATCTGGCTAGATACCAGCCTTGATAAATTCTTTATCCAGCAATAGTGGCTATTCCCAGTTTCATCATCTGTGGTCAAAAGTAAATTCACATGTTTACTCATTCTTTTCTTGGAGTAATACAGTGGGCCGACTACATGATATTTCACTTGATGATTTTCAAATACACTCTCTAACCCGTAAACGTTGATGGAACAATCATTGAGAATTTCGAATTTCGGAATGCTACTCACTTTAACAGGGAACTCTATACCCACCAAATTCAGAACTGTAGAATAGTGCGGATATGAAGAGGTTTCGCAAACATTAGCTCTTGCCGGATACAGTGCAGACGTCACAGCCCAAGCGAAACAGCACTCGTCCTGATTCACTATGTTTACAACGGCCTTTTTATTCTCTATGAAACTAGGTAGCTTCATGTAGGAGCATCCACGCAGAGGGCTGTACTTGTTGATATTGATTTCCAGGAACATGATTTTTTCTAAAGCCCAACCTATAACAATAGTAACATCTGTTAATAATCAGAAATATTTCAGAAATCATACCAACTCACCAGAATCACGCTCCTCGAATTCGGTCGTTTGATTCAATAAGATGTCCTTGAATGTGTCAACCACGGCCTCCAAATCCAGCGATGAATCCATGATGTGATTTGGCGTCATGAAGGATTTGATGTCATGAAGATCTTGGGATTGTAAAATGTATCTTCCAAACACTTCCATATTCACCTTGATGGAGTGGTGAATCGAGATTATATTATCCAATAAAGATATAATGGTTGCCTTATTCTCATTAAAAAACGTATTGTAATTCAATACATCAGTTCTGCATTCCAATCGATAGCTCACAATGCGGCATTTGAACGCATTTTCAATCACATATACTCCGTCCCTATAATTGACGCAAGCGTTTGTCAGATGCTCCAATGTCCTTTTATGCGCACCCATTTTATCGGTTGGAATGGTCTTATTGCAAACAGTACATGTCTGCACATTTGCAGAAGTTGCTGCTTTCTGAGTGCCATCTTCCAGTCAAGGCTTCTTTGCAATAGATGGGTTGAAATTTCCCACACATGCAACCCTTTGATGACGTCGTAGATTGTCACTACGTGTGAAAGGTTTAGCGCACACACTGCAAACTAACATTTTGTTTAGATGATTTATCACTCACAAAGAACTATTCAACTTGATGTTTGATGATAGTATTGAGAGAGAACTGTGCTCTCATGGACACAACTATTGGGTTAATATAGGAGGGAGTCATGACGTAACACAGCACCCCACTTCTATCAAAACGACCTCGACCAGCCTACTCCCATTTTCAAGGTCGCACACGCTTTCACCTCCCTCTCCAAGGTCGAGGTCTCTCTCTCTCTACAACTCAAGGTCACTCGTTCCCAAGGTCACATATGCGAAGGTTACTCGTACAACCTTCCTTCAAGGTCACTTCATCTCGCCCTCAAGGTCGCCTCCGCGTTCAAGGACGCGCTGTCGACACTTCACTATAAGAGGTTACTCCCGCCCAAGGTCAGACCCGTTCAAGGTCACTCCCGCCTAAGGTCACTCCCGTCCAAGGTCACTCCGCCCAAGGTCGGAGGACGGTGACCTAGGGCGGAGAGCCAGAACCAGCCAATCTTAACTACTCGAATCCTCGTGTCATGTCTTACACGATTTTTATTTTTGCCGAACGTGGTATGTTGACAAACAAACACTTTTCTGAATTTCAGTCGTTTAGCATTTGGATAAGTATATCGGACTATCCAATTGGTCGCTGTTAAATCGCCGAACTCTTTGATCAAGTCGTCACAAAATTCAGATGCGAGTTTTTCTTTTTCGTCATAATGAGCACGAATCTCACATGTGTAATTGAAATCGCTAATGAATGTGAAATTCATCAATCTAGCACTCGTGTTATTGCAAAATTGCATCAACATACTCTTTACACTTTCCTCCATTTTCAATGCACTCTTTAAACACGAGCCGAAGTTAAGACGGTTTGCCAAACTGCAAACTGAAACAAACAACACAAAAAACAGGAGATATCGCCCCTCCTACCCGTAACAAAATCTACTGTATCCAGACGCTTCAATATTCAGCACATAGCGTCCTAAAGCAGGAGAGAATGTCGCGCGTATCATTGCCAAATCCTGGGACATTGTCTTTCGCGATTCGGCATACATTTTTCTCAGGTTGCGTCGTACCATAGGAGACAATGCCAATACGCGTCCCGGACCGCCCACACACATGCATGCATATATACATACATACATCCCCAGGTTTTGTTTCTTATCAACCCTAGAGGCTTGATTTGAATATTACTAAATTAGAGCACAGGAGAATAGACCGTAGCCTGCTTTTTTTCTATAAACTGATGAACCATGTAGACTCTCCAGAACTCCTGCATCAAATAAACTTGTATGTATGTACATATACTCTTGACTCATTATGCCAATTATGCAATCGAAACTATCTCGTATATAATCTAGATATATTCAGATCAAGTCTCAAACCATACAGAATAGCCATTATCGAATAAAAAGTGAACACCAAAGTCGTTTTGGTACCAACTGAACCCCTGACATTCCTTAATTCTTTCATTTTTTAATATTTTTCATTTTTTTTTATTTTTTTCAATATTATGTTGTTTTTGAGCGTATATACTATAGTTACAGAAACATGTAATTATGGCAATCTGTATGTTTATGATAAATAAATAAATAAATATTTGTATTTTGAATTAATTAATTAATTAGCTCATATATTTTGTATGCAATTTTTTGTTGTTTTTTTTTGTTCTCATGATCTCATAATTTTTTGTATGCTTTTTGTAGTGCAATTTTATGTTCAAATTGTATTATATTCTTATGCTAATTCTTGTAAAACTTACGAGCACGTACAAGTGGATATGCTACTTTTGTGTTTGATTGTTTGTTCATTAATTGAGTGTTGTTTGTTAGATTTATATTCTAGATTTCTTACTGAAAAATGTTTTTATCTCTACTGTTAAGTGTTGTCATTTTTTGAATGAACATCATTATTATTATTATAGTTATTTAGTGTGAATTTCTATTCGTCATAGGGAATCAGCATTTGGGTTGAGTTTTCTTCTTTTGTATTCGATTTCGTATTGAAACTCTTCCAGTTTGAGTCGCCATCGCGCAAGTCTAGAATTTGGTTGTTCGAGTGACATCAGGCACTTCAAAGTTTGATGGTTGGTTAACATTTTGAATTTTCTACCATAAAGGTAGGGGCGGAAATATTCCATTGCCCAAACGATTGCCGAAAGTTCCTTTTCAATAGTACTATAAATGAGTTCTGATGTCCTCGAATCGTACACCACTGGTTTATCGCTACCGATAGGTCCTCGTCAAAATAATTAAAGAAGTTTATTCGCGTTCGAAAAATAAACAGTCCGAAACCATCAGAAGCATGCGCAGTTCCACGGAACTTGAAAAAATCGCACTGTTCTGTGAAATTGCGCATGCTCCTGATGGTTTCGGACTGTTTATATTTTGAGCACGAACAAGCCTTATGTGTTGTCTATTGTAGTCGCTCTGATGATGGAAATATACATTTCCGAAAGCTCGAACAAACTGTAATGAGTTCACTTTTACTTTGCTTCGATCCCCACTAGCAAGCTAGTTTTATCTCTAACGTGTCAGCATCGACCTCCCTTCCTTCTCTCTCTATATAATTAAACTTAGTCAAATCATTATTTTCCTTGAACAATTTTCTATACCCTGTTCTTCTGAGACATGACTGTATCGAAGATTATGTGTTCTTTCGGTCACTAAATTTTTGTGTCCGTTTAGTTGCACCTAGAACAATTAAAAACAATAGTTATACCAACTTATTGTATTGAATTTCGATAGTTATATTCCATAGGTGGTTACAAAATCGTGATTCCTCAAGAAACGACTTTCAAACTTTGGGCGGTTACATCAGATCCAATTTTGAAATGAACACACAAACTATTTCGCGAATACTTTTTTCAGGGTATATTTCAGTAGATCTTCGTACATTGACGTCATTAATACCATTTCAAGACATCATCTCAGACGAATTTTGAAAAAAAGCAAGATGGCTATATTTGGCAGAAACATTTTTATTCAAAATATAAGATATATGTTGACTTTGACCAAAAATTTGTAGATTACTGAGAAGAAAGGTCATGACCTTCAACGTCATTGACATCTGGAATAACATTCCGGTCTGGTACATCCTCATCAGCAATCAGACTGCTGAAAAATTGTTTGCAGTCATCTGATACCCCACAAGATTTAAACATTTAGGAGAAGATTAAAACTAGAGTTTTAAACTTCTCCTGAAGATGCTACCATAGTTGGCGAAACACGTGTCGAGGCGTTAAAAAATCGGTTTGGTTAGTGGTAAAGCAGTGTAGTGTAAGGAAGTGTGATAATTGAATAGAACTAACCGACAATTCCTACATACATCTTTCATATATCTTCCATGTATGTGATGTCCTTTTGTATCTATGTAGGGTGCTCCTGAATTTTTATAGTTTTTTCTTATATTTCTCTTCCAATTATTTGGACTACGTTTTTTGGAGTTTTTATGTCACTTCTGTGTCCAGATCATGATCCGAGAAAATTCGAATAACTGAGTTTTTGATATAGAAACAAATAAATATTGTGTAATTTCGTTTGGTTGTTTCGATTGATGGTTTTAGTGGACTGTTTTTTTAATAGCTTACTGATTCTGGTAATACATTTCCTCGTCTAGGATTTGAATTATACAAACTGAACAACGCCTAACTTTTGAACAATATGTATATTCGTCGATATTACATAAAGGGAATAAGAATAATGAATAATTATAGAATTCAGTGAAATGAGCAATCAACTGAAGATCAGAACGCCTTATCCCAATTGGTACTGAATAATTCCTGGTTTTTAGATTCACAATTCCGCCCCCTTTCCTGCATGTGGCTTAGCTATGTTTACGGTTCCCTGCAGGTAACGTGCATTGTTTAATGTCATCGTCACCTCGGTTGATAGGACCACCTCACCAGACCGAGTCCATGAATACCGACACTGAAAGTTCGCCAGTGGCGTATAAGCACTAAATTAACGTAACATGTCCCCCCCCTTGGAAGACAGTCAGTCTTTCAACTAGAATGTTAATCATTGTTCATTCGGCACACTAACGGTCACTGTTTAGAAAATGACCGTTTAACAAGTTCATTCGATATTCTGACGTTAAAAAACTCTGGTTATTCCATCAGGTCCAGGAGTCAGGCTTTGAGCTTCATCTGGAAGGTGGAAGATTATCTTCGCAAATCAGCACGAGAGTGTCATTTTCTAATTTCCCAAGGTTTTTAGTCCACTTGGTGCGCGTTTGTAGTTCCCCTATGAATTCTTTGGACCATCTTGTCCAAAAATCTCGTTGCAACTTCAGGAGGTATTGATAGCGTGACATTCGGTTTATTCGTAATGCGGAATAATCATGATCCGGAATCAGGTGTCAGGATATCAAAATCATTGGGGTCCGTGGATAATGGAGTTATTGGACGGAAATTTAGGATAGCTTCGATTTGGACTAACACTGTGTAGAACTCTTCGAAGGTCAAATGAGCTTCCCAGAAGACTCGCTTCAGATGATACTTTGTACTTTTCACCCCCGCTTTCCATAATCCCCCGAAGTGGGGAGATTGGGTTGGAATGAGATGTCAATTCAATTCGTCATTATGCATTGTTTGCTCAATTGAATTACCATGTTCGTTGAAAAACTCGCTCAATTCAATCAGTTCGGCTTCGGCACCGACAAAATAAGTGCCGTTATCTGAATAGATTTCGTGTGGTTTGCCTTTAAGAGATACAAACCGTCGAAGTATAGGATTTATGGTTTGTGATTTTAGGAGGGCCACTTTACCCTTCACGCTTAAAAGTGTCACAGTCACTTCACGGTGGTTATTTTTACTTCTGAAGTATATACATGCCCCATAGGCCACTTGAGTTGCATCTGCAAATCCATGTAAATAAAATTTTACAGGCTCGTCATAAATCACTCCTCTAGGAGGTTCAACTGCGTTGAAGTCACAAAGTTGTTCCCTGAATTGACGCCATTGACATGATGAGGTTTGCCGTAATTTGTCACCCCAGGTAACTTTTATGGAGCACATTTTTTGTCGCATTACATTTACTAGTAATATACAGGGTGTGAGCAAGTTAAACAGAAAGAATATTTGTGAAACTTTGGATAATATAGAAAGTTTCGTCACAGCTTGGATTTTTGAAGGTTTCACAGAATAGGTTGAAATGTCACGTTCGCATGACCAAAATAACCCTAGGATTTTCATATTGAATTTTTCACCAAATAATAACTTATTCGTCTACAAATTGGCTGTGTCAACATTTTCGAGAACTTTCTGGTTTTTTGATGACCACTTCCTCTGGTTGAAAGAGGCCTTTTCGAGAATCGAGGATGCCTCGGTCGGTATATTCTCTAGTGACTCGAACTTCTTTTTGGCTATTTGTTTCTAGGATAAAAGGAGTTTCTATCAAGAATATATTAACGATAATTTTGCCATTGATATCACGAAATGTGGTTTTCAAAGAAACACGTACCTCGTGGTCTGACCATCTTGGTCCGAGATTTTCAGGCTCTTCGAGTAACTTGAACTTGTCCAACTATCTCTGTATGGCAGTTGTCGCTAAGTTACATATGGTTACGCTGGATGATTCATTCGAACAGGTTGGTTCAGATACAACCCATTCCTGCACGGTTTTTTGTAAGGTTGCCTTTTGTTTGCGCAGACTAATCTGACCTACGCATAACAGGCTATAAAATATCTCAGCACCCACAAGCAAATCAATTTTGCCAGGGGTATAAAAACCAACATCAGCCAAACTGATTTGATTCGGAATTTCCACCAATTTCTCATTTATTGAAAATGATGACATTTGATCAAATATTCTCGGAATTACCAAGCACGTGATTGTTGCCTGGTAGTCATTATATAAAGATTTTATCTGAACTTCACACTTGTATTTTACATTCGACACTACTTGAGTAATGCCCACGATAGAATCATTTACATCGGATATTTCTAGCCTAAAATCAAGTAAAACACGGATATTGTGAAAATTGTCACTACAATATTTCAGTCACTACGGCTGTTGATAACAAAACGTTATCTGTTTGGAGAAAATAGCAATTAGTCGATGCCTTGTTGGACTCTTGCTGTCGCTTGTATGTACACTAGGATTTACATTTGAAATTGTGTTTGAAGTGCTTGGTCATATTTCAGATCCAGAATTGCCTACAGGATCACTGGATGCTTAACTTTTATCAAAATGAAGTAGGGTTTGATGTCGTGAGTTGCATTTTCGACAGAAACTTGCTCGAAAGTCTTTACTCAAATGATTGGATTTCAAACAACTCAAACACAATTTACTCGTTTTACACCTTTCAATAGGGCTATTTACAGAAAATTTACAGAATTCATAACAATTTGTTATGCAATGGTCACCCTTGCAAAACCCACATTTCACTTGAAATGTTGCGAATGTTCTCTGAATTGGAGGCTGTGATTTGAACCTACTTGTTGTAGGTCTCATAGCCTCACTCGGTTCTTTATCATTCTCGCGACTTTCAATCTTTTGCAATGTGTCGGATTTTTCTTTGAGGAATTTCTTGAGATCACTCAAAGTTAGAAGACTACCACCTTTGTTATATACCTTCCACGATTGTTCGATTTTTTGTCAAGTCTCTCACACATGAGAGAAATGACTAGAACTCGTCAGTGGGTAGCCCCTTCCCCTTCAGCGAGTTCAATTGCTTGATAATCTGATTGCTAAGGTTTCTCAATCCTGCTAAGGAGGATTGAGGTCAGTGTAGGCATGTTACTAACTGATTCAAATGGCTATAGACTAACAGGTTTTCATTATCGTAATTTTCACACACTAGTCTTCATGCTGAATTGTAGTTTGTGGCTGAAAAGCTGATAGCCTCAATTATTTGCTTAGCCTATCGGATCCAAATCATTTCGATTGTTCGCCAATGACACGAATGTATCTCGGAATTCAGTCCATTTTATGTAGCTACCTGTAAAGGTTGGTAGTCTGATTCTTTGCAATTCAACATTGAATTTACGAGTGGCAGAACTGACTGGATTATTATAAGAGCGATGACTTCTTGATCGGTTTGAGATTGAATTTGCATTCGATTCCGTAGGTTCTACATCTGAATCGAATCTTTCAATATTTACTTATTTGTGCTTTGTTATCATTGCTTCAGCCTTTGAAAGCAATGAGTCATGTTTCGATTATAGTTTTCCCGTATGTGAAATTGTTCTGCTACCTGAGCTACAACAATATTGTCATGTACCTCAATTAACCCCTGAAGTCTATTGATTTCTATAGATAAGCTATCCTGTCTATTCAATTCAGTTTCAAACTCAATTAGTTTCCTCGCAAGGAGGTGTTGATTTCCATCTGTTTCATTAACTACGTCATAATGGAATTTTTCGAAACTAGCTACACGAGCATTCAGAGAATCTCGTTGTCTCAATAGGTTTTGTAAATCTACCATCGTTTTTACACAGTACGATGCCAAAAGAATCTGAGAGGATCATGAAATTGTGAAGGACTCACTTTGGGCTCAAGCGCCGGCCTTGTCACTCACAAGTCTCGCGATTTCGATTGGTTGTTTCTCGGATTTTTCTCACCGTACGGAGAAGTCACTAGGCGAATTGTCTACACCAGCCATGTCAAACTCAAAGTCACTGGTGGGCCAAAAGCATGAAGACCATAGACTAGGTGGGCCGCAGAACCTTTAAAGAAGACAAACTACTGAAAATCTTAACGAAAAAAAGTACTATTATGTCAGAAGTATATTTATTAAATTTCTAATAAGAAGGACATTGAAAAAACTTACAAACATTAACTTCTTTTGCCAGATATTTGACATCTTCTGTCTTTAATCAAGTTGTCTATTTGTGGCGTGAATTCATCGGCGGAAATAACTTTTAAAACTGCGTCCAAGTGTGCGTCCGTCAATCGCGATCTTGCGGGAGACTTGTTTCCTTTCATCAAAGAAAATGATTGTTCACACTTATAGGTACTTCCAAACATTGACAGGATTTTACAGGCAAGTTTTCTCATTTCTCGGTATTGAAAAGGCAAATACTTAAAATTCGAATGTACCAACACTATCAATTTTTTTTTTTAAATGGGTTTGACACTGAATATCAATCACTTCCATCTGCAAGTGAGGAGGAACTTTATCAATATCGATAGTGAAGAGACCAGTAAATAAAGAAAAATTGTTTTCTTTGGACTTGAAATCCTGAAAACGCTTTTCAAATTCTGAAAGAAGGCTTCCCATTTTCTCTGTATACATTTTGTATGATATTGGGCCACTTGTACTTTCCTGATACGCCTTGCAAGTCGGAAAATGTGACAGATTATCCACCGCTAACAGGTTTTTCCACAGCATCATCTTACACTTGAAAGCTTTAACATGATCATGCATATCTGTTATAATTTGACGTGGTCCTTGCAATTTCGTATTCAAGTCCGACAAGTGTTTTGTGATGTCTACCATAAATGAAAGATCTTGTAAAAAAGGTACGTCGGATAATAAGCTGACATCTTGTTCATTCACTTCCATGAAAAGGCGTATTTCTTCTTTGAGTTTCCAAAACCGATCGGGAACCATATAACACGAAAACCATCGCACTTCTGCATAATAAGGTAAACCAGTGTACTCACTTTCTAAATCACGTACAAACGCAGAAAACCGTCGCTGATTCAAGCCAAATATCTCTATCAACAGCACGAAGAAAAACAGCGAGTTGCGCCACACCACACACATCTGTACTTTCGTCACAGGCAATAGAAAATGCAATGAAAGAGTATGATTTTATTTTTATCTGTTCGATTTTATTGGCAGCCAACTCGGTAACTCTTTCAGCGACAGTATTCCGGGACAAGGATATATTTTGAAAAGCCTTCACGCTCCCGGGACTTACAATTTCCGCGGCGTTCACAAGGCACTCTTTTATAAATTCATCTTCAACAAATGGTTTTGAGTGTTTTGCGATCAACTCCGACAGTACGTAGCTCGCTTGAACGGCAGATTCATTTTCTTGCTTTGGACGTGTAAACATAAGCTATTGATCTTTTAACCGTGATTTTAACTCTTCTAACTTTTCGTTTCTAATCATGCCTGTATAATTGTCAAACTCAGTTTTATGACTATCATAGTGACGTTTTATATTATATATATCAGGCAAATAATTTTGTCTTTCACTTCACAGCAAAAAAACTCTAGTTCCCACTTTTCTTGAAAGATACGATGCTCATCTCCAAGTTTCCTCTTACTTCCACTTGGTTTTGAAACAGGCATGTTGAAAACTTTATCCGAAATAAATAACAATGAGTACTGTTACGTGTTGTAACAATAAGTACGCAACTAAACTCGCAATTCTATCGCAACTGACTCATAACTGACTGAACAACTGAACTGAATCGAGCGGTATTGGCTTATATCCGGATTGTGATTTCTTGACAGTTCTTTCCAGAATGTTCAGGTAGCGTCATCTGTGTTCTCGCGCGATAGAACTTTCCGGAACAAGCCAGGCTTTTGGGCAGGGTATTCTTCAACCCTTTGTGTACAATGACAATTGATGACGTTGGCAATCAAAGGAGTTACAGGATGTTTTCATTAATTGATCTTGAATTTACCATTTTCATGTTCAGATTTTAGTAGTGAATACCATACAACGTCACCAATTGTCATTGAAAACTGAAAAGCTTCAAGACAAATAATACGACTTCGCAATTGAAAAAATCTCTTTATGTTGAAAAAGGGAGCAGAATCGGTCCCGAAACGTCCAAAGATAAGTGAAAATTTGATATTTTTTCTATATACCTTTATTTCTCTTCTCCAAAAATTTTTCAATACAAATTGACACTGACAAGCTAGTGAATTTTTCTTTTAGGCTCTCTGATAGGAAAATTCTTGAAACGCAGTGACATTTTGGGGCAAATCATCTGATTTGTCCTTACTACACGTATATTGAAATAATATTCATATTTTTATTTTATAGAAACGAGGAGAGAAAATCCCAAAAAATTTGGAATAATGAATTTACCACCTCCTCGATTAACCTACAGACAGTATTTAGTTATAAGTGTTGATTATGGAATCTAAATGTACCATTATTGGTGGAAAAAGTTCACATAATACAAAACATGGGAAAAAATATTATTTATAAACCGCGCATAGTGCGGGTGAGTTAATGTTAAGAAACCATTTTTTTAAGATCAATAATAAGGGCTTAGATAAATAGAATTTTGACAAAGTTCACTTATCAAAATGAAACAACAAATTCCAGCTCCACATGTTGCTTCATTTTGATAAGTGAACTTTGTCGAAATTCTAATTATCTAAGCGCTTATTATTGAGCTTAAAAAAATGGTTCCTTAACATTAACTCACCCGCACTATGCGCGGTTTATAAATAATATTTTTTCCCATGTTTTGTATTATGTGAACTTTTTCCACCAATAATGGTAGGTACATTTATATTCCATAATCAACACTTATAACTAACATAAGCATTGTTTCTTCTTACAGATTTTCTTTTCAACACATTTGCTGATGATGAAGGATTAATCCTTCGAAACATGTCCTTTTTATGTCCATGACCGTTGGTCATTATTAAAATTTTTTATGTGGTGGAGTTGTGACTGTAAGTTCTTTCACCCCTCCTGATTAGTGTTATTCTTTTACCTCTATACATTCTGTAATACCACTTCTGAGCTTCATTCCATTGAACGAACCAAATTTGTGAAAACTGAAGACTCGACTGAACAAAACATAATACCAATATCTGCAATTGGCGTCCAATAATTATCAGGTCCAAAAGTAGTTATGTGATATTAAATACATTGATTTCTCTTATTCTTATAGGAATTCTAGAATTTTTATTGAATGAGTAAATTTTTAATCCAAAATCGTCTGGAATAGATAAGCAGGTTTGGTACCTCACGCCTTAACTCAAATTCTTCACAGCTGAATGATTATACAAAACATGCATGATTCCATTTGATTCAAATACTTGCTCAACTGCAAATTACAATAATGAATTATTCATTACCCTGTAACATGAAAATTAGCCTTTTTCATATTACATGGTATATCTAGTTTAGAATCTCAAAATAAACAAAAAACTTACCATCATAAAGATACCAGACCATAAATATTGATTTCTAACGTTTAAAGAAACTGATATGGTATCTCCACTATGATATGCTCACAATTGTTCACTCTGTATAATACCCTTTATTCATTTGAAAATACACAAATATCTATCACATCATATCTCATTCATTTTATGGGTCATCAATAGGCCTCTTGCAGTTTGTAATCTGAAAGTCTTGAAGATAGCTGAAAATAAACAAAGGATAATAAGTTGATAAATATGAAGGAATTTGATTGAAATTACCTGGATAGAAGTGTCCAACAGTGTAGATATACTTTCTGTTCCCTTCCCAATGATTTGAAGCTCCTGAACAGTAGAATGTTGACCTGAAATGAACAAATGAATGAAGTCAATTTATAAATTCAATGTAAACATCTTGGAAAAATATTTCAACTTGAGAACTTTCAAAGTAAACAAACACATGCCTGAGTTAAATTTAGATATCTACCTTGTTGATTCCTTGGCTGAAGTTATTGTAATTTCGAATACATCTCGATTTTTCTTGATCATTTATGTGGGGTTATGTTATTTATTTGATTTATGCGAATCTGACAGAAGTGATAACATAACCTAATTTGTTCTTCTTCTACTTTCTATTAGTTATCTTTCTACTCAGGACAGTGGCCTTATTTGTAGTTCGGAGTGCAATAGGAGATTTTGCATCTTTGTTTATCGTTCCTGATCGTGAAGGATGGAAGAATACAGCTGTTGCAGCCTTGGGACAACAGGAGTCAGAAATGTCTGTATGTTTAGATTTCCCGCTCAGATTTCAAATCACAGGAAATGATATGTCATCAATTTTCATTAGGAGTATTGGTATGATTGATGTTAGTTCCAATTTGAACCAATCAGGTGATGCCAGATCGTCACGCGTCAGTCACGTGTGTTGGATATTTTGTTTTTTTTTAAATGTGCAGTGTCGAAATTTCGATAAGTTGTCTTTTCCAAAGTTTTTTATAAATGTCTTGTGATTTGCTTTGCGCATCAAGTTATTTCTTCTCCTTCCGGCAACTTCATTTTCTGCAAGATGCTGGAAGACGTGACATCGAAAATGAGAAGGGGATCTCATTTTGATTTTGGTGAGGCTGCAGGAAGGTGCAAGCCTAATAAACAGGCCATCCAGATTGGAGGTGAGTTATTTTCTTTTCTGAGGCTCTCAGCCATTTTTGTGAATCACAAGACAGTGATCCCGAATCTATTCTTATAGATTTGTGGGCCTGTCAATTGGGGCCTGGGACCAAGAGGCCATTTTGTGAGACCACGCCGGTCACTTTACCTCCCAGAGAGGATTTCTCGACTTTTGCTGAGGAGTTGCTGGGGCTGATTCTGACTCTGGACTGTACAAGACACCCTGCTAGGATTCTGGCCGGTGATCTGTTTGCTGCGTATCATGCTGAGCTATTAGAAGAGTGGTTTGCTGGATCACCTGCGGCTGTTTGGGGAACTTCGCTTCCAGCCCAGTCACGAGGTCATGTCACCTCAAGTTCAACAAGGAGTTGCTGCCCACTAGGTCTCTTGTCTGCTATGAAAATTGCAGTCCTGGGACATCAAGAACTTCACTGGCAGATGTAATCTGTCCTGCCTAGGATCACCTACGTTCCAGAGGCTGAACCCTAGCCTGAATTCCACCTAGTCACCAGGTATCATTTAAAAACCACCTTAAAACTTGGTTTCGATTGAACTACATCACCACCATGTCATAACAATTATGCTTTCTTGAATTTCTCATACCATTCACATTTTTGTTTTATTGAAATTACTTGATTACATATAAGGTATACCTATTAATAAAGTTAGGAAGCTGTGTATGCTTCGATATGGGCCTATAGCGGAGTTAGGGAATTTTTCAGTTAGTCCTCATACCTAGTGAGACTACAATGAGTGTATTTTGCAAGGTATTTTTCACATGAAAGTTTAAATCACTAGTTGACTATAATAAAACAGATATTTCTGTCAATACCTATAAAATTGTGAATGATTTTGATCTTCTCATCTAATCTTTTATTAAAATCCACATGAGACCACAAGTAGTGTTTTTATTCAATAATAGTTTACATTTCAGGTACAAGTTATTTCTTTGAGAATCATAGATATATCGTCTGAGAGTAAGTAATTGTAAATCGTTGATCTTAACATCTGATACAATTTTTCTAAGTTTCAATCTTCAATAAACTTAGTGGCGCTCAACTGGCCACCTAACAAAATCCAAACACCAAGCCATTGGTTCACCAGACACAAGAGCTGCCGGAGCAAATTGTGGTACTTGCTTTTCTGATTTTCATTTTTGAAAATAAAATAAAAAACAGTAAAGTTTGTATCAACCCACAAACTCATTGTTGAACATCTTTGGTATTATTGATCGTGGAATTCTTACACCACACACCTTCACAAGTCTGAAGGATAGTTTATGCTGTGGACCCGATGGAATCCCTCCATATTTCTTAAGGAGGTGCATCTACTCCGTGAGCACACCAATACATCTGATTTTCAATATGTCACTAGAACAAGGTGTTCTGTTGAGGATATCTCAAACTATAGGGGTATTAGTTTGCAATCTTGCTTGCCTTAAATGCTGGACTCATATGTTACAAATTACCTAGCAGCATGGATTCAGCAAGGGAAGATCCACTGTTACCAACTTACTATCTTTTCAAAATATAATCTTGAATGCTTTCGAGACCGGGTATCAAGTTCACTCCATCTATAAAGATTTCTAGAAAGCATTCGATAGGGTGAATCATGAACTACTGGTCGCCAAGTTGAATGCGTACGGTATCTCGGGTAACCTGCTGAACTGATTCCAAAGCTTCTTAACAGGCAGGTACCAGTGGGTCAAAATAGGCAATTATTTCTCAGATATTATAGAAGTTAACTCTGGGGTGCCTCAAGGAAGTCATTGTGGTCCTTTTCTATTTACCTTATTTGTAAATGACATTGCTCTCAGAATAGAGTACTCTCCAATTCTACTTTTTGCGGATGATATGAACATTCTCAAAGGAAAGCAATTGCCAAGAACTACAGTGTGATATTAATAACCTTGTTCGATGGTGTAATTTAAACGGAATGGATTTGAACCTCAATAAATGCTTCTTTATAAATTTCAACAGATGTCAGACACCTGTAGATTATACATACTCCATTAACTCAATAGATCTCGATAGAGTAACTCAAATAAAAGACCTTGGGGTATTATTGGATGACAGACTATCTTTCAGCACATAATAATGATATCCCTGAAAGCACGCAAGATGCTTGGTTACATCAAGAGGGTATCCATAGATCTCTCAATCAATTCCTTTGAGGTTCTCTACTGCGCTTTTGTCCGTTCAAACTTGGAGTATGCGTCTGTGGTGTGGAATCCCTATTATCAGACTTACATCAACATGCTAGAAACAGTCCAACACAAATTCTTAAGAGCTCCAGCGTATAAACTAGGAATTCAGGTAGACAACTATGACTTAGATTATCCATCCCTATACTCATTATCAAAAATAACTACTCTAGAAAACAGGAGAATTGAGGCCGACTTATGTTTTCTGTTCAAGCTGCTAGCTGGTGAATTCTGCTCTGCTGATCTCATATGTCATATTGAGTTCAAAATTAATAATTCTAGCACTAGGTCAAAGAACACCTTTCACATTAGGCATCATTACAGAAACTATGGGTTCCACAGTCCTCTAACGAGAATGGTAAGGAAAGCAAATGATGTAGATTTGAACCACTTCGGAATATCCATATCTACTTTCAGACTTGAGCTGAAAAAATAATTGGCTTAGTGATACTAGACGTTTGTATGTGATTGATCTCTCATCATAATAAGAGTTTTTACAATTTTGTGTAGTATAATATGTTTCCTTCATATATTCGTAGAACCACTGTTTTAAAGTAGGAGTGTTAATGTCCTTCTAGTGAGTTAGTATTTGTAGGAATATTTTAAAGACTGCTATTATTATTTATTGTTTCATGATTTTAGTTGTGTTCGATATTTCCGTGGATAAATAAATAATAAGAACAAAGCACAATTCCGATATTATTTTTATAAAGCCGACCCCTGATGACATAAACAAAACACTGAAGCCAATGCTATCCACTTTGCCGCCGCCTATGAACAAAATGGATGCTAGGTTGATCTCGACACCACTTCAAAGTCATGAACGACAACTTGGGGGTTCCTGCGTATTGAGCAGAAGCGTTTTCAGGCGAGCAACTGACCCTACCTACATATTCGGGGGTTGCTGCGATATGACAACTAGCAGTCTAGATAGAGTAGTAGGTCGGTGTTCGTACTGTTTCCAATCGCTATTACGATGGTTGAACTCTCGACACCCCCACGCATAGAAAGTATAGTTGTTTTGGCACGCTTAACACGTTGACTACCAAGCCTGATTTCCACATTCTGACCCAGGGTACCATATGTATCACCGGTGATGCTTTTTCATAGTTCACTTCTGTACTTTATGTATCACCAGTGATAATGAACACATATTATTCAAATGCTTGTAGAGAAGCACAGTGTATAAACGAAGGAACTAGATTGTGGGTATGGTGCAAGTATGAACCAAATAATATCGGGTTCAAGTGGGTATCACCAGTGATACACATAGATCTGAAAAATGCCCAAAGAAATTGACTGGATTATTCTGATCAAAAAACGTACCGCTCACTCTCTTGTCAATTTTTTATTGAAATTGTTACACTCTTCAATTCATATTTATTATGCATATTCCACTCAAAAAGAAATATTCCATGTCATAAGTAAAAAATAATCTTATCAATAATCATTGTACAAAGAAAACACTAATGTTTCTTCTGGAAACAGTCCAAACAGTAAGAAGGTTTCTCGGGGCATTCCGCGCAAAAGGTGGTAACCAATTTTGTATGTTTCGCTGCCATCTTTGAATTTTTGTGAATTGCGTACTCCTTTTCGTAACATCCCACACAACGCTTTCTTTTCTTTCTGTTATCTTTGGTTTTTTCTACACATTCTTGTAATATGTGTTTGGTCTTCCTTTCTGCTGAACCTAAGTTGTTCACACCTTGACTCAACAATCCACTGACAAGATGTTCCCGAAATTCGGAAATTTGAATTTTTGTGTTATTTGTAGTTTGATATAATATCAAAGCATTTACGACAGCTGCACCGAACAAGTATTCAAACGCAACTTTATGGTACCAGCGAATGGTCCTGCGCAACACCGTGAAATAAGACGACATCTGGTCTGAGAGATCTTTGCCTGCCTTATGTCTATTGTAAAATATAATTGACGAAGGTTTGAGAATAGGTTCACCTTTACGATTTTTTTTTTGAGTGTTTTCCATTTCCAAACTATGGCGTGTGGTAATGAATCGGACAGGTCGCTTGTCTTTCCAATTTCCCACTACTATTCCTCCATTTTCCTTGCCTTTTATGTCTCCCCGTTTCATTTTTTTGTCGGAAAGAATTTCTTTCGGAATATCCTTCGTATTTTTTCTCAATGTACCAACTACGTGAGTATTTCTACTCAGGAGCGTTCTTGTTAACTCTATGTTATTGTAAAAATTATCTGCTACTAAGGTGCGACCCTGATCAAGGTAGTCATTCAGTAAATTCATTACTGTGGTATTACTTTTTCTACCAAGATTTTGAGTATCGCTCTTTCCCTTGTATATTTCGGAATCATAAGTGTATCCTAGATCGTCGCAGAGTTTGAATAATTTGATGCCATATTTTGACGCCTTAGATGGTATATATTGCCGAAACAATAATCTACCACGAAATGGCACCATTGATTCGTCTATTGAAACAACCTCAGAAGGTGTTTTCAAATTTTTGAACTGTGCAGTCAGAACATCAACAAATGGTTTTATTTTGTATAGACGATCTTCCTTATTTGCTTGAAGATTATCAGCGAAATGGATATATCTTAGTAGGGATTGAAATCTGTTTCTAGGCATAACATGTCGTACAAAGCAATGTCGATACAACATTTTTTTCGACCAGTAGTCAGATATTTTCGGATATTTTACCAATCCCATGTACATTATTATAGCAAAAAAATTGAGCATTTCCCCGGAATCTACATTTTTCCACTTTTGATCTTGTCTCTTAGCATTTCCATTTGTTTCAAGAATAACGAGGTCCAATATATCGTCAGTGATAATCATTCGATAAATTTCAATTGGGGTGAGACCTTCTGGAATATTCACGCTTGGATTACCAGTGAAAGTAAATGAATTTAGAGTATCACCTGTTACAGAAACCCATGAAGATGTCTGAACTTGCTGTTGAGTGCTAGGTAGTTGATTGTCTGCAAGTTGGTCATTGTCCTCGCTTTCAACATCTTCATTATTTTGAAAGTTGGTTTCATCCTCCGAGGATTCTGATTCAGCTGACGATGGTTCGTACTCTGATTCTGAAGCACAGAATGGATCTTCTGGTGTAGATCTATCGCTTGAACATGCATCATCATTTCTAACTGAGTTCTCTATGTTAGTGTTATTCTCAATTGCCTCTAATGAAAATAAAAAGCAATGTATGTTATTATATTTACAAATTTCATGCAGTAAAACTCACCTTCGCTTTCTATCTCTTCAAACCACCTCAAAAGACGTTCTTCGTCTTTATTGTCCATTATTTTCTTTTGAAGGTTCGAATAAACGCACTTATAATCGAAGAAAAAACAACAAAATATAAGGAGTTCCCTACAATCATATGATGAAATGGTTCATTTATGTACCATGTGAATCACCGGTGATCTTTCAGAAAACTCTGTCGAGATGAAGGCATCTGCTTCAAAATACAATATAGCAACATCTTGTACCAAAAGGCTACGTTTTGAGTTTGATTCTGCACTTGGTACAGAGAGGGAGTATGCGATTTTGTACGGTGGGCTGTAGAGCGAGTGAGAGTGTGTATCACATGAGACTCATATGGTAGCCAACGTGATAAACTATTTATTAGTTGAACCATTATATGAAATCGACTTACCTCAAGTGTTTTTCACTGATTCATTTTATTTTATAAGGTCATATACTAACCAGAATTGACTTGCGAATTTGCAAAAGAATCAACGTTCAACAACAAAACGAAGTAGTCGAACAAACAAACAAAATGAACACCAGTGTTGCCAGCTACCGAACGAAAAATGACGCAAAAAGTTAGGCAAAAACCGCTAGAAGTTGCACGTCGAAATTTTTGAAAATTTTTCGTGATATATAGCGCAATCTTCAATCATATTTCCTCATTTTCAGTCAGTTCATAACATCAGATGAAAAATTGTATAGGAAACTTCAATTATTCAGAACCAGTTTAGAATAAAAAAACAGAACATTATAAAAAACGAAATGAATATAGATTTTCCTATGAAATTCCATTCCGTACTATTATTGCGTCGTTGATTATGAAATTTCTGCTATATGAACAATTCATCGATATTCAGGTTTTGGTACTATCAGGTTCAGACATATCTGCTCTGTGTACTGACAAAATCTGTTATGTGAAGAAAATAGCATAGTATTCCAAAATAAATAAAATTAATTTCTGTTATGTGCAAGTAAAATACCTGCTATATGCCGAGTCCTCCACATAGCAGATTTCCGCTCATCTGGTAATAGTGGTAGGTACGTAAGGTAAATAGACACATAACAGAAATTAGCATTATGCGTTTCCGAATCGGCAATTGAAACATGTAACGGTCCTCTTGAACCTTACGTAAACACTCGGTATGCATCGTATTTTCAACAGAGAAATAATAATTCAACATTAATTTGTCAGGACAACTTATATAGAATTCTCGTCTTCTTCCTGTGATTGTGATCGAGTCATACGTGATGTTTCCCTGCTAAGAGTTTCACTTGTAGATGTGTTCATCTCATTCTTATTTTTGTCAACAAACTCAATACTACTACTTTTTTTATAACAATTAAAATATCAACATAGAGAATTCACTGCTATATGATTGCCTCACCTGTGTTATTAAAACAATGTTGACAATCGACGTCACGTTAAATACAAAGTCACTAGACAAGGCAAATTTACATAGCACTGGATTAGACCCAGCGCTCTGATTCCTTAGTGTTCTGCGTCTAAGGTCGACGGTATAATCTTGACCCCGCCGAAATTCGAGCAAGATTGACGGAGGTCATTCTCTCTCGATTGGCGCTTGGCAGAGCAACAAGTAAATTGTATTAGTATTCTTTCGAAATGCCAATTATATTGGAAATAGGCCGATCTAAACCTATAGGCCTTTTTGGTTTCTACTGAAGCCATTTGCAATTTTGCGAACATGTGCAATATGCACTTGCGCACATGACATGTCGTCATGGCGGCCATTTAATCATAACCTAACCTGTTGTGGATGTTTTGGTTAAATGAAAATATGTGATTTATAATTCACAATTGGGATTATTTATGGTTCGATGCCTCCCAAATTCCAACCCATATTATTGCTAATGCGGCAATATCAAGTGTTCGTCAGCTGTTGGAGTTTGCTGCCTGTTTGTTTATGTTTGGATACCATGTATATGATGTTATGGAGCAGATTGATTGCTGTTCGTTAAAAAAAACAATAATCCAAGGAAGCAGCAACTACTGCAAGCAGATGTTTAAAAAGAAGAAACTTGTAGTTGTGTACTCGGTAGATTTTCAATGATTGAAATATTGAATTGTCAAAAAGTTGTCGAAAAAAAAGTTATGAAAAAACTTCAAACATGTAAAACTTCGTGTGGTTAGATAAATAATCTCAAGAGGTTATGGGCCCAGCACTTGCAAGCGTCTAATTAAACGGAGTTGTTTCATTGTGCACGTGTGAAGATCAAGGAAACTATTATTCTGGTACCATTATACATTCAGCAGATACTATGAATTTCCAAGCGCATATTGAGAAATTGGAAGGAGCTTCAAATTGGTCGAAATGGAGACGCCAAATTGACTTGGTGTTGCAACATCATGAAGTACTAGATGTGGTTGATGGCGATTTGGAACTACCAACTGAACCAGCTGTAACAGAATCTCCTGAAATAAAGAATAAATATATCTCTGATCTGAAACTATTCAAGAAAGTTGATGCTTCAGCCCAATTAATCCTTGTCAGTAGTATGAACGATGCAAATGTTGACCTAACAGCTACTTGCGATACGTCTAAGACAACATGGGATAAGTTATTGTCTGTGTATGAACAGAGCTCTGGTCAACGGGTGGATCGACTTATGGAGCTGTTCTTTAGTTGGAAAAAAGAATCCTACCGAAGACATAGCTACACATATTGCTCGTTTGCAGAGAAACTCTCGTGAATTAAATGACGAGTTCAATAGGTTAGTTGAAACTGAGCTTCCAGATCTTCTGTTGATGAGCCGAATCATGTCTACACTCCCAACGGAATATTCCAAATTCAAAAGTGTATGGGAATCAGTACCTGTAAATGAGCGGACAATCAACGAATTGACAGAGCGTCTACGTCTAATTGAAATGAGATCACCTTCTAATGCCAACGATACAACTGCTTTTATTGCAAAATCTGTGAAGTCTCCAGATTTGAAGAAGAATAATGAGTCAGTTGTTAGATGTTCCAAGTGCTATAAATTTGGACATTGCAGAAAGATCTGTAAGATTTTCGAAGAAATAACGTCCTCATCATATAATTTCAGACAAAATAATAAACCTGAAGGAGATGCTTCCCCATGTGTAATGACAAACATCAGTGGGGAAACCAAATATAATTCTTTCATTCCACCTAAACAAGTTCAGGTTTGCAATGGATCTGTTATTCTTGCATATGGCTATGGCACGGTTAATGTTGAAATGGAACTGTCTGGAAATTGGCACAAGAATCACCTTGAAAATGTATGGTACATTTCAGAAGTTGGAAGAAACTTATTTTCTGTTGGGCAGACGATAAGGAAAGGTTTTCATTCCAAAGCTGATCAAAATGGTTGTGTTTCCGCAAAGGACGGTGTTACTGGCTTGGTTGGGAAGAGAACAAGAAAGGAACTGTATATGTTGGACATGCGTGTATATGTTTCGAAAATTGGTGCTGAAACATATTTCACATCCCCAGTAGAAAATATCCAGTTGTGGCATAAAAGATTATGTCATCAGAACAAGACACATGTCAAACATTATCTGAAACGTCATGGAATAAATGTGATTCAAAACATCGATTGTAACTTCTGTGGAGGTTGTATTTTTGGAAAGCAACATCAAGCTCCATTCAGATCTCGAGAAAATAGGCACACGGAACCAGGAAAAATCGTCCATGCCGACGTTTGTGGACCTATGCAAGTGAATTCTTTGGGTGGTGCAAAGTACTTCGTTTGTTTCAAAGACGATTTCTCGGAATTTCGTCGTATATTTTTTCTAAAAGCAAAATCTGAAGTTGCATCATGCTTGAGAATCTCCATCAAAGAAGCTGAAGTTGCAGAGAACAAGATAACAGAGTTCCTGAGCGACAGAGGAAAAGAGTTCGACAATTCCGAGGTGAAAGAAATTCTTCAAAAGAATGGTATACATCATCGAATCACGATGCCTCATTCTCCGCAACAAAATGGATCTGGGTAAAACTGCATTTATCATGCGATGGATTTTTTTTCGAAATTTTTTTTTGGTACCTACTTACGTATTTTAGACTGAAAAACACGAATTCCACAATGAGAATGTGAACAAACCTCTACTTATCGAGATATTTAACGAAAAAGTTCGAAATTTTGCCTTCTTTTGCCACCCATTTTGGATATTCATTTACAACTACTTGGCCTTCTTTTTCCATCACTGGAAACTTGTACTTCAATGACTCATTTTATTCATTAAAATTAACAAAAAGTATGTTTTTTTTTGTAATTTTAACATATTTAGTGAGGTAAACAATCACACCAGCTGGCGGCCATTCTATAATTCAATTAACAAATCTAGGACATACGTCACGATAAAACATTTTGGCAAGTAGACCAATCGCTTCTGAATGACGTTACACCCGCTATCATTTTGAATTTGCAATCTTCAATCTTTTTTCCGTTTGAATGGTTGATAATCATTGTTATATTATGATATGAATAATCTCCAGAATAAATTGAAATTATCTTATTTACCTAGCTATAAGCCAAGTAAGTAAATCAAATTGTTCCAAATAATTTCACATAAAATAATTAATTTCATTCAATTGTAGATGATTATCTTTGGCTGATACAAGATATTGTTGAAGAATATGAATTCTGGCCAGATTATATTATGCAATGTTTGGCTACGAACACATTCAAATATGGGGAGAGAATAAAAATATTTTAGCAAATGTCTGATGCACAACATTCATAAAGATTTGAATGGTGTACCTAGGAAGAAGAACTATCAGTAACACTAGGATTTTACAGTTGTGATTATTTAATTAAAAAGTTGGAAAAAACTAATTTCGGTACATATTTCTGGTTGTCAAGAAGAAATTCTTCTCAAAAGAGAAATGTCGTTTGAAGATGAATTCAGCAAGGTAGCCTATAATGTGGTTCTTCTTCATCCCATACCGAGGTATACCAGACCTCACTTCCCTCCACGTTCTTTCAATATTTTGGGTATGTGCACCTGAAATTTAGATTTCGAATACTCATTTACAGGAAAATATTTCAAAAAACAAACCTATTTCAGGATCTATAAAATTGATACTGTGATTCACAGTGAGGTGCTCAAACCCTTTTTGGTTCAGATTGGAGTAAGTCCTCCAACAATCTGAGATGATAGTCGTGCCTGGCCTAACCCACTGGCGAATGAGGCCGAATAATGTGTCGGCCGTCCTGTCAGGTACTGGTTACAAGAAAATGTTGTTGGAACCTCTCTTTATCCCCCCAAAAATCCAATGACCCTCGATAATGCGCCCCCTAATGTATTTTCTTTTCCCAAGTTTGGCCTCATCAATTTCTGCCACTTTCCCAATTCCGCCAAGAATAGTTGAATTGGTTATGCACCACTCAATGCAAACCTACAAATAATATAATATATGTACATGTCGGATATCATGAATATACTTAACATGGCCTGATGTTTTTCAGATATTTACATCCCTACAAAAGTTGCTCCAGTCTACCACACTGTGTTCTGTAATTTGTAATTCTTGTGTAAGGAATTTATGACAAGGATGCGGCAATAACAGGAAATATCCGACAAACAAAGCCGTTTTCTCAAGTCCCAAACGTCCCTCGAAAAAAGTGTGCAATCTTGCGCTTCTGCTGAAGGAACAACTTTTTTCCTTAATGTGTGCCCCCTCCGCACAACTTCGTTCTTAGTGCATCTATATCTTAAAGAATCCTCCACTAATGGACACATATTTCCACAACGTTCGCATTCCACTGATTCCACCATCACTCCGATTTCAATTAGAAATCTAATAAGTTCACTTCTTTTCTTCACCAGAAAAATAAAATCGCTCAGCATCAAATCCATTTTCAGGAGACAAAAAACCAAAATAATTTTTCCGTAATGTTCTAATACACTTACATCGAAAGAATATTGAATTTAAATTCGAATTAAAGTGAATTGTTGCAACAACTCGAATTTGTTGCATTGCAACTAAACATTTTTCGAATTATGCTTGGTATATAGAATAATTCCCATTTATTCTGGAGATTTATGTCGTATTGTAGCGTTTTTATTTACCAGTACTAAAATTCATGAAACGCCACTGGCAGGTAAAGTCAGTCCTGTGTTGCATTTCCATCAATTTATTTTATTATTCATTAGATGGTCTAAATCTATGCAACCCACATCACTCTTCTTCTCGTTTTTGGTTGAACTGTGTACATGCCTTGTCGCCGACGTCGGGTGTTGTCGGTCGCGCTCGTAACTATCGTTGCAAATGATTTTTGTAATCAAAGTTTCATAATAATTAGCCTGATAATAAGGAAATTACCTTTTTTTTTGTTATTTTATGAAATATTGATTCCTGAGTACCAATAAGCAAACATCCGTGATTGAATAAAATTATGAATAAAATAAAAAGAAGACTTAGAAAAATGAAGCGACAAGTGACAAGTGGAGCATTTCTTTCGGTACAACTCGATTCAGCTCGAGATCTCGATTTACTTTTCTGAAGGAGTAGGATTGATTTCCGGAAAAGAAGGTGATATCTTGATCTTTTGGATGGCTCGTGGAAGGCGGTATAATTTCGATGGCCTTTAAGTAATTCCATTAAATTTCTTCATGAAATAGTGAATTTTCATGAGGATTGTGACTCCTCGAAATAGAGTGCAGTGGTGCAATTGAATGTAAGTGCACGGTTTTCATGTGGTTTCTTGAGCCAATGCATTCTGGCATTCCTTTGAGACAACGGCCATGCCGGTTAATTTTTTCGTTCATGTTATTGGTGGTTTCGGCTGCCTTTTTTCAAAATAGGAGCCTCCTATATACAGGGGTAAGTCATTCACTTCCATCAGGTAGAAAAGCAGGTCGAGATGAATGCAATTCTATAGGGCTTTCTGGGAAAGTGTGACAAGACCTCCATGCTGCAGGATATCTGCTGCCTTGATCATTCCAACAAGACCATGTCATCAGGCTGTGGCATTCTTCAAGGTGCCTCCTGTTGGAGTAACCAGTCTATGTCTCAAGCTCACTGGTCATCACCTTCACCTTCCATGATGGCATTGGTTGTACAGCCAACCAACTAACAATCCATAACAATCCTGATTCCCAATTTGTCACCCTGCATAAATTGGTTCAGCAGCCGTCAAGACATCTCTACAAGCCACTTGTCAGGATGGATTAGTAAGAAATGCAGTCATGTCATTTTTTTTATATTTATTTTGTTGACTACCACTACTTTGACATATTCCCCCTAAGAAGCTGAATTTAAAGAAAAATTACTCCCTAAACTTCAATTCATATCAACATTATTATTTGTCCTCCATTTGAATATTATGTGACAGCAAAAATTCATGAATTTTTCCTGCGGATTTTATATTGAACATCATGATGTGTGACATGTTTTGATTCAATGATCTATCATGAATTGAGTTGTACTATTTATATGTTGACATATCAACATGGTTTCTTTGTGGACCTAGTCACATAGTCAAAGTGACATTGTTTTCTTTGGTGGTTTGAATCATATAGTATTGGTTACTTATATTTCAATATTTTATGCATATATTATTTTCATGTAAAGTGTCATTCATAGAGGGGATATTAAATTGTAGATATTTCATGGGAAATCTTGTTTCATTTCACTGATTATCTCTCAGCTCACTTGCAGTGAAAATTAATCAAATTCTAGCTCAAGTTTTTCTGAATTTTTCTGATTAAATAAAATTCAGTGGCGTCCAAGATAATTGACAATAACAGGTGAGACATCTTTAGACTTAGATCCATGCCCAAGTGCTTCTGACATAGAGCTGTCGTGCTGTATAACCTTTTGGGAGAAAAAACTGTTATACATAAATAGCGCCCTCAGCGTGGGGCCAAGTTCATTCACATCACTAGAATTATATTTTTCACCTGTTTTCAAATATTAAACAAATCTCAATTCAACCTATTCACATGAAGCTGCAGAGATATTCACTGAAATGAATATTGAACACTGAAACTATTTGGCATTTTTTATAAAAAAAAGTAAAAATTAGAATAAAATGATATTGAAATCAACTTGGTTTATGCAGAGTGATATTGAGAGTGTCACAATAGGCATAATTCTTCATGGGAGCTGCCTTATTTTATGAATTCTTATTGTTCTCATCAGAACATTGTATTTGCTATTTTTTTTTCAACTCTTCTGACATAGTGACAAAAGAGTGGTTATTCCCCTTTCTCGTTTTTTTTCTCCTTATATAAGTGGTGTGTTTACTTGTTGGATCTCAATTTAATCTGGGTAATATAAAAAAAAAATAAAATAAAAATAACATTAATTTAAAATAATTACTTGAATAAATAAATACATCATTCCTTAAGTTGGATGCAGTGTGTCACACTCAAATATAAAAAAAAATACATTTTTTTGTTCATACAGGGTGAACAAATAAGTTTGATATTTTCAATTTTTGCCTGAGTGCAAATTTCAATTATACAGGTAACTAAAATAAATTTTGAAGATGATTGTCGGTTGCCTGCGTATGCAGTTTGGAGTTGCCCTCTAACACCCTTGTATATATATGTAAGTATAAAATTTTAAAAATAATCATCCCCGAATTCTAAAATCCTTTTGGTATTCACACAGTAAAATGGAAGTGGAGTGTTTTCATTCAAACCATCTCCTAGATTTCGAGCTAGAGTATGAACTTTTGATTAGGGGTACTAGAACAACTAGGACAGTTGCTGATAAAAGAAAAATTTTAGGAAAATTGTTGGCCAAAGAAAAACTCAATCCAGGTTCTCATGTTGATTTGAGGCAATATGTTTTTGATTCTCAGAAAGAACAATCAGACATTACTAGGACTTTCATGTTAATTACTGAATCCACAATTGACTTTGGTGTAAGTGGTGACATTAGGGATTCAGCATATCATAGAATCAAATCAAGGATTGCTCATGTTACAAACAGGGTTAAGAGATTGTTGAAAATTTTGGATATTCCCTCAAAAGTTCCAGATGATCAAAAGGATGAACTGGTGGCATTTCAAGCTGAGGCTTATGCTACCTGTTTGAAATTAGAGGCTGACTTAGATGACAGTGTAAAAACATATACAAATGTTCCAATAGTAGTGGCACCACAAAGCCCGATTGTCAATGTTGCTGCACCAATAGTTAATTGTGGTGAAGGTAATCAAATTTCAGAATGGGGTATTAAATTTAGTGGTGACCCAAAATCTTTACATCCTTCCATTGAACGAGTTACAGAAGTTGCATATGCCAGAAGAATCAGTACAGATGACTTATTTCTCAGTGCTGTAGAACTTTTTCTTCGCAATGCTTTTGTGTGGTATCGCAGCATCAAATCACAAGTAAATGATTGGGATTCTTTAATTAAATTATTGAAAAGAGATTTCTCACCAGGAGACATCGATGAAGATATTTGGGAACAGATCAAAAAACGTAAGCAAAAAAGGACCGAATCAGTTGCTGTTTTCTTTGCACATTTGGATAATCTTTTTAGTCGCTTATCTCGTCCACCAGCTGAAGTCACGAAAATAAACTATATTAGAAAGAACTTATTATCAGAATATATTAGTCAGCTTGCTCTCTCAGAGGTTAATACCATTGTAGATTCAGCAACACTTTGCAGAAAATTGGAGGAAACTAATCATCTTTTGAATAAACACTCTGTCCCTCAGGTGTCGAATCTTTATGAAAATCCAAGTCCTGGAGGATCAGGTTATTCCCATTCTGATAGAAATAGAAATTCTAACGGTAATTTCACTGACCGAAGTAGCAATTTTAGGAGTCAGAACAGACAATATAATAATTCAAATAGACAGCATAGATCTTCTGATAATCAAAATTTTAGAAATTCAAATAATAGTGGCAACAGAAATGGAAGGCCTTTCACAAATACAAATTCTTCACGAAATACTCCTCGAAATTTCTCGCAAAATACTTCTCACAACACTTCACAAAATACTTCACAAAATACTTTACAAAATACTTTACAAAATACTTCACAAACTAATTCCCCAAGTACTTCACAAAATGTTCCTCAAAGTACTTCAGTAAATGCAGTAAAATGCTGGAATTGTGGATTATTGAATCATACCTTTTATAATTGTTGTGCAAAAAGGAAAATATTCTGTCACAAATGCGGGTTGCCTGATGTCACTAAGACAAATTGTCCTATCTGTACAAAAAACAGTTAGGGGGTTGTACGCGTTATGGTCGGCGCACTGCCCGTAACTCAGGAAGGACCATTCAATATAAAGTTGATAACTATTGTAAATACGACGATTCTTCTTCTAGCACTGATAACGCTGAGTTGACTCTGAATAGTACCAGCCTAAGTTCATGCCCTAGCTCTGATAGTTTGAACGGCTACAACAATATTGATGAGGTTTCTCCTCTTTTCGTTAAAAAACCCACTGACAACCGTCCATACATTTCACTCCAACTTTTTGATCAAACCATCACAGCTCTGTTTGATTCGGGAGCTACCATTTCTGTGGTCGGGTCTGCTGGTTCAGGTATTTTGAGGCAACTTGACCTAAAAATAAATCCTACAAATTCTCGGAAAATTAGTACAGCAGATGGCACTCAGAAAATAGTTTCTGGCATTGTCGACTTGCCAATCTGCATTGACAGACACTGTCAAGTTATTAAGGCCTTAGTAGTTCCTTCTCTTCTTCAGAGTTTCATATTTGGTTGTGATTTTGCAAAGCAATTTAAAATCCAAGTAGATTTTCATGATGATACATGGCAAGTGCATAGTGAAATTTCCTGTTCTAACATTAATGTGATTGATGAAGAAATTGTTGAAACAAATTTCAAATTGCAAACATTAGATACTCTTTCTCCATTAGAGAGAGAAAAGGCAGACTCAATTATTAAATCCTTTGATGACATAGATAGTAAACACGGTCTAGGACGTACCAATAAAATAACCTTTTCAATTGACACTGGAGATGCCAAACCATTCAGGAAAAGGCCATATTTAATGTCACCATATATGTCAAAAATTCTAGAAGATGAGCTCGAAGAGATGCTCAAGCTCAAGGTCATTGAAAAATCTCAATCACCTTGGTGTTCCCCAGTTTTATTAGTAAAGAAAAAGAATGGCGAGTAAAGATTTTGTTTTGATGGTCGTCCACTAAATGAAATCACCAAATATGATTCGTATCCATTGCCAAATGTAGAGAGGATTTTGTGCTCGCTTCGTGATGCCAAGTATATCAGTTCAATTGACCTAAGGAAAGCCTTTTGGCAGATTCCGCTGGACGCCGCCTCAAATAAAAAAACTGCATTTAGTGTTGTAGGATAGGGGCAATTTCAATTTACATGTATGCCGTTTGGTCTATCAAATGCTTCACAAGCACAACAAAGGCTTGTTGATGCCATATTTGGCCCACAGTATGAACCAAAAATATTCTCTTATGTCGATGACATTATTGTGACAGGTTCTACGTTTGAGGAACATATTGAATTACTAGAAAAAGTTTGAATCAAACTTAAAGAAGCTAATCTTACAATAAATTTAGAAAAGTGTGAGTTTTTTAAGACTGAACTGAAGTTTTTAGGATTTATAGTTGGGTCAAATTCCTTGCGCACTGATCCTGAAAAGATATCATGTATGGTCAATTATCCTCGTCCACGTAGCGCAACTGAAATCAAAAGATTTATTGGTCTCTGCTCCTGGTACCGGCGTTTCATTAAACATTTTTCAACATTAGTTTCTCCCATAAATGATCTTTTGAAGGGAAAGAAAAAGAGCCAGCCCATCACTTGGAATGATGCTGCTGAAGCCTCATTTATTAAAATTAAGGAATTGTTAATTTCCAGTCCAATACTTTCTCAACCGGATTTTACTAAGAAATTCACTATACAGAGCGATGCCTCGAACACCGGGTTAGGAGGAGTTTTAACTCAAGTCATTGATAATGAGGAGCGTGTTATCGCATAATTATGCAAGTAGGAGTTTATCTCGTACTGAAAGAAATTATAGTACCACGGAAAGAGAACTTTTAGCTTTGATTTTCAGCATCGATAAATTTCGTCCATACATTGAGGGAGTACGTTTCAATGCTATTGTTGATCATTACTCACTTCTGTGGTTGAACAACATAAAAAACCCTACAGGTAAACTGGCCAGATGGGCTGTAAGGTTAAGAACACACAGCTTTGACCTAATCCACAGAAAGGGTAATTCCCATGTCATTCCAGATGCTCTATCCCGTATTCCTCTGGTAGAATCTGAACATCATGTTGAAAAGAAGCAGGACATTTGTAGCATTGAAATCGATGCAGAACGTATTGATCCATGGTATGATAACATGCGTTCCAAAATTCTGGAAAGCCCAGATGAGTATCCTCAATTTAAGGTTGAAAATGATCTGATTTTTAAGTTCTTACCTCACAACCTACCTCTTGAAGTAAATTTACCAGAATGGAAATACTTAGTTCCTAAGCCTCAAAGGGCTGAGGTGATTAGATCACTTCACGATCCTCCTCTAGCTTCTCATTTTGGTTTTTATAAAACGTTGAACCGCGTTAAAGAACATTATTACTGGCCAAAAATGCGCCAAGATATATTGAGATATGTTAGAGCTTGTAGAGTCTGTGGCTCACAAAAAATGCCTAACACTAAGAGTATGGGACTAATGGGTAAAGAGAAAACGGTTCATTGGCCTTTCCAAATAATCGGTCTAGATTTTGTAGGTCCTTTACCTCTGTCAAAAAACAAAAATAGATGGCTTCTTGTAGTATCTGATTTTTTCTCTAAATATAGTTTTTTGTTTCCTTTAAGAGATGCTAAAGCAAATAAAGTTGAAAAAATCTTGGAAAATGAGATATTTTTGAGATTCGGAGTACCCGAATATATAATATGTGACAATGGTCCTCAACTTGCTGGAAAAACCTTCAAGAAAATTTGTGAGAAATATGAGGTAAAGAAAATATGGTACAATGCGGTGTACTCGCCACAGTGCAATTTTGTGGAGAGAAATAATAGAACGATAGAAACTGCCATACGCTGTTATGTTAATGAACACCAGAATTGGGATTCAGAAGTTCATAAAATTCAGCAAGCTATAAATACGGCGAAACATGAAAGTACAGGTTTTACTCCTGCTTTTCTGGTATTTGGTAGGCATGTTCCTATTTCAGGAAATTTTTATAAAGATGATCGCTCAAGTAAAATTGATGATTTTGAGATTCTTCCGGGGGACCGGAATTCATATGCAAGAAATCTTGAAGGCCTGCACGCGGTTTTCGCGGATGTGAGAGGGAAGCTTCATTCTGCGTATGAACGCAATCGCAAATCTTATAACCTACGAAAAAGGGACTTTTCATTCGGTGTCGGCGACATGGTATGGCATAGAAATAAGATTCAGTCTAAAGGCGCCGACAGGTTTTCAGCTAAGTTAGTTCCCAGATTTATTTTGTCCACTATTCATACCAAATATTCTAACCTTGTCTATGGGCTTACAGATGTAGCCACCGGTGCCAAAGTTGGCAAGTGGCACATAAAGGATTTAAAAGCCTATCAAGGCCCAGATGACATTTTCGACTCGGATGGTGATGAATCTGAAGGTTCTTCATCAGATTTTTTTTTTGTGAGAGTAGCTACTCAATTATTCAAATATCCAGTTATTCAAGTATTTACTTGAGTACTTGAACGTATTTTGTGTTATTTGTTACAAGGTTACACTGATTATTCCTAAGAAGGTTCAAATGTAGATTTTTTTTTTATTTTAAATTCTTGTCAAACGATGACCATGATGATTAGATCATACACATTGACAAATTTCAAAAACTTTCCTTGATTTTGGCCAAAATATTGTCTAGATATTTTAGATATTTCCCCCTTACCACACCATGCATTTTTTTTTATGCCCGTTGTTGGTAAATTTACCATATCATTCAGCAAATTCACATAGTTTTTTTTGTGCGAAAATTATTAGTGTTCGTTTTGGAAGACATTAACGGATTGACATTTTTCCTGATTGTTGAGCTTACCAGAATTTGACCTATCGATTTTGTCTCCTTTAAAGGACGTGTGATACGCGATAGATATCAGACCATAAACGAACCCAACATAGTACATTCCCTCAAAAATCTCTTGTGAAAGTTGAAATTATCCTTAAGAACATAAGTAGTATAAAGTTAACGTAGATAATCGTTAATAGCTTTGAGCTTGTGAATTTTGTATATATAAATATAAAAAAAACACAGTTGATGCAAAAATAGTATGTCACAACACCCTATTTTTCCTTTAACGAGGGGGGTAGTGTAGCGTTTTTATTTACCAGTACTAAAACTCATGAAACGCCACTGGCAGGTAAAGTCAGTCCTGTGTTGCATTTCCATCAATTTATTTTATTATTCATTAGATGGTCTAAATCTATGCAGCCAACATCACTCTTCTTCTCGTTTTTGGTTGAACTGTGTACATGCCTTGTCGCCGACGTCGGGTGTTGTCGGTCGCACTCGTAACTATCGTTGCAAATGATTTTTGTAATCAAAGTTTCATAATAATTAGTCTGATAATAAGGAAATTACCTTTTTTTTGTTATTTTATAAAATATTGATTCCTGAGTACCAATAAGCAAACAACCGTGATTGAATAAAATTATGAATAAAATAAAAAGAAGACTTAGAAAAATGAGCGACAAGTGACAAGTGGAGCATTTCTTTCGGTACAACTCGATTCAGCTCGAGATCTCGATTTACTTTTCTGAAGGAGTAGGATTGATTTCCGGAAAAGAAGGTGAGATCTTGATCTTTTGGATGGCTCGTGGAAGGCGGTATAATTCCGATGGCCTTTAAGTAATTCCATTAAATTTCTTCATGAAATAGTGAATTTTCATGAGGATTGTGACTCCTCGAAATAGAGTGCAGTGGTGCAATTGAATGTAAGTGCACTGTTTTCATGTGGTTTCTTGAGCCAATGCATTCTGGCATTCCTTTGAGACAACGGCCATGCCGGTTAATTTTTTCGTTCATGTTATTGGTGGTTTCGGCTGCCTTTTTTCAAAATAGGAGCCTCCTATATACAGGGGTAAGTCATTCACTTCCATCAGGTAGAAAAGCAGGTCGAGATGAATGCAATTCTATAGGGCTTTCTGGGAAAGTGTGACAAGACCTCCATGCTGCAGGATATCTGCTGCCTTGATCATTCCAACAAGACCATGTCATCAGGCTGTGGCATTCTTCAAGGTGCCTCCTGTTGGAGTAACGAGTCTATGTCTCAAGCTCACTGGTCATCACCTTCACCTTCCATGATAGCATTGGTTGTACAGCCAACCAACTAACAATCCATAACAATCCTGATTCCCAATTTGTCACCCTGCATAAATTGGTTCAGCAGCCGTCAAGACATCTCTACAAGCCACTTGTCAGGATGGATTAGTAAGAAATGCAGTCATGTCATTTTTTTTATATTTATTTTGTTGACTACCACTACTTTGACATATTCCCCCTAAGAAGCTGAATTTAAAGAAAAATTACTCCCTAAACTTCAATTCATATCAACATTATTATTTGTCCTCCATTTGAATATTATGTGACAGCAAAAATTCATGAATTTTTCCTGCGGATTTTATATTGAACATCATGATGTGTGACATGTTTTGATTCAATGATCTATCATAAATTGGGTTGTACTATTTATATGTTAACATATCAACATGGTTTCTGTGTGGACCTAGTCACATAGTCAAAGTGACATTGTTTTCTTTGGTGGTTTGAATCATATAGTATTGGTTACTTATATTTCAATATTTTATGCATATATTATTTTCATGTAAAGTGTCATTCATAGAGGGGATATTAAATTGTAGATATTTCATGGGAAATCTTGTTTCATTTCACTGATTATCTCTCAGCTCACTTGCAGTGAAAATTAATCAAATTCTAGCCCAAGTTTTTCTGAATTTTTCTGATTAAATAAAATTCAGTGGCGTCCAAGATAATTGACAATAACAGGTGAGACATCTTTAGACTTATATCCATGCCCAAGTGCTTCTGACATAGAGCTGTCGTGCTGTATAACCTTTTGGGAGAAAAAACTGTTATAGTATAACAGCTAGTCTTTACCATTGAAGTGGAAAAAATTTGAAGAAGGAGGAATATATCATTTCAAATTCAAAAAGATGGCGATTTAAATTCGTTCAAATGCCATTGGCCCAAAGTTCGTGGATGCACCCCTACGGAGGAAAAAAATAATGGCATGCATGCGACGTATGTCTTAGGCGTGTTTAATGGCCATCAGCTGGTGTGATTTTTTACTTCACCAAATATGGAGAAATCTCCGAGAAAAAACATACTTTTTGTTGATTTTAATGAATAAAATGTGTCATTGAAGTACAACGTGAATATACAAAGTGTCCATTGATGGGAAAAGAAGGACAAGTAGTTGTGAATGAATATCCAAAATGGGTGGTAAAAGAAGGCAAAATTCAGAACTTTTTCGTAAAATATCTCGATAAGTAGCGGTTTGTTCACATTCTCATTGTGAAATTCGTGTTTTTCAGACGAAAATACGTAAGTACCAGATAAAAATTTCCGAAAAAAAACTATCGCATGATAAATGCAGTTTTACCTGGATCTGCTGAAAGAGATAATCGCACTCTAGTTGAAAGCGCTCGCTGCATGATTCATTCGAAGAGTTTGCCTATCACACCTTGGGCAGCTAATACCGCTGTCCATGTTTTAAATCGAACAGGTCCAACCTCTATCAAAGATAAAACACCTTTAGAACTATGGCAAAGAAGACTATTGAAAGTTGACCACTTACGAGTTTTTGGAACTCAATGTTTTGTACACATTCCGAAACAACAGAGACGAAAGTGGGACAAAAAAAGTTTGGAAGGACCTTTTTCTGGATATTTTGGAGAAAAGGATGGATACAGGGTATGGTTACCTGAAGGAAATAAATGAAGTTATATCAAGCAGAGATGTAATTTTCAAAACTGAAAAATTTCTTGAGTAAAAAGTTCATCTAGCAGTAGCTTCGAAACCAAGTCATGACGTTGATGCTTTAGTAATCAAAGAAGACTGTGCTAGTACTGATGATCTACCAAATCATGAAGATGGCAGCCATGGAAATAGTGGATATGAGTCAGAAAATGAAGGTCGGCAGAAACGAGTGAACATGCTGAAGAAGAGGAAGTTTTCACAAGAAACAGACGAGACATCAGACTGCCTACCCACCTAAATGATTTCGTAATGCTAGCTGAATGTGTAATTCCTGAATCTTGTGATGAAGAAGTCATGAAATCAGAAGATCCAGGAGAATGGAAACATGCTGTAGAGAAAGGAATGAAATCTTTGGCCGAAAACAACACCTGGAAATTAGTTCACTTGCCACGAGGAAAGAAGGCGAATCCGCTATAAGGCTAGACTAGTAGCGAAGGGTTATAGTCAAAAATTTGGAATTGACTGTGATGAAATTTTTAGTTCCGTAGCCCGATTCGATACGATCAGAACTATATTGAGTGTTGCTGCATCTGAAAAACTCAAACTCAAAAGTCTTTATGTGCTAAAACAGTCACCTCGTTGCTGGGACAAACGTTTTGTTCATTTCACCAAGAAGAATGAATTGCAATGTAGTACATCTGATCCATGTCTGTTCATCAGAAAACATTCTAATAAAAAATTACTAGTTGCTATTTGCGTTGATGATGGTTTAGTAGCTGGTAATGGTGAACAAGACATATCATTATTTATTGAAAACCTAGGTAATGAATCCCAAATTACCAAGAGCACATTGGATTGTTATCTAGGTGCACAGATGAAACAAATGGTTGATGGAAGTATTCACCTAAGTCAGAGTGCTTATATTGAGAGGATAATACGCAAAGTCAATATGCAAGATTCAAATGCAGTTGTAATACCTTGTGAAGATATGAATAATTCTTGCGAGGAAGATAAGAAGACATTAGCCAGCAATATTCCTTATTGAGAAGCAGTGGGGAGCCTGCTGTATTTGGTGATAGCTTCACGACCGGATATAGCTTATGCTGTAAGCATTGCCTCGGAGAAAGTGAACGCACAATGTGTAGCAGATTGGCGTTCAGTTAAACGTATCTTCCGATATTTGAAGGGAACAATCAACTACGGATTATTCTATGATGCTAATAAACAGCCAAATAATGTAGTTGATATTTTCTCTGATGCAGATTACGCAGGTGGTGCAGAAACGGGAAAATCCAGAACTGGAGTAGTTTTGAAATACTCAGAAGCAGCAATAACATGGTTCAGTCAGAAACAAAGAAGCATTGTTTTGTCAACCACGGAGGCAGAATATATTGCTGCAAGTGAAGCAACGAAAGCGTTAATCTGGATCAAACGATTACTAGAAGAAATCACCACATTGAATGAGGATCCTATTCTCCATATGAATAATGCAAGCGCCATCATGCTTGTTAAGAACCCTGCATTCCATAAAAGCTCTAAACATATCGAAATAAGGTATCGTATCATTACGTTCGTGAAAAGGGTCAATGTGGTATGATGAAAATTCAGCACGTCAGCAGTGAAAATCAAGTTGCAGACGTGATGACGAAATCTATGCCTAGAATTGAATTCTCAGGAATGACACAAGAAGTGCATAACAATTTTTTGTTTTTTTGAGATTATGAGCGTTTTTCCCACGCTTATTTTGAGTCTTGATGAAGCTTGACCCATATGAGATTACCTTTTATTCTTCTTACGTTCAGAGTGCCCCATTTTCCTCCAATTCCCCTTTTCTTCCTTCTACCCTGTTGTTGTTCAGCCTCGTCACGGGCCAACGCTTAGCTGTATCTGTGCCGACCAGTGCGAAGCTTTATTCAGTACCTAGATTATTTGCCGACAAGGCCTAAAAAGTGTGGGTCAAGTTTCAGCAAGACTCCAAATAAGCGTTTTTTTCTCTTCAAGGGAAAAACGCTCATATTTTATGTCTGTGCTTCCGCTTGACCCATATGAGATGTGTTTGTTTTCTGTCGGCACATCAAGCGTACTGTGAACAATTGAAAGCACTAGATAGGAACGTTGATGATTTTACTCAATCAAATGGTAACATATTTATAACACCACTAGGCTTATTAACACAAAATACTCAATAGCTATATCATATTTTCAATCAGCCGTTTTCAGGAACTAGAATAAGGTTTATCTGATGATGCCCCTTGAACAGGCACAAACCGATTCAATGGGTGATCGAATAGACGTGAACCCGAAACAGAAACTTTTGGTTCTTGAATATTTTCAAAATAGAACTTCAAAAAATTTTGTTCATTTCTCCAATTACCACAGGCCAGAACTTCATCGATCGGAGTGTTGAAAGGAATTCTTTTAGATCCAACCGCAGATCGAAAACTTCCAGGTGAAGCCTTCATTCCCACTACTTTGAAGACTGTACGAATCCACCCTGCAATAACGGTTCTTGATGCCGCACAAACTCCACCTCTTGTAGTGATGAACAAAGAAGATAACTTCTGAGACTGTCTTTTTGATTGTGAGAGATCTATCAACTTCTTTGTCCAGAAACTTATGTCAAGATTCAAATCCTTATTGTTCAAAATTTTCCATCCAGATTGCCTACTGGACGCCTTATCTGTTTCAGAGCCGAAAACAGGCCAAAAAATTATATGATCAGAAAAAACCTGGTAGTTTTCTTCATCAATATCCAAGAGGGTTAAATCGTGAATTCTCCTACCAGAAATTAATAGAAGAAGGATTGCCAAGTGTCTTGAAATCTGAAGAAAGCTATCCAGATTTTGGCGGATGTGATCTTATCCAATCTATGATAATATTAACATCCCAAATATCAGTATAACACCTGACAGGAGTTTTCAAGCTGATAGCTTCCAGTATTTGTTTTCCAGCAGGGTGTGAAGACAAAAATACTCCTCTTTCTGTGCATACTACTGATTTGTTTACCAAAATGCTTCTGGAAGCCAATTTTTTAGAGTTGTACAGAAAACTCAGCTACAAGGCTAAATCATCTTGAGGAGACGGATTATTGAAAGAAATATTTCTAGAATTTGCCCAAGTACACCAATTTTTCCATGGACGATTGTAGGTTTTCAAAGTCGATACTCTCCATGAAGATTGTAACAATTCTTCATCTGCCTGATTCCAGCCAAGCACTATGTTGGTCCACCCCGAACTTTCCAGGCCTCCAAACATAAAAGTTGAGCCTTCGGAAGGGGTTTTCCCGTTTGTAAGTTGACCAGATTGCAATGAAGATTGGGTATTTTCATTGGGGGAAGTAATGCTCGGGTTTGAAGGTCCGATCTCCAAAATACCTTCTCACACTTTGGAGCAATCACTATATAAACACCTTTTGCTCGATTCAAATGTTGAAGCACCCGTGGAATCAATATGGGAGGGGGAAATACCCAAGCCAGACGATAATTCCAATCTTGACTGAAAGCGTTCACAAATACCGCATGTGCATCGTGAATCGATTGTGTTACATATTCTGCGACAACTGCTGACTGATTGGTTGCAAACAAGTTTATCTGAGGACGACCCCAAGCCTGAAAAATCTATTTCGTGACCACTTGTGTTAGATGCCCATCCGGCATTTGCATTTGTCTCGACAGGCAATCCGGTGTCGAGTTGTAGACGCCCGGAATGGACTGTGCTGTCAGATGAATATTGTGCTGGTTTGTTAAATTCAGTAGTGACTTCACTTGAATTAACAGATTCAATGATTTTGTTCCCCCTTCGCTTCTTATGTACGAAATTACCGTTCTGTTGTCCGACTATAGAAGAATTGTCTTGTTTTTTAAGAGCCAAATATTTTTCTTTATAGTTTCGAAACCCGCAAATAATTCTTTTTGGTTTATATGCCAGCTTTTTTGACAATTCGTCCATTCTCCCGATAACAGCACGTCCCCTAACTGTGCTCCCCATCCTGAATCTGAGGCATCCGTTGCTAGATGAGAATCTATGTTTTTGTGGAAAATTGGTGAGCTCATGTGCAGAGATCGGAGCCACCAACGTATGTCTACCAGAGAAGCAGGATCTAGATATGTGATGGAGTCGATCTGGGTTCCTTTCCGGAAGACGAGAACAAAGCCTTTGCATCTGTCTGGAATACAATCGACCTAGGGAAATAACGAAAGCGGCGGAATTCAGACTGCCCAAAATCGACTTGGATTCCCTCCAAGACCAGATTTCTCTCTTCAAGAGAATTCTTAATTTTCTTGATAGAACAGTTTGTTTTGAGGGAGAAATCATTTTTATATTTTTTGAGGGGTTCCATATCATTCCTAAGCATTCTAATTCTTTCACTGGATGAACTATTGATTTTTTGAAAATCGTCCAACCCAGGAGGGTGAGAACTTCTATTGTTTTCAGAACATGTGCTTCCAGAATATTGAATTCCTGATTTGCAATCAGAAAATCGTCTAGGTAAACAATTACCCTTAACCCTAGATCTCTGAGATAGCTTGCTACCCAGTTCGTCAATTTTGAAAAAGTTTCCGGTGCTGAAGATAGTCCGAACGGAAGGCATGTTGTGCAAAAAAGATTGTTCCTGTAATGAAGGGTCAGGAACCTCTGATGAGACTCTTTTATCGGTACGTGGAAATACGCTCGAGACAAATCGAGTTTCACTAAATAATCGTCTCTTTGGAGGAACTCGGGGATTTTGTGTTGACTCATCAAACAGAAGGGACGAGGAGAGAGATATTCGTTGAGTCGCTTCAGGTTGAATATTGGACGATATGAACCCTCTGGTTTCGGAAGCAAAAATATGCTTCAGAGGAACCCTGTTTTCAGATGAAATTTTCTGAGAACTCCTATTTTTAGCATCGACTCTATTTTGGAATCCATCTTTTTGGAGGTTCTTGTTTCGAAACGACTGCAAACATTTTCTAGAAGAGGAATCAGAGGGGGGCGACGAACAAAGGGAATTGAATAGGCGGATATGATTTTTAATATTGTTGGATGAGCACCCAACGACTCCCACCGATCTTTGAAATTTTTTAGTTGGCCTGCGTAAAAAGGTTTTTGAATTGGTAGAATATAGTCATTTATGGTTTTTTCTGTCTCTGTTGAAGGGCGATGACTTTTTGTTTTGAAAGCGAAATCTATATTCTTCTTGGATCTTTGCCTTCAAATTTGAGCTCAACTTATTATCAGAGTTCTGACGAGTACGAGAGACAATCTCTGAATTTTTTTTGGACGAGAATCATAAGAATATTGATGGTCATTTTGAGGCGACCGTCTTTTCAGAACTTGATTGGGTTTGAAACCATGTCCTTTTTTGAAGTGATCAAACTGTTCTTCATCAAAGAGGTAAGAATTTGATGGAGGGATTTCTTGCAAGAAATGTGTCATTGCAGGGTTAGATCCACTATGATATTTACGGCGCAAATCTAGAACCTCAGCACGTTTTCCACAAACATACTGTAACAAATCGTCTGATATGACCTTAAAGTCCGACTGTGGTTCCCCAAAAATAGGAACGAGTTTATTTGTGTGCTCGGGGTGCTTTGTAATGAACTCAGAGAGACCCGTCTGGAAACATTTGCGTTGTTTCAAGATTGCGTGACAAAGAGTTCCATAGGAAGAATCGGTTTTCGCCAAGAAATCACTATAATTATTAGATACGAAGTTGAGCCCATGGTTCACATGGAGATGGGAAAATACAGGCGACGCATGATATTTCTTCTGGACATCAGCATACCTTATTTTGTCCCAAGAAGGCTTACCAAATCGTTGAAATTCAATCCCTTGCCTTTTTAATTCTGGATCTGGTTCTGGTATGGCCGGCTCCTAGAAATCGAATACATTTTTTTTATTCGCACTAGGAATTAAAGAAGGTGCCTGCCAACTATAACCAACGCTTTCGTCTTCTATGGGCTCATCATTCCAGTTCTCATCTCCAGACCCATCAGAGCGCTGCTCTGACTCTTCATGTCTTGAATTATTAGAAACTCTCTCTAAAACTGCCTGTAGAACGTTCTGAGTATCCTCGAATTTCTGTTCTAACAATTCCATACGAGATGACACCGATTGCTTTTTGGAAATTACCGTGGGAAGGTCCCTTTGTTCTTCTTCCTCCTCCAAATCAGAGTCAGCAACAGCCAGTTGATCGCACGCCTCCCGCCGTGTTACTAGCAAATGTTCAATAGCATCAATATATTGAGAAACTAGTTGATGTTGTACATAAGAAGAACTTCTCATCTGAATTGATAATGTAACCGGGCTATAAATTAAACCTCTACAAAAACTCCATTTCAGCATCTTGATATTCATCTCTCTATATGACTTTTTCATTAGACTGACTTCCTCTAGATTGAAGGCTTTTGCGATTCCTACTGTAGGCAAAGCAAATCGAATTTTGTTCAACAGTTGCGGATCAACGTCACCGTCTAAGCTACACGGTGACTTGCATACTATCCAGTTTTTCCATCCATCAGGTAGATGTTCATTAGCTAGTTTCTTGAGCCTTTTCAAAACATCATCCTCATCGTCCTCCACATTTTGTATGAATAACTCTCCCATGCTGATAAGGTCCGTGTTCAACGACATCTGAAAGAAAAGCGAAAGACTGTTCTCAGTTTATTCCTCAGCTAGGAAAAATTTGGAAGGTACGGCTAAAAATTTGGGAAGAACGGCTGAAAATTTGGAAGGTACGGCTGAAAATTTGGGAAGAACGGCTAAATGGACGAGCCGTATGACTACAAATTTAGGCCGTAGGGCTGGAAATTTGAGCCTTGCAGTTGACAAAACGGAACATCTGTCAGATTTCTCTTATATCCAGCTCAAACCTTCCTATTTTGGGCCAAAGGCGCGAAAACTCATAATGAGGTTTTGTATTTGAGCTGAAAGGCTGCAAATACTTATAAGGAGCAGGTGAGCAGATGACGTTTGCCGTTATGATTCCGTTCAGTGCCTGAAAAATATATAAAAGTACATACCATTGGTAGATCCATTCGTCCGGAACCACAAAACAATATAAATAACACTTTTCACGCACTCAGACAAAATTTTAGCTGAACTTTGGACGGGACACTCTGACAGCTTCGACGAATAAAAGCGTACTGAATAAAGCTTCGCACTGGTCGGCACAGATACAGCTAAGCGTTGCCCCGTGACGAGGCTAAACCACAACAGGGTAGAAGGAAGTAAAGGGGATTTGGGGGAAAACGGGGCACTCTGAACGTAAGAAGAATAAAAGGTAATCTCATATGGGTCAAGCGGAAGCACAGATATAAAATATTATAATATATACATGTGTAAGTAGTGCTTATTGTAGTTCCAGTTCCTTAGTATTCATTTGAGAGGAAGTGTTGAAAAAAAAATAATCTAAGCAAGCTACACCTACTGAAAGCAGATGTCTAAAAAGAAGGAACTGGTAGTTGTGTACTCGGTAGATTTTTAATGATTGAAATATTGAATTGTCAAAAAAGTTGTCAAATAAAAAATGTAATAAAAAAACTTCAAATGTGTGATACTTCGTGTGGTTAGATGAATAATCTCAAGACTGTTGAAATGGATACCATTTGCTGATTTAATTCATGGAGTAACCTAACCTTCCACGACAGCTGTACGACTATAAAGGCCACCGTGCATTGAGGCTTTAATTCCTTTTTGTGAGGTTACGTCACAAACAAATATAGTCAGTGTATCATCGAGTACAGATGTGTAGTATTGTTCGCGAGGTATATCATTGGAAATTTCATGGTAAGTTATGATAATAATAACAGATTCCTCTCATGATATAATTGTAACACATTACCCAATTACTATTGATAACAATAGTAGGTCAATTTTTCCATCAAACAAGTGTTCAAATGATGAATAAACAGATGCCAACCTGTTCGCATATTAGGACTATGGGATAAGGTTAGTTATTTCATGATATTTTCTAGATGAATTTCCGCACAAAATGGATTTATGACATGGCAATAAATGAAACTGTTGCCATCAGTGATGGAACTTCTTATTACTCTTCAAATCAGCCTATTCCTAAATCAAATCTTGGTAATATGACTTGTCCATCCAATGAATCATCACATAATACTGAATCATGCGTCGATGGAAATGTCATGACTGATCTGAATAAATATAATATAATTCCTAATGACGAACATTTACAATCGGATCACACATGTGTTGAGAAAAATGGTATAATGACTACAATACTTGTCCCAGGTGATGAGCTCATGCAAGTTATTTTGACTCACGAGAATTCAGTAACAAACAATGTTGAATGGATCATACATAACACGAATAGCATAATTCACATTCCTAATGATTCTTTATCAAGAGAATGCAGTTTCAAATTCTAATCCTTTGATAGAAGGTTACATGGTCCAAACTGATCCGATTGTCATCCCACCGACCATTGTAACTCATGATCATGATATTGACTTTTCTGCTCATACTAGTTCAGCCAATTCAATAGAAAGTATAGTAGAAAATAACACTGTGGAAAATGTTCACGAAGAAAGAAAAACAAATAATACTGGAGCAGAAACCAGCACTATTACTAATGATTTAGAAGAATGAAATGGTTCGAATGAAAGTTCAAGAGAATTGGATGGTTCAGACGAGAGTTCAGATGAGGGTTCGAGGAAAGATCCAGAAGAAGTTGAAGGCGAGAATGCAACCATAGAAGGAGTTGAGGGCGAGGATGCATCCGTAGGTTCAGGAGAGTCCAACAATTACGCAAATGATACAAAGAAGGAACGAAACATTCCAAATCTGAGAAAAGAAGTACAAATCAAGAGAGTTGAAAGTAGTTCCTATATGGGGTATAGTAGATCACAACGAGTAGTGAAACAAAATGTGAAACGAAGAAGTCGAATAGAACGTTCATGTGTTCCCAGATCTCAGATGATGAAGTAAACAACATGTTGAAGTATTTCTGGAAAGAATTGAAAACTTGGCCTGAGAAGAAAGCTCACGTGAAGAGGATTGTGTGTACCAGGAACATTTTGAGAAGGAGAACATCTTCAACTCCAGAATACGAAAAAGCTTAAGGACATGACATATTATTGAAGAATAAGGAAGGTGAAAAAGTGAGACTCTGTCGTGAATTTTTCCTCAATACTCTTGATCTTGGTAGAGACACCTACGCGAGATGGGTCAAAGAAATGGAACATGATAGCACGGAAATAGAAAATTTAGAACCTAGAGGCGAAGATGGAGCATTGGGAACAAGAAGAGAGGAAGTTAAAAAAGAAAAGTATGAAGCAGCCAAACAGTGGTTGAGCGCACTTCCTAAAGTTTTTTTTTTTCTTCTTCTTTTTTTCATTTCATTTATTGCCAGAAAAAAAGAAAAATCGTACATTACATCACATTACATATTGAGTGGGTCAATACAGTAGATATTACATTTTCACAGTAACTGCAATACATGGGATAAATACACTAATACCTACGCCGTTGTCCTTGATATTACTACTTGATAGTTTACAAGATATGGTAATCTGTGAGTAAGCTTACCAAGTATATTATATCAATGCGGAGAACTGTGCTATCTTATTTAAATCATATTATGTTCATTTTCATTCCATATATCTACTTATACTATATAAATCAATTGTTTTTAACAATAAATACATTTACTGGTATCTTCACAAGGCAGCAATATACCTGTGTGTGAAGGATATAATCATAATTATATAAGTAACTATGTAGAGAGGGTGAACAAGATTCAAAACGGGGAAAGAAGAAGAAGATTATATATATTATAAAAGTATTAATATAATTTTAAAGGTCACCTTGAATATTTTGGTTGGTATGAAATTAATATTTTAACTTTTTTTAATTTTTTTTTCATCGCTTGGAGCGCACGAAAGGGAATCCCTATAATGTTCAAAGAACATCGTGCGTTCCTAGGGAGGATAGGGACAGGAGGTAGGTATTGGAATTTTTTTGGAACTTTTGGAGATTATATGTTGTTGGGAATACTTCCACAGGCAATGAATTCCAGAGCCTAGCCGTTCTATGGATGAAGGAGTCTTGATAAAGTGCTGTTCGACATCTTTCGAGGTTGACAACGAAAGGATGTGCTGACTGGGCTTGTCTAGTTCGTCTGATTGGTATTGCTAGTGAAGAGATGATAGCAGAGATTTCCGAAGAACATTTCCCGTGGAAGTATCGATAGAAAAGTGAAAGGTCGCCGACCTTTCTACGGTGTTCCAATGATGTCAAAGAGTGAGTGAGTGTGGCGTCATCCACCAGGCGAATGGCTCTTCTCTGGATGGAATCTAAGAGCATCATCGTATGTTTTGGTGCTGAACCCCATATGTGGGAACAGTATTCTAGAACAGGCCGTATCTGCGCTTTGTAGATCATGAGAAGCTGTTGAGGTGTAAAGTAGCTTTTCGCACGGAACAAGAATCCGAGTTTTTGTGAAGCAGCTTTTGCGATGGATCTGACATGATTATCCCATGAAAGAGTGTTGCTGGTGGAAATACCGAGCATAGATATGGTGGGCTTGGTGGGGATGGTGGAGCCAGACATTACAATATCGGGCATACTGAGTTCCGCCTTTCTAGAGAAACAGGCTTGAGTTTTGGTGGCGTTGAATTCAACCAGGTTGTTTGTTCCCCATGCTGCGATTTCAGCAAGATCTTCATTGACAGCATTGATCTGCCTGCGCCGTGAGTTCTCAGTTTCCTGGGAAGAAATGGGAATTCTGGAAGAGAACGCAGTATGGAGGAAGCAGGAATAATGTCGGTGCCAAAATTGATCCTTGTGGAACGCCGGAATTGATGCCAATGGTATCAGACGATACACCGTCCACCACCACGTGAAGCGATCTGCCTGAAAGAAAACTCGATAAGAGATGGCATAGCTGAGGTGGTAAGCCGTATGATGGTAGTTTGTGGAGGAGTCCTTCGTGCCAAACACGGTCGAATGCTTTCGATATGTCCAACGCGACAGCTTGAGATTCCCCGTGTTTTTCTATTGAAGATTGCCATAAATGGGTGACGTAGGCAAGTAGATCTCCAGTAGATCTTCGGTGGCGGAAGCCGTATTGTCTATCATTAATGATTCCTGAGCTCTCCAGATATTTGATAAGCTCAATATTGATGGCTTTCTCCATCACTTTGGAGATTACTGATAACAGGGCAATGGGCCTGTATTTGTTGGGCAGGTTCTTGTTCCCTTTTTTGGGGATTGGTTGGACTCTAGCTGTCTTCCAGCATGATGGAAAAATACCCGACCTGTAGGAGATGGTAAACAACTTGCAGAGAATTGGTGTTAATTCTGGTGCAACTATTACCTGATTGAAAAGATTTCCTTCACTCAATAATTTCAAATATTGCTTGAACATCGATGCTGGTGAAGTATTTTGTTATTTTCTTAACAAACAGTGGAAAATCGTGAGGACTTGCAATAATCTCTTGAGGGAAAATATTAATAATTTTAGGTGCCATATACAGGAAAGATTTTTGAGTTGAAGTTTTTTTTGCGAAAGGTACGCGCATAATCAGTTCGCTTCTCTGGTTACGGATAAACTGAACGTTTATATTCAGTAAGGATTGATATTTTTTTACAGATTTACTGATACAGATGCAACATAGCTCTCTGATATTCGGTATTTTTAATAAGGTGAAAAGTGGTTTTGAGGGCTCTGTTCGGTTTACTTTGCAAATCACCCTTAGGAAGAATTTCTGCAGAATAGTCAAGGGGTAGATATTTGTTTTATATGTTGTGCCATATATGACCACTCCATAGGATATAACTGAGTGGATGAGTGCAAAATACAACATTCTTGTAATATACAATGGTAGAAATGACACTTTGTAGATGTTGGTAGCAACTTACGCAGTTTTTTGGTGATGTGTGTGATGTGTTGTTTCCAGCACATGTTTTCGTCGAATATTATACCTAGGTATTTCACGTTATTCTCTTGTTCTATGATTTCGCAATTACATTGTTCTTGGGTGCAGTTCATTTTGTGGAATTTGATAGACTGAGAAAAGTGTTTACTTCCTCTACTAGTGAAGTTGATAAATTTAGTTTTTCCATTGTTTATTGGCATTTTATTACGACTGAACCAGTCCTGTAGCAATTTTAAGTCATGTGTTATATCTTGGAGTACGTCTTTTTCACTTATTCCAGAGTACAATGATGCTATGTCATCAGCAAATGTAAATATGTCCCCCTTGAGTGGCATACCACAGAGGTCATTAATGTATACCAAAAATAGTATTGGCCCCAGAACGGACCCCTGTGGTACTCAAGAAAAGGTATTCATATTTGTGCTTTTTGTATTTTTTATTTTTACAAATTGGGATCTTCCAGTCAAGTAGCTATTGAACCATTCGAAGCAAACACCTCTCACCCCTGCATCTTGAAGTTTTTCCATTAATATATCAGGCGATATAGTATCGAATGTTTATGTTATATCAATAAATATTCCACTAAATAATAGCGGGAGCGGTGCCAATATCAGTATCTATACCTCATCCAGAAAACGAAGGTGATCGCACGTTTGAGAAGGTGAATATAAATAAACTAAAGCAAATTGTGCAAGAACGTAACTGGGAAAACTGCTTGGAAGATGGGAATGTCGATAAAAGCTTCGAAAACTTCATTAAAACTTTCTCGGAATGCATAGAAATTAGTACAGAAATAAAAATAGTACCGAGCAAAAATATTTGAATTAAACCGTGGATCACAAACGGGTTGTTAGCAAGCATAAGAGTGAGGGAAAAGATGTACGCTAAGATGATAAAAAATCCACTCAATATTAACTTGAAAATAGAATACAAGCACTATTGACCCTATGACTGATGTAAAGATTTGAACTTTATTTTTCAGTTTTCATATATATATTTAATCTAGTAGTATCTTTTATGCATCCAGTGTATCCGTAACTAGAGAGCAAATTATCATAGTTTTGTGTATCTGAGTTACTGTCACCTAAATTAATATTGATGTCTCCTGTATATAAAACATTGTTTTCTGAATGTAGTCGTACTAGTATATCCTCACATTCCCTGATATAAACATTGACTGGATATTCATTCCAGTTCCAAGTCACCATTGTCGATCTTCTTCGAATAGAACTTATGATGCCTGGAGACTGGTAAAGAAGCATTAGCTCGAATGCAATTCTCACATAATAATATAGAACTTTATTCAAGCAACATGAAACATATAAAAATGTACAAATAAAAAAGCAAAAGTTCGAAAAAAACGATGAGTACAAAATGTACTTGTTTCGTTGAACGAATATAGATAAAATACAAAAATATACATGGATACATAAAAAGTAGTAGAAAATATACTCATAGAAACGAACATGAATATACAAAATATACATGGATATACATAAATAATTCTAAATCAATTCAAAATTGAGAAATATAAAATAATTGAATTATGGATCTATACATGGCGATAGTACGTAGAGACTTATTTTGCGCAATTTGTAGGATTTTTATTTACTCGAATAGTCGTAGCAGCTGATTTCTTTGACATTGAAGTATGTGTTTCTTCAGTTGTTTTTTGAAGCTGTGAATACTCACTAGTGATTTGATGATTTCAGGAATGCTATTATATAGCTTTGGAGCAAAGTAAGTATAGGAGCGTTGAGCAACGACCCTAACCATTAGTGGTGTGAAATAATGATCCCTTTGACGAGTATTGTACTGATGAGCAGGAAGCGATGCTGAATGTTTGTTTGCATGATATCTACTGCTGGAGCACAAAAAATACAATTGTCTTATGTCCAACATCTGTGTTTCAGTGTATAGTTCATCAGAAGGATATCTATTATTTTTGGAAAAAATCAGTTTAAGAAAACGTCTTTGCATAACTTCGATGGAATGAATATGAGTATTCAAAGCTCCGCCCCACACTATTATTCCATAGCGGATGTGACTTTCCACAAGAGAATAGTATAGAGTTTTGAGGTACTTGAGAGGTAAGATATCCTTAAGTTTTCTGAATCTGAATAAAATTGTCCTCAATTTATTGACAATGTACTTGATATGCGAATCCCATTTCAAATGGGCGTCAATGATAATTCCTAGATATTTAATTTTTTTCTCTTGTTGAATATCGAAAACTGTATCTGTCCTGATTGAAAGATGATCGAATGGTGGCATCCCAGCAGAGTTACATGAGAATGGAAGGTAATACGTTTTGTCCACATTAACTGTTAATAACTTTTTATCCAACCAACATTTTATTAAAGAAAACTCTGTTTCAACCTTCACTTTCAATGAATCCCAGTTATCGGCTTTATAAAAGATGGCTGTGTCGTCTGCAAATCCTATAATATTTTTGTTTTGGCTCAGTGAAAATAGTCCGTTAATATATATATTGAAAAGTGTTGGTCCCAACACAGATCCTTGAGGTACTCCACAGTCGATCCCCCTTTCACTGCTCAGTACATCATCAATTCTCACTCTCTGGGTTCTTCCCGTTAAATAACTTCGAAATAATTTGAGAGTGTTACCCCGTATTCCAATGTCCTCTAAAGATTGCAGGAGGAGATGTTGACTCACAGTATCGAAAGCCTTCGATAAATCTATGAATACACATAAAGACGGCTTGCCCTCATTCAAGGCATCGGTAACTTTTGATGTCAACGACAGAACAGCATCTTGGGTGGAAATGTTCTCCCTAAATCCGAATTGACTGTCTGAAATTAGTTTATATTTGTTTGTGAATGAAACAAGCCTCTTCCTTATGATTTTTTCAAATATTTTCGATAAATGCGTTACAAGTGATATCGGACGATAGTTTGTGATTAGAGATGTATCTCCTTTTTTCAGCAGTGGTGTAATGATTGCTTTCTTGAATTCAGTAGGGTACACGCCATTTTCCACGCATCTGTTGAGAATATGAGTTAGAGGTTCTGTAATGTAATGTGATATAAGTTTTATGTTTTCCGCTTTTAAATTATCACACCCCGTTGCCTTATTATTCTTGAGCTCAGATATCGTACTTTTTATTTCGCTTGAAGTAATTGGTTCAAAAACGAATGAATTCAGAAAAGGTAATCTTTTTATTTCGAATTTCATGTTGTTTTTTATTTTTCTAGCAAGATTTCTGCCAGTTTCTGCGAATGCTGCATTAAATGTATCAGCAATTTGCGTTTTATCTGTTAATATTTCATCATTAAGAGGATTTTTTATTTTATCAATGATATGTTTGTGTTTCTTAGTATTTGATATTTGTTTAGTTATGTCCCATAGGATTTTTGAATTACCCTGATTATCATCGATTCGTTTTTTATAAAAACGGAATTTTGTCTTGTGAATCAATGAAGTTAGCCTGTTTCGATAAACTTTGTATTCGTTTTTCAGATCATCATTTTGTGGTTGCTTCTGCATACCGCGAAACATTTTATTTTTTTTGTTGATAGAATTGAGTAGTCCCTTTGTAACCCAAGGTGCTATTCTAGTGTTTTTTCTGCGAATTTGGCGTCTCTCAGTGCAATATTCCAGACTATTCATGGTAATGTTGATGAATTTTTGTGTTGCAGAATCTGGAGTTGGGGCCGAGTATACATCATCCCAGCAAACATGTTTGAATATGCTATGTATCTTCTCAGCATTTATACATTCAATGAAAGAATTGCTATTTACTTTGATGTTTTTCTCTTCAGTGAATACGATCTGGAGTATAGTAGTGTAGTGATCTGTAATTGTTGTCTTCAGTATGATAGGAATAATATTTTCGTTCAAATCAGGATTTTTTGATCTGATAAAGATGTGATCCAGACATGTTTCACTGACACCTTGCACCCTAGTTGACGCGTTTATCGTAGAGATGTACCCAAATTCATTCAAGATATTCAGATATTCAACAGTATCATTATCATCAGGATTCAACAAGTCAATATTGATATCACCCAAAAACAAAGAAACATCCGTGTTATCATGATGGTTTTCAAAATAGTTCAATAGGTTTATATTGAATTCTTTTTTACTAGCGTTAGGTGATCTATATAAGGCTGTTATGAGAAAAGTATTTTTTATGCCAATATTGAATTCGATTTGCAGCGCCTTCAGCTCATCAGACAATTGTATAGATTTAAAGGTGAAATTATGGCAAGATTTGATATACGCAACTAATCCATCATTCTGGTTGTTGCGACTTTCATTGTATATCATTGTATATCCATCAATGCAAAAAATGCTCGTATCAATTATCTCTCTAGTTTCACTCAAGATTAAACAATCAATATCGGAATTCAGATTTTCTAACATGATTAAGAATTCATCCAAATTTTTATTGATGCTACGAATATTCATCTGTAAGATCTTAAAGTTTTCAGTTTTATTTATATCGAGTATTCGGCTGCATTCTTCCGTGGTGTCAATGCTGTATGTCTCAACTTGATCTATTTTGAAATCCCGTATGTATTGATCCATTATATTAAATATAAAAAAAAATGATATGAAACTATACAGGGAACAAAAACAATTTTGGAAGTAGAACTGCAAATACTAATGAAAAAATAATACTATAGCTACATAAAATTATAACAAATAGTGTAAAATGAGGAGAATTTATGATTTTGTACTCAATTTTCTTCGGTTTTGTTGGTCGTTTGAACCTTGACGAGTGACTGGTTTATTTTGATTCTTCAAGTAACCTTCAGATGTATTGTTCAATGTACTCTTGCTAGACTTCTGAACTATGGAATTTTCTTGCACAGTGTTCTCTTCTTTCCTAGTTTTTGGGGTTGCAGGACAACTATTTGCTTTAATTGTTATTTCCTGTTCTTCGTCTTTTTGGATCAAATCGGCAACCTCATATGCTTTCCCGTTCACGAATAACTTGTTACTTTTTATGTAACAATCGTTTGCAGAGTCCAATTTTGCAAGTAGAAGGTGTTTTCTCAATATGTTCGATACTTCCCTCTGTTGTTGTGTTTGATCAGGTTTTATATTTATATTTGTTCCTTTAAGATGTCTGCAGTTCTTTAAAATATTCGATTTCATCCAATATGTCACGAACTCAATTTTGAGTGGACTTGTTGGATCTTTACCTAACGTATAGAAGTTATTTATATCTCTGGGCTCGATTTGTACTTTCAGCAGAACTCCAAGTTGGTGACAGATGTTTTCTATAGTAAGATTTTCTTTTTTGTTATCTAATCCAAAAACAACAATATTATTTTTCTTACTTTCTTCTTTCAACCTTTCTACTTCTTCTTTCAGGAGCTTGTTTTCTTTTTCTAATTCTTGCACGTTATTTTTCAATGATACAATATTCATAAGTAGCCTTGCTTCCGATGCCTCAACTGAGTTTTGAATGTCAGTTCTATTCTTCAATATTTCAGCGAATATGGTTTCTAAAGTGATTGATTCACTCATCTTCATGCGTTGAACAAGTTTTGGTGAATTATCAATTGTCGGTAAATCTAAGACGATAACCAATAAATGGAGATTGTTCTACTGTTTTCAGTGTATGTACCGCTTTAGTTCTAGAGATGATCAGTCCACAAAAAACGTTTGTTTTGGTTCCGGCACTCCACAGATCTACTTCGTTTCTCATTCAGTTATCCTAATAGTGAATCTTATTTCGAACTTAGACTCACCCAAACAGCTATTTACACTATAGTAAACTAGAATGTGTTCTTTAAACTTTACTTTTCACTTTTATTCCATCATATTTCACAAAATTTCATAGAGACTGTCAAGACTACATGTGTATTATAAAGCAAACCATACACGATTGTATGTGACATGTTTTGAAGAGAGAGAAAATTTCAATACATGCACCTAGAAAAGACCAATGTGATACTTGTTGTGAATTCAAAGTCGGTACTGTAGATTTAAAAACTTACCAGAAGCATGTGAAATTGGAGGATCTAGGAATTTTCTTCGAAAGCAATTCTTCGAAAACATTTCTTCGAAAACAATCCTTCGAAAAACAATTCTTCGAAAATGCAATTCTTCGAATACCATATTCTTCGAATAAACAATTCTTCGACTAATAATTCTTCGACAGGTTATAAGGTCATTTTGTTTTTTGAGAATACCTATAATTGTGGGGTTATTAGGAACTGGGAATAAAACACTACTTTTTTCATTTGTTATAATTATGTCAACATTTTATTAATGAATTACAGTGAAAGTTTACAGTACAGTAGAAGGTCACAGTAAAAACTACAGATAAATGACATAAATACTATCAAATACCAAGGTAATAAAAAAATTATAGATTAATATGATATGTTGTGAGCTAAACCTCTAATGTATCCTATTATATTATTTTTATCATACTGATTTACAAGAGTCTTGATTCGTTGATTACAATCTTTGTACTTCTTTCTTGGTGTTTGTGGTTCAAATCCGCTTAAATATTGTTCTACACGAAGTTCATTTAGACTTTGCTCATTTTTTATACATTTTATAAATTTCCACAAGTTGGGGTGAACTGCTGATACTTGTGTTTCAAAACTTCGATGCCATCCTTCTACCGAATTATTTGTTCTCGGTAAATCATCCAAAACTGTTTGATATAGATTCCACAATTCGTATGGATATTGTGGTGGTTTTCGCTGTTTCCGATTTGGTCGCCCAATCCACGTATCTTCAAAATAGTTAATAACACTTTCGGCTTCTGACGGAAATATTTCACTTTCATATAATTGTTCAAAAGCCATAACTATATCATCCACTGGGACAAAAGCAATAGCACACAACATTTTTAGTTTGAAAGCAAATTCACTGTCAGTCTCATAGCGTTTTTTCAATCCATTCCTTTGAATCATTCGAAAAATGCATTGACTGAAGTGGAAAAAACAGCCTCTTTTTCTACAACTTGGAAAAGCACTATTGCAGGCATTGATCAATGCTTTTTCGAAGTCAGTGGTAATCGTTGCAGGCACTAAAGATGATTTCAAATTTTTAAGTTCTTGAAAAAATTGATCATAAATTCGTTCTGATTTTTTTGGTAAGAGTGCATAAACTAAAGGTACCGATAAATTGTGTTGCAGTCCGTGAACGGTTAGTAATTGTTGGAATAATAACAACATTATAGGGATTCCCTTTCGTGCGCTCCAATCGATAAAAAAAAAATATGTGCCATCAATATACCAATGCTAACTGTTAGACAATAATTGGAGATTTTGTTCTGTAGTAAAAATTAATATTCTCTTGTCCACTGGACCGGCATCATATAGCAAAAAAATTTCATTTTTGTAAGTTTTCGTATATTCCTCCAAAAATATTATTTCGCTTCTATTAGTAGGAAGAGCTGGCCCTTGTAGATTTTTTGCCTGATATTGCGAATACTCCGTTTCATACTGCTAACACTTGGAAGCTTGGGAGCTGCCGTTATGGAACATGTAGTCGAAGCAATTGATATAATTCTGTGCGGAGGATCATTACTCATTTTCGAGTTGATTCGAATTTTTTCGTACACTTTGGCTTCCACCTCTGAGGCGTCAGCTATATGATTATGTTCTTTTGTTATTTTACTGATTTTATCTTCGACAGTAATTATTCTCGCTGGACAGTTTGTTTTTCTTTTTTCAAAAAATGCGCACTTCCAATACACTTTTTCCCTTTTTTCAACATCTTTAAAATAAAAATGTCCCTCGAACAACAATTTACGTTTTCCTTTTTCTGAACAAACAAATTCTGCATCCATATTTACTTGCACAGGGTTAAATTAAAACTAATTTTATTTTATGGAACACAATCCCTTTTATACCCACTCAGGATTTATATCTCTGAACAAAGTCAGTCCTTTTGGATACTTCGGAGAATTGTTATTCGAAGAATTATTAGTCGAAGAATTGTTCATTGGAAGAATATGGTATTCGAAGAATTGCATTCTCGAAGAATTGTTTTTCGAAGAATTGTTTTCGAAGAATTGCTTTCGAAGAATTTTCCGGATACCGAAATTGAAGTACGACTCGAGAAGGCAAAAAATATCGCCAAAGAGAGCTGTGGTGATGCAAAGCTAGTAATTACTATGGAGTTGCAAAGTGTTCTCATTTGTCCTAAAACACTAGCATCGGCAATGTACTATAAACAGAAACTCCAAGTTCACAATTTCACAATTTATGAGCTGAATGATGGAAAAGTCACGCTATATGTCTGGAACGAAGCTTCTGGTGGTGTAACGAGCAACGAGTTCACATCGTGTTTGATCGATTACATCCAAAACTTACCTCCTAATTACGAATTCCTAGTACTAATTTCAGATGGATGTAACTACCTGAACAGAAATAAAATTCTCTCTAGTGCTTTGAGTAATATTGCCAAAACTGAATCATCAATTATACAGCAGCTTTATCTAGAAAAAGGTCACACGATGATGGAGGCTGATAGTGTCCATTCAACACTCGAGCAATATTTCAAGCCTCCAATAAACTCACCTTCTGACTATATTGCTCGAATGCGTCTCGCAAGACCGAAGCAGCCTTACAATATAAAAGTATTAGGTTTCACTTTTTCCCGTAAATATGATGAACTGAAGTCGAATATTCCATCTTTGAGACCTGGTAAGATGGCTGGAGATCCAACTGTGACCGATGACAATCAATTGAGGTGAGACGATTATAATAATCATTACTCCTCATACTCAAATTCATAAACCCTTTGTTACCCCATATTCCACATACATCAAACGTAAACAGACAAATCAATTTTGTTGTGTATAACTCTACAGTGTAGCTGGAGTAATAACTAAAAAACTCGTAGGTTCTTCAGAGATGTTTAATAACCAACTTAAGCGGTGAAACAATACAAGACCGACTAAACTAAACATGTCATCTTTTAGATGAGCGACTACTATGTATAATAATTATTCCAATACATTACATATAGGGTGATAATAAGTACCAACACAATATTTCCTCCCTTACATAATATAAGAAAAATACCTAGAAACCTAAACGCTGAGGAGGCTTAGAAACACGAGTACTTCGTCTCAAACTTACATGTATATCGTTACTTTCAGCCTGAGGTATCTGAGAATCAGTATTATGCTGATCCGGCTGTGATTCTGGTTGCAACAACGGTCGCATTTCAGAATTTTCACGTACGTCAGGGGAAGGCACAGAAGACTCAGTAATAGAGGTACTGGGTGGTGTTTCATGTAACAATGGAACTGGGAATACATTCTTTGGCAATTCATGATTTGAGGTATATTTTCTCAGACTATTAACATGCTTATACATAATTTTTCCCTCCACATTTACTAAATATGTGACAGCACTTATTACTTTTACTATCACTCCTTCCTTCCATTTCTCATTTACATATGGACCTAATTTTCCAACTAAAACTTTTTCTCCAACCGACAACACATTAGGTAGTGCAATATCAAATGAATTTTTGAATACAATAGCGCTATTTTTTTTTGGTGTTAATAAATCTGATCTTGTTCTGGGCTTTATTTTAAAAATGATTTCATTAGGACTCAAACCCGTATTGGTAGACGGTGTATTCCTATAACTGAATAAGAAATTAGTGATTTGTTGTTCTACAGTTAATGACGATTTTTGCAATAAAAACTTATTCAAAGATGATTTTACAGTTTGCACATGCCTTTCTGCCGTTCCATTCGATTGTGGGTGATAAGGAGGAGATTTTAATACATTAATTCCATTTACTTGACAAAATTTTGTGAATTCTGTGGAATTGAATGGAGGACCGTTATCACTCACAATAACCTCTGGTAAACCTATCATGGAGAATGTAATTTTTAATTTCTCTACTGTTTGTGAAAGATTCAAACCTTTTGACATACAATGAATATCCATCCACTTAGATTTACTATCAACAATCAGTAAATATGCTATGCCACTTCGATAGAAGAAGTCAACATGAACCCTCTGAAATGCATTTTCAGTTTTGGGCCATGATACGAGATATTTTTCGGAATTGTTCTGATTCAATTGACATATTCGACAATTAGTTATCATTGTCTCGATATCGTTCTGTAACCCTGGCCACCAAATTATCGACCTTGCTAACATTTTTGTTCTCACCATGCCAATATGATTTTCATGAATCAATTCTAAAACATTTTTGCGCAAGGCTTCTGGTATTACCACCTTACAACCTATCATCAAACAACCTTCTTCTATTGACAGTTCATTCCTCTTAACATAATATGGTTTGAGTTTAGCATCATTCAATTTATCAGGCCAACCTCTTTGGACCATGTCCTTAACTTTGACCAAAATAAAGTCTTTGCCAGCAACTTTTCGGATGTCTTCAACACATAAGGGAAGCTCATTTGATAAATTGAATGAATTGATTGAGCTATCTATTTCTGTTGACCCTGGTGAAGGTAACCTAGACAACATATCTGCTTCATACAATTGTGAACCCTTTCTATATTCGATTTTATAATCATATGCTGACAATATTACATTCCATCGAATTATTCTAGAGGCTGACATGAAAGAAAAATTTCTATCTGGATTGAAGATGACTTTTAGTGGTTGATGATCGGACACCAAAATGAAAGTTCGACCATATATATACTTATGAAATTTTTTTACGCCATAAATAATTGCTGAGGCATCCCGTTCAAGCTGAGAATGATTTTGTTCTGCTTTTGATAAAGTACAGGACGCGAACATCACAGGCCTTTCCACTCCATTGATCCTGTGACTCAATACACTGCCTACTCCATATGAACTCGAGTCACATGAAATGACTATTACTTTATTTGGATCATAATGAACTAGAATCTGGTTTTGAACTATCAAATCTTTACTTAATTTGAAAGCTTTACGACACTCTTCATCAAAATTATATTCAACATCTTTCTCAAGAAGTCTATATAATGGTCTTATTCGTGACGATAACATGGGTACGAATTTACCATAGTAGTTGAGTAGTCCTAAATATGCACGTAGCTGTGTGGTATTTTCTGGGCTTGGTGCTTCTGTTAAAGCACGTAACTTTTCTTTAGTAGGATGTATTCCTTCACTATCTATCCTATCTCCCAAATATTCAACATTTTGTTCGAAAAATTTACACTTTCCCAAATTAATTTTTACATTGTATCTACTTAGCCTGACTAGTACTTCCTCAAATGCCTTCTGACATTCTTTAAAAGAACTACCTCCTATGAGAATATCATCTAAATAACAATGTACTTTTGGCAAGCCACTTAAAATTTGATCCATTATTGACTGGAATATAGCTGGTGCTGAGGATATGCCATAAGTCAATCTGGTAAATTGAAACAAACCAATATGAGTAATTATTGTTAAATACTTCTGGAAATCTTCGTGAACCTTCACTTGTTGATATCCCCCGGTCAAATCTAAATGTAAAGACACTACACCCTGCTAAACCGGCAAATATATCCTCCGGTGTGGGTAAGGGATATTGATCAACGTTCAAAGCTTTATTAACGGTTAGCCGGAAATCCGTACAAATACGCACATCATTATTTTTTTTAGGAACAATCACAATGGGTGATGCCCATTCACTTGTTCTGACAGATTTCAAAATACCCACAGAAACCATTTGTTTGAGCTTAGATTCCACACGCGGTTCCAATGCATATGGCATTGAATATGCCTTTTTCATGACAGGAACTACGTTGTCTTTAATATGGAATTTAATCTCAAATTCGTTTATGGAGCTACATAAATCTTGATCAAGAACGTTTTTATACTTACATTTGAGATCATTCACAATGGCCATCAGATCGTTCAACTGATTTACAGAATTACCTACTTCAAAATAACTTTGCCAACCAGGATACAGAACATTGAGCCAATTTCGTCCCAGCAACGGCATAAAATCTTTTTGAGAATCTATAATGGTTAATAATAATGAATGTTTCTTATCATTATCTATTACCTCTACACAGCTTTCGCCGATAGCTTTGATATTGTGACCTGAAACAGCATTTAACTTATAATTGACAGGTTTTATAGGCGAATCCACATCCTTCTTATATCTATGAATTGACATAACAGATTTACAGGCCCCTGTATCTACCTCAAATGCTATATACTTGTCACCAATTTTCAGACACACCCTATATGGAGATACCTCATTGCTATACACTTGATTCAAAGCTAGTAAATCACTATTGACTTCATCGTATCCATCATCACTTGTACCAGCTGACTGACAGTTGTCTTCTTCAATGACACCTACGGCTGCTTTCGACGGACATAATCTGGTTACATGACCAAATTTCGAACACGCATAACATCGCCACCTTGCTGCTGGACACTTCTTCTCTTTCAGATGATTCCTGCCGCATTTGCTACATGTTGTATCCACCTCTGCTTTGACTACTGCATCCGGCTGATACTTAATCCTTTGTCTGTAACTTTGGTTCTTAGTCACATGTTGTTTATGTTTTTGAACGAAATTGATAGGACTAGCATTTGCTAACATTTTTACTTGCTTGTCAGCTAACTCACATCCTTGTGCTAATGAGCAAGCTCGAGGAAACGTTAACACTGCTTCTGAGAGTAGCCTCTTTTGGATATTTTCGGAATTGACACCACAGACGAATCTATCACGCAATGCTTCATCTAAGAACTGGCCAAAATTGCACGTACTAGCTAATTTTCTCAGTTCGACGATGTACTCTGCTATGCTTTGGTCTAATCGTTGATTACATCGGTTGAACACGAATCGTTCACTAATCTCGGATACTGGTGGAGCATAGTGCTTCCTCAAAAGGTCTGTCATCTGCACATAGGTCAATTCTGCGGGTTTTCTTGGAGCTACCAAATTCTTCATGGTATTATATACACTAGATCCAGCAAGAGTGATTAACATTGACACTTTCTTGGCATCTGGTACTTCATTCACGTCGAATAGATGTTCTATTCTCTCGAGATATGATTCAAATTCTTCCGCCTGCCCTTTGAAAGCTTCAATACTCCCGATCATTGCCATTTTATTTTTAATTACGAAAAATGACTTTTCTTTACAAAAAGAAATGTCACCACCACTGTCAACAACGGCAAAACCAAAATTCACCTTGTCAACTGACTTCACTGAGTTCGATATTATTGTCCTGAAAACACTCCGCTTACTGATATATCAATATCTCTATCCCATCTTCGTCGCCAAATGTTGTGTATAACTCTACAGTGTAGCTGGAGTAATAACTAAACTCGTAGGTTCTTCAGAGATGTTTAATAACCAACTTAAGCGGTGAAACAATACAAGACCGACTAAACTAAACATGTCATCTTTTAGATAGGCGACTACTATGTATAATAATTATTCCAATACATTACATATAGGGTGATAATAAGTACCAACACAATAAATTCATCTTGAGTTGATCAGTTTCATGACTTTTGTAGGTACTCACCATCCGGCGATATCGAATATCAGCTCGATTATGCTGATGATTGGAGTCCACTTCCTCACAGAAAGAAACAAACTGCTCTTACAGCTATACCATAAGCAAGTTCCTATATCTAAGTCTGAATTCAAGCATCTACAAGAACTCAAATCGGTGATAAAAAAGGATCATCATGCATTTTTTGATAGGAGAGATTTTCAGTTGAATAATATATGTGTTCAAATTTGGGGTTCTGATTTAATAGACATGAAATACATGTCATGTGTAGGTTTCGAATCAGGTAACATCTGCTATGTGTTATTGTCAAGAGCAAAATCATTTCCATATTGAATGATCTTTGCCAATGAAGTTTATAAATGTACTATTAGTTGATGATAAATGAAATCATTTTCTGTGAATACAATAATGATAGGTCAAACAAACATTTGAATAGAATATTTTCATTGTCTCCTGTAAAATTGTATTCAAAGCACATAGCAGACATTTCATAATCAACGACGAATTTGGTAGGTAGGTACCTACCTACCCTACATTGGAAAATGACAACATACAGGGTGACATCTCGAAAACTTCTCACCCTCAATATCTTCTCTTCAGTAAATAATATGATGATAAATCGAGAAGACAGGTCAATTTTATTTTCGAGGGAGACAATCAAGATGGTCAGTTTTAGCACGATTGATTCAACCGCCTAGGTGAGGTAGATGTTACCCTTAGAATCTTAAATGGAAAGGGGGATCAAATGGCACATCTTTTTGAAGGGCGAATAATTCTCATTCCAACAGTACTACATTATCACATTATCACATTTTCACAGTTTCAGAAAAATGTCGTTCCAAGCTCACAGAAGTAATAAAAGGATGCATTTACTGGGATGGATGCATGGTTTTCAGATTAGTATCATTGTATTGACTATTCTTTCAGTTCTTAATCTTGCAACATTTCGAACATCTCTCTCAGCATCTCAATTCAGGCACGTTCTGATTACTTCTATTAGTTTAGAAGGGTATTTTTCTGGAACCGCTCTTTGAAGAATGATGACCTAAGGGTATTGATAGAAAGAGAATTGAACGCCCTCCAAAATGATGAGCATCTTGACTCCCCATTTCATATGAGGTTCTAAGGGTAAAATATACCTATCCTAGGGGGTTGAACCAATAGACCCAGGCAACCAGAAGACGTTTCAGTGCCGTCTTTTTACGGCAGTTGAATGACCAGGGTGACGTCATGAGTTGACGTCGTATGACGTGAATAAGTCACAGTCCAATGAAGTCATACTACTCACGATTATTGACGTCATTCGCTCACCAAACTATGTCGTCGGACTGACGTCAAAATTAGATGGGAAGTTAATGTCACGAATCAGTCTGCATGTTTACTGTCAACCCTCATTTGTTTTTGCCCCTTGGGTATCCGTGATTATTTTGAAAGATATTAGGGTTGTCGATTAATTTGTACAGCCTTTTTATAAACATTTCAAATACAAAATGTTCACATTGAATGAAAGTTTTCAAATATGCATATTATCATTTATAATGTTTCATCTTGTTGAAAATATGGTTTGAGAAATTTTAATGTTTGGCTGGATATCGTTGCAACAAACATACAGTTGGTGATTTCCTAAAAAAAATAAAATCCAAGTTAATTGCACATATATGCTTGAATTTGAACAAAGGTATAATCAACTGATTTCGTTATGGTTAACTTATGAGAATGTTCAGGGTGAATATGAAAATACAAATTGGGAAATTATTAACGAAAAAAAATGAGGAAATATAAAATGTCTCAGGAGGCCATGTTTTGGTATTTAGTCATAACTTTCGATTGTGAACAACTTTTCTCAATAACATTCTGCTGGATTCTCTAGAATAAGGGTACTTCACTCCTGAACAATTTTTATATTTTTTGACCTACCATGTATGCTGTTTGACT